>JANAVB010002794.1:336789-359285 GCA_029216955.1 Iris pallida
CCTGGTGGGACCATACCGAGTTTCCTGTAGCCATAGTGCCCATGTGTTGACAGTTTGTTCTTAACTGCAATATCACTGTAGAACTGGTAGGCACTCTATTGCATGCATCTCTTTATTTTCTATTATATATCATAGTTTATACGGCATGTTTTTCCTGTATCTTGTTACGTCCCTCTGAGGACCTGGTGATTGCTCCAGGTGTGTGCTTAATGACTTTTTGTAGGTATTCAAGCCAAGGTCATGATCCTCTCCATTCCTTCGAAGATGATTACTCCTGGTTCATCTTGCCATCTTTATCTATCAATTTCTTATATATTTTTCTCATTTAAATTAGTTGGTAGTGGATTTGTCTCCGTCCAACTACATGTACAAATGATAAATTCATAGTGATTATATTATTATTCTTTATTTATGTGGATGAGATTTAGTTATCATGGTTTACTGCATTTTATAGCTTATGTATACATATGAGGAATTCTATACATTGGAGTATACTTCGTATGTATACAACTGACACGTCTACGTACTTAGTCCTAACTATTTTAGGACTGGTTGTTATAAGGTGGTCCACAACACGCTGTAGAGATACGTCAGTTACTCTGGTCAACGCGTCAACCACAACAAGAGTGTTATCTACGTCTACCACAAAACCAACCAGTACCATTCCTCCACTCTTACCAACATCACTTCCTTCTATGTTACGTATCCTCCGTTCTTCTACTTGGGGTGTCCGTTGGTTTACGGAAGAACCAATGTGGTCATCTTCGAAGGGCTGGTGAGCAAGATCAGGAATAAACTCGCGGGTAGCACAATGCTACTTTATCCCCAGGCTGGAAGATGATCCTGATTCAACACGTGCTCTCCTCTATCCCCATATACACATTAGCCACTGGCTCCCCCCTAAGAAGGTGCTCACATTAATTGACAACATATTCGTAAACTTCTTCTGGGGATACTATGATGGTAAAGACAAGCATCATTGGGCGAGTTGGGACACCAAGTCCTGACCCACAGCAGAGGGAGGCCTTGGATTTTGTAGGCTGTCGTATGTCGTAGAGGCATTTTCAATGAAGCTATGGTGGAAGCTTCGAGTGTGCCGCACTCTCTTGGCGCGGTTCATGAAGGCCAGATATTTCAAGTACATTCATCCGACTGACGCTGACTCCAACAGCAGATCCTCCGCGTCATTGCAGTGCATTCTTTATGGCCGGAGCCTTACAGAGCCTTTGATCCGTCTTCAGTTCGAATCGGGTGAATCATCTTTATTCTTCGAATGTTAGTCTGGGGAAGATCTCCTCCCAAAATTATCGGCGGCCCCTGCCAATAGTACGATCAGAGATACATGGGATTCCTCGGGCAACTGGAACTGGAAGAGGGTACAAGATTGGAGTGGAGAAGAGACCACTGCTTCACTCCATGACGCTGGGCTTAAGATCAGAATGGAACCCGACGTTCTGCTGTGGTTTATCTCGGCCAAGGGGCACTTCTCAGTTGCATCGGCCAGAAGGGTAGCTAGTGGAAATGGGGTACCTTACCCCACTATTGGTTCTTTCTAGCTGTAAGCCCCTATTTTTCAAATTTCATTTTAATTAGTGTTTATTAATTTTTAATGTTATTTTTAGCCTTAAAATAATTAATTAGATTTTTAGGAATTTTTCTAGAATTTTTAAATGATTTTTAAATGAGTTTTAAATACTAAAAATATCTATATATAATTTTCTAAATTATTTTAATATCATTTTGTAAATTTTAGAATTGTTCTAATATAGATTTGCAATTGCTTCAAATGTTTTAAATAGTTTCTGCAATATTTAAATCTTTGTAAATATCGATTTGTAAATTTTATTTGTAAATTATCCTAAGTAAGGACCTAACCCTAATTTCCTAAAACCCTAGGGACCTAAATGTAAACTACTCTCTCTCCCCAGCCCGATCACCGCCTTCCCCCTAATTTTCCGACGACCCTAAACCGAAACCCTAACCCTAATCCGGCCACCCAACGCCATGGCTCCCCTATAAAAGGACCCCCTCCCCTCCTTCGACCAACCACCACCACTACGACCTAACCCCGACCACCGTAGCCCCCGTCTTCCCCAAATTAACCTCGCCGCAACCCTAGCTCCGACGAGCTCCTCGTCCAGCCTCCACAACAGTCGCCACCGCCCCCAACCGCCACCGACGTGTTCGCCGCGCTGAGCTGCGCCCAGCGCCACCCGAGCGCCACCGCCCCGACCGCTCCTCCGCCCAGTCGCCACCCCGACAGCAGCCCCGACCTGGACACGTACGTGTCATCTATCCCCCCGTGTCCTGTTGTGTCTCGTTCTCATGCACAGGACTCGCCTACACCCGATAACCCTAATGGTAAGTGCGGACACGGCAAACACGTGTCATGCATGTCATAAATCAGCCCGACACATGGACTCCTGTGTCCCTAACTGTCAGGACACAGGATTATATTTTTTTTTATGTATAAACCATTCTAAACTAAATAAAACTAACCTAAACTCTAATCCTAACACAAGCCACGGGCTGACCCCCTGGCCAGCCCGACCCAACTCAAACCCGACCCCCCGCTGGGCCGAGTTCGAGCCCCCCCTGCTGTCTTTCCTTTTCTTTTTCTTTTCTTTTTCCTTTTTCTTTTCTTTTGTTATTTATGTATATTTATATATATATGTATATACATATATTTGTATATATATATATATATATATAATTATATATACTGTATTTTGTATATATACTTACTATTTTTCTTATGTATATATGTATATATACTTTATTCTCTTGTACTTTATTATTCTATGTATATATACATATATATATGTATTATGTATACATATATATTTATGTATATATATTTCCTTGTGTATATATATATATATTACTATATATATATATACTATTATATGTATATGTATACATTATTTTTGTATATATATATATATATATATATATATATATATATATATATATATATATATATATATATATATATTATAGTTGAGTTTTTCTTATGTATATATATATATATATATATATATATATATATATATATATATATATATATATATATATATATATATATATATATATATAAAAAAAATATATATATATATATATATTTGTATATATATATAATATATAGTTGGGTATTTTCTTATATGCATAAATATCTCTATATTTATGTATATATATATATATTATTTTTGTATTTCACTTAGCTTATTACAAATTATCTTTATAAGATAATGTTCATACTTTTATAGTTACTATGTAAAACTTTACCTTATTAAAATAATAATATTTATTTTGACTATTACCAAATTGTATTTTTATTGTATTTAAATTACTGCAACCATTTGGTGTCCAAGCCTAGCATGGGTATTTGGGCTCAAATGTGTTTTCACACATTCAAGACCTGTACAAGTCATATTGGACTTGATTCATGGCCTTGGGTCCTGTATTTGAACTTTGGTTCAAATTATGTACATGGACAAAATACGCAGATAATTAATTATTGTGTGCAATGCTGTTTTTGATTTTCTAAAAAATACTTAAAGTACTGCTAAAATTATGGAAAAATAGTATTTAGATACTATGTAAAGTTAGTTATTTTAGTATAATTTTTGTAGTATTTAATTTACTGTTTTGCCACTAGTTTGGCATGTGAAACCAAAACTCATTTTCTGTATACTTAGGAAAACTGATTTTTATAAAATATTTGTACTGGTTAATAAATTCCAGAAAAATTATAATAAATTTCTATGATTAACAAGGATCACTTTGGTACTTTACTTTAAGTAAAACTAGGCTTTTTGTCTACATCAAAAATTGTTAGAACACAATGGTCTTTTGATTTATTTATTGATTAATTACGACTTGTAGCTTTTTGTGTTATTTGGAGTTTTAGCCGTGTTGAACCCCATCCCTCACTAGTGTAAAGACCCTAGAAAGTTAGTTAACGTAGTGTGTCACCCCACATTGGTCTCCTATGCCAAAATCATCATTTTGGCTAGGTGCCTAATCACAAGTTGTGTTTCACCAATTAGTGTTCTAGTGTTTTAGCTTAGTGTAAAACTAAGTTGTTGTATTTACTTCTACAGTGACGAGCTACCAGACATCCATAGCATTGTTATCGCAGCTTGTTTTATTTTGCTTTGCTAGAGGCAAGTACTTTCTACGAACTTTACATATTGTCACATAAAATGAACTGCAAACCCCACCATGTTAAATGCTGATCCTTGGGGTAGCAAGTTAGATCTCTACATGTTGTACTTTCAGTTACTACCATGCTTAGAACAGTCTTGATGTATCTCTCACATGATTAGAATATGGGTTATGGGGAAACTGTTAGTAGCGTACGTGATCATGCCCCCTTACTCGTACGTACGTACCGAGCAAGGTTGACATTTTATGTATACCTTGTCGTAGGTGCACCAGCTGTATTTGTATGTATGTACCTCTATCGCTTGTTTTTACTTATACGTATGTATATTTTATTTACATTGTGCCTCAGTACATTGTACATCTATTGACCGATCACGTACCTGCTACAGTTTTAAACATTACATATACATCTGTCTCTATGACATATGTGTCCTTGCCATGATAGACTGTGTGATGCCATGCTTTCCAGTCATTTCCTCTCATGTTCATTTCCATGTTTCATATGCTAGTTTGCTAGATTTAGTACTTGCTCCCGTCCTGACAGGATAACGTTGTAGGTGTCCTTACTGAGGAGGAGTTACTCTGCGACACATATTATGGGATTACTACCGAGGACTCGGCTCTGCTTTACGAGGATATTCCTGCGGGGAACCTCGCCTAGTTGTCTTTTGTTTACTTAGACTTTTGAGAGTAGACATGTATTAGACTATATCATTTTGTAACTGGACATGTATCCAGTTTTACATTTCAGTTTACTTGTACTTGGACATTTACTATATACGATGACTTTTGTGTTTGGAGCATTTATGATTCTTCTTCACTTATAGAACTGTTAGTACATTTAGTCTTATCCTGTTGTCTTTAGAACAGCTTACTACGTTATATCTCAACGTAGGCTGGGCATGACTCGGCCTGGCCCAACAATTTGGGTAGCGGGTCGTGACACTAGCATTCTTGCATTCCCAAAAAATGGTCCTTTTTGATGTGAAGAGCGTTTTGCAAGCTCTCCACTGACGACGCTCTCAACACCATCGACTTCAACATAGCTTCGGTATGTTATTGCTGCACGGAGAGACAGTCTGAGACCGTTGACCATATTTTGTACTCGAAAGACCTACCTGCTATGCTTTTGGAATGCCCTTTCTCTGCTGCAGACATGAACAGAACGGGGTGAACTTAAACGATCTTCTGGACACTTGGAGTTGTCACGACCCGTACCCTAGAGTAAGGGCACGAGAAGTGGGTACGTCCACCCTACGCCGCAGTGTCGGCGATAGAACACTGTCCTAGCTCACAACATCTAACAATATAATTCTAAGCAGTTTATACTTCCCGAATGGGGGTGACATAGCAGAATGTAAACTCAATCACAACTAAGAAAGAAGAAGCACGATATGATATAGAACTGAAAGAAAATACAGATGATCAGAAGAGTCTAAGATAACATCTCAACAAATATCCAGAATACAAGTCTCAGCTACTGAATATGAAAGAATATATACAACCCAGATCTCAAAGACAGAAATAAGTCTAACTAAACTAGACTCAAACAACATAAGTAAGATAAAGCCTAACTAAGCTAGTCTAGGCAGTAGGGGTAAAGTCATCAGCTAGAGCTGGGTCCTCCTGAGAGTCCATCTCACAAGTGTCGTCTAGGGCTGCCCCGTAGAAGGTATCCACACAGGCCTCCTCCTCGTCCTCTGTAATATTTTCAACAGGTCCAGTCAGGATAGGAGCGAGCACAATACATCTCAACAGATCATAGCAGGTTAGAAAATATAAACATGCGGTAGAGTAAGATACATGAAACTAAAAGGAAGTACATGATGTAAAAGAAGAGAACTGTATGTAAATAGCTACTGTATATAGAGAACTAATAGTGGCTAGTGATGTAGAGTACATGATAGCACATGTGAACAGGACAGATTAGTACATGATCTACACTAAAGAGTTTCACATGATCTACACTACTATGGAATTTGTTCACATGACTATTAGCACTCCCCAGTTTCCCCAATCAATACACAAGGATCTAAGCAGGTTATGTTATTATACATGATATCACATGAAGGCCCATGAAAGGGTGCACATGATAGTATACATGAGGGCTCCGTGAACATGAGAGTACATGATTTACAAGAGTATACATGTATGGTGAAAGTACAGGAGCACATGATGAAAGTGAAACGCACATGAAACAATGTACCCGATGCTCCCGAGGGGGATAACATCGCATGAAGAGATCCATATAGTACTAATCCATGATAATGTCGTGACAGCATCAAGTAAAGTAATCTAAAGCAGGAATATAATTCTAACAAGTTATAAAATGATCAAAGAATGTACTCGCCTGCTATCTGAGTGTCCGGATGAAATATACTGTCCGATGAGAGGTGTCTGGCTCCTAATCAGAACAGCACAAGTCACAACAAGTCTAAAATGATAAAATGAAGCACTACAATATATTCTACATGAATCTAGGTCAATCTAGGCCAAAGTCAATTCTTGGTCAACCCTGGTCAACCAAGAAGTCAAACCTAGGCCAACTATGGTCAAACTAGGTCTAAAAAGTCTAAATAGTCTGTTCTAGGCCTAATCAAGACTAAACAAGTCTAACTAAACTCTCACTAGGCAACAGACACATCATAGGCCATATACCTATGTAGAGTCATAACCATGTAGGCCATGAGCTAATACAACATAACCTATAGGCCAATACCATATATATATATCAATATATTCACATATATGAGTATATATATATATATATATATATATATATATATATATATATATATATATATATACATTTACTATAGAATATGCCTAGCACTCTAGATATCACACTTATAGAAATATGTAAATCCCACATGGCTTTACATTACACATTGAAGTTCCAAATACTAGCTACTTGTATCACACCACAGGCTATTAGCCTTCCTACCCAGGCCATGAGCCATATGCACAAGGCCAATGAAATATGATTTCAAATACCCCTTACTCTTTACACTACCATCCCACATTCACATTAGATTAGGCCCTAGGCACACACTATAGACATACATATATATGAATATATATATATAGAGAGGGGTTATGAGATGTGTGTGTGTCTAAAGGGAAACCATGTGTGCGGATGCTCACAGAGTTGTATGTGATAGGATGTAGGGTTTTAGTGTTCAGGTGGGGTACATGTGTGTGTGTGTTAGACATGATATGTGACCTGTGTATGTGTGTTAAAGATGCAATGTGTGTGTAGGAGAGTATCAATAGGAATATGTGTATACTAGAGTGTGTGTCACAGGAAAATGAGTGTGCTGCTCTGTGTGTGTGTTGATGGACAAAAGTGTGTGTCAAGATAAAAATGAGTGTGTGTTATACAGTGTGTATGGGACTGCTTTCCAGGAAAACGTGTGTACTGAAATGTGTTCATGTGTGTGTTAGTAGTAAAATAGTGTTATAGTGTAACCTGTGTGGTGAACATGATTAATAAGGAACCAAAGTCCCTGTGTGTGTGTGTGTGTGTGTGTGTATTAGACTTACAAAACAGTGTGTGTTCAGTCAGGGAAATGAGTGTGTGTCTTCATGAGAGGCAATGTTATCAGGATTAGAGTGTGTGTGATTGAGCGGTATCAAGGTGTATGTTAAACAGGAATTTGACAGTATAGTGTATAGGAATTATGTGAACTTGTGTTCAGTGTTCAGGTTAATCAAACAGTGAAAAGAAATGATAGGCAACAAGTAAAAATTAGCATTTTTAATCTAATTAAGGAAAGGAAACCAAATCACAGTAAAATGGGAAAGAAAATTAGTTCAGGAAAATCAGGAATAATTTCAAGTATCAGTCTACACCATCACAGACCCATATTCGAAAGCCAATTCAAACCAAAATCCTATTTCTCATTAATGAAGACCTATCCTAGCATGTATAATGAACCAACAGAGATTAGGGAAAGTTAGGACACGATTTAGCATACAATTTAATCACTAAAATCAGAAATTAAATACAGGAAAAGTGAACTGGTGCAGTCACTGATACTCAGTGTATCAGTCTACTGGAATATCCAAAACCACATTCGATTTTCCAATTCATTGTAACAAATCATGATGAACATTAGGTTGATATTAGTTAGGGTATAACAATAGGTAACATACAACCCCAATCGTGTCCTAAAACAGGACACACGAGTGTCCAAACATCTCACACGCACGCACGAGCCTGGCACGAGCTCGCGTGACCAGTGCACGTGTCCGCACGCACCCGATACGCATCCTTAGGACATGAAACCTCGGGTGTGTCATGACAGATACTTCCCCTTGCTTCACGTCCAGCCACGCGTGTCCACGTGCTCTGTGCACTGAGCACGAGCACGCTGGTAGCAGGGGAAGGCTACCCGCGCGCGCGCGTGGTGCACCCCGCATGTGCACGTGTCCAAAGCGATACGATAAGACACGAAAAACACCCCAGTCGACCATAAACGTGTAAGCCACCTCAAAACTCAACTTCCTATTCAAACACTTTTCCAAATATCGATCGAAATGCCCACTGTGGCATTTCGTCGAACACCTGCGTACAACACTGATACGTGTCCGATACGGACACGTACAGGACATAAAATTGGACAAACAATATGCCTACAGAACCAGGACACCTAGGGCTAGGTGTTTATGCAAAGAAACCCTAGTTTTAATGGGGGAATAGGATTTTACCTATGTGTGTTCTTCAACACAAAAGCTTCTTCAAAGGGGATCTCCAAAAGCCACCCAACTTCTCTAAATTGATTCAATCCTGTGATTTGACTCCACAAATAGTAGGAGAATAGTGATTAGAATATTATCGAAGAAATTCCAATAAAAATAGAGCTCTATAGATTAATCTATGGAGAAATGAAGTGTAGGCTCACCTTGTTCTTAGGAAAAATGATGAACTATTGAAAATAGGCACAACTATCTAAAATGATACTATATAGGCAAGGGGGAGGGGTCTATGGTCGGCCACTAGGCTAGGGTTTAGGGTTTTTATGATGCATCCTAGGGCTAGCAATGCATCATGACTTATGAGTGGCCTAGAATCTAGGGCTCTTTCCTAGTTAAGTTGCAAACCACTCTCCTTAACTAAACTTGACTTAAACCTATGTAATCAATACTAACTAAAACTCAAAGTGACTAACTAGACTAGCTATGACTAATCTAGGTTAGGTCCAATCTAGGTTAGGCTAACCAAAACCACCTGGCAATCAATTAATTAGTATTTAAATCGCACCATTCAATTAAATCATTTAAATTTCCTAATAAAATATATTAAATTCAAATAATTCAAAAATGACAAAAATACCCTCAAACTAGAAATGTGGTAGTGACAAATCTACCCTCCTTAAAAAAAATTTCATCCTCGAAATTGAAAGGCGAAACTAACAATGAGAAGGATAGACGATCATACCTCACGGTCCAAAAAGATAAGGGTATCGCTCGTGCATCTCATCCTCCCGCTCCCACTTAGACTCTCCTGGAGAATGATACCTCCATGCGACGTGAACCAAAGGTATCACCTGGTTTCTCAGCACCTTCTCTCGGCGATCCAGAATCTCCACAGGCTGCTCTGGATAACTGAGAGTAAGCCCTACCTTAATCTCTGAATGATTAAGCACATGGCTAGGGTCAGCCACATACCGTCTCAACTGTGATACTTGGAATATGTTGTGGACCCCCACTAGTGCAGGTAGCAAGTCTAGCCTGTATGCCATGTCACCGACTCTCCCGCTGATAACGAAAGGGCCGATGAAGTGTGGGCTAAGCTTCCCACCTCTACCAAAACGTATCGTACCACGAGTCGGAGATATCCTCAAGAAAATTTGGTCTCCAACCTAATCATAAGCAAGGTCTCAATTTAATTATGATAAACAAACATGATCAATAAAACACAAACAAATAAACCTAAATCTAATCATACTCTAATTTGTACCTCAAACTCCAACGGCCTCCGGTAGCAATCGGCCCAGTGCCGATGTCTGTCCTGCGCCACGCGAAGTCTGTCCCTGATGAGATTCACCTTCTCGGATGCGTCAACAACCATCTCTGGTCCCAGTAAAGCTCGCTCACCAATATCATTCCAGGATAAGGGCGTACGACACCTACGCCCGTACAGAGCCTCGAAAGGTGACATCTCTATGTTGGCCTGAAAACTGTTGTTGTAAGCAAACTCCACCAAATGTAGATGATCCTCCTAGGAACCTCCAAAGTCCAAGACGTACGTCTGCAGCATATCCTCAAGTGTCTGAATAGTCCTCTCTGACTGTACATTCGTCTGGGGGTGGTATGCGGTACTAAACTTGAGCTGAGTGCCCAAGCTAGTCTACAGACTCCTCCAGAAATAGAAAGTAAAACGACTATCCCGATCTGAGATGATGCTGATCGAAACCCCATAAATCCTGACTATCTGCCGTATGTACATCTCCGTAAGCATCTCTGTAGACGTACCCACCTTGAATGGCAAGAAGTGGGCCAATTTGGTCAACATGTCAATGATGACCCAAATCGTGTCTTTCTCTCCTGGTATACGCGACAATCCAGATACGAAATCCACAGTGATATGCTCCCATTTCCACTCGAGAATAAGCAGCGGCTACAACAATCCACCGGGCCTCTGCCTTCCTACCTTGACCTGTTGACAGACCAAGCACCTAGCTACGAAGCGAGCTACCTCCCGCTTCATTCCGTACCACCAAACATGCTCCCTTAGATCTCGGTACATCTTGTTGGCACCAGGGTGTATAGAGTACTGAGATTTGTGGGCCTCCTATAAAACCTGCTCCCTGTGCTCTCCGCTGGGCACACATAACCTGGAACCGTGCCTCAAGGCACCATCCTCTGCAAGAGAAAACTCTCCCTCCACCAATCCTGCTCGAACCTGCTATCGAAGATACCGCAGAGCAACATCCTCAAACTGTGTCGCCTTGATCCTCTCCACCAAGTCCGACTAAATCTGCATGTCCCACATCTGTATCTGCACTCCGAGCACGATCACCTCAATCCCCAGGCTCTCCAAATCAGCAAGCAAGTGACGGTCCATGGTCAAACACATAGCTGTCGGATACCTACTCAAGGCATCGGCAACCACGTTGGCCTTTCCTGGGTGATAGTAAAGTGATATGTCGAAGTCATTCATCAACTCTAGCCATCTGTGCTGCCTCATGTTCAGCTCCTTCTGAGAGAACACATACTTTAAGCTCTTGTGATTTGTAAAAATCTTCACCCGCTCCCCATACAGATAATGCTTCCACAACTTCAGAGCAAAAATCACTGCTGCCAGCTCCAGGTCATGGGTAGGGTAGTTCTTCTCATGGGGACATAATTGTCTGGAAGCATAGGCAATCACCTTCCCATGCTGCTGTAAGACGCAACCCAGCCCCTTTCCTGAAGCGTCACTATAAATAGTGAATCCCCCTGATCCTGAAGGCAATGTCAGAATCGGAGCTATCGTAAGCCGCTTCTTAAACTCATCAAAAGCTGCCTGACACTCCTCTGACCAAACAAACTCAGCATCCTTCCGGGTCAACTGAGTCAATGGCTCTGCAACCCGAGAGAAAACCTGCATAAATCTCCTATAATATCCTGCCAGCCCCAGGAAGCTCCTGATCTCTGCCACTGAAGTCGGCGCTGCCCATGCCTCAACTGCTACGATCTTCTTGGGGTCAACTGAGATCCCATCTCCAGTCACCACATGCCCCAAAAAGTCAACCCGATACAAGAAGAACTCACACTTGGAGAGCTTCCCATAAAGCTGCTCCTTCCTGAGGGTCTCCAGCACTATCCTCAAATGCTCCTCGTGCTCCTTCTCAGTCTTGGAATATACCAAGATGACGTCAATGAACACCACCACAAACTGATCCAGGTACTGATGGAACACCTTGTTCATTAGGTTCATAAACACTGCTGGTGCATTGGTTAGCCCAAACGGTATAACCAAAAACTCAAACTGCCCGTACCATATCCTGAAAGCGGTCTTGGGAATATCCTCCCTCTTTACCTTCACCTGGTGATATCCTGACCTCAGATCAATCTTAGAAAATACACGAGCTCCGCTCAACTGGTCAAAAAGATTATCGATCCGCGGCAGTGGGTATCTGTTCTTGATCGTGAGGTTGTTGAGTGCCTTATAGTAAATACACATCCGTACTGACCCATCCTTCTTTGGCACAAATAACACTGGTGCACCCCATGGCGATGAACTCGAACGGATGAAGCCCTTATCCTGCAGCTCATCCACCTGCTTCTTCAGCTCCACCAACTCACTGTTGTTCACCCGATAGACATACTGAGAGATGGGTTCCGCTCCTAGAACCAAGTCTATCGAGAACTCAATGTCTCTGTCCGATAGCAATCCAGGCAACTCCCCTAGAAAAATATCCATATACTCTGCTATCAAGGGGTGTGGAATCGTCTGCTCCTCAACCGAGACTCCGCAGAAAACTCCGCTGCTCTGCTCCGCATGACGTCTGGAGTACTCAAACTCTGGCTCTCCCAGCACTCTGAAGAGAACTCTACCCCCTCTGTAATCAATGCTAGCATGGTGCCTGCTCAACCAATCCATACCGAGTACTATATCGTAGTTCGACAATGGCATTACGAGCAGGCTCACCTCCAACTCGCGGCCTCCCAAAACAACACTCCGACCCTTACAAACATCACTCATGAGGATAATGCCACCCCCGATCGTGATCTTGTAAGTCCTAGGCAACGATTCAGCTATGATACAGTGTCTAATCGCAAACGATACTAATATGAAACTATGCGAAGCACCAGAATCGAATAAAGCAAAAGCTGGACTGGAGTCGAGAAGAACCGAACCTGCGATCAGCTCTCCTATCGCCTCTGCATCCTCGGCCTCCATGGCGAAAGCCTGCCCCTGCTGCCCTCCCCTGGCCTGCTGCTGATGCTGAACAAATCTCTGTTGCTGCATCGGCAGGACTGGTCCCCTCTGCTGACCTGTTGGAGCCTTGGCTCCTCCTTCCTGAGCTACTCGTCCCCCAGACCTAGCACAATCCCTCAGCTGGTGATCTGCCGCTCCGCAAAGAAGGCACTTCCCGAGCCTCTTTCTGTACTCGTGCCATCCATGCTCTGGCTTCATACAGAATGTGCAACTGACTGTCTGCTGCCTGGTTGCCTGATGCTGAAACTGCTGCTGGTGAACTGTCCTCTGCTGGATCGGCTGCGGCTGGAGCTGCCTCGGCTGCTGGTGCTGAAAGTGAGGCCTCTTGGCCTGGCCTCCGCTGCTGCTGCCTCCAACTGGGTCTCGCCCCCTCTTGAGCCTAAGCTCAAGATCATCCTCAGCCAATAAGGCTCCCGTCAGAATCTCCTCAAAAGTGGCATCCTTGTTGCCCTTGGTCAAGGACTTGACTTCCTTGACCAGACCCTTCCGGAACCTCTGGGACTTTGTCGTCTCGCTCAAGCTCTCTACGAATCTGCCGAGGCGGCCGAACTCCCCGCGTACTCCTCTACTGACAGGCTCCCCTGAACTAAGCTCTCGAACTGCGACTCCAAGGCTCGAAGTGCTGAATCTGGAAAGAACTTCTTCTTGAAGAAGCCCTTGAACTCCTCCCAGGTCTGTCCAGCTACCCCCACCCTGGGGTCTGACTGATACCAGGTGCGAGCAAGATCTCGCATCCGGCTAGCTGCTGCCTCTATCTGGAGATCTGCCGGTATTCGGGCCCGGCGGAAGATCTCCTCTATATGCTCGATCCACTCGTCAGCATATAGAATCCCCTCCGTCCCCAAGAAGTCTCTGGGGTACATCTTCTGGAACTGCTCTATCCCCGATGTCCTCGGCTGCTGAACCACTGGTCGAGCTACGACTGTCGTAAGGGCCAACTCCATGCCCCTGTCCTGTCGGGCCTGCTACCGGTCCATAAACTGCTGGAAATAGGAGAACATCTGTGCCGCATCCACGTATCCTGCAGGCGGCGGCAGCTGGAAAGGCATCTCTGAGATGACTAGGTCCTGCCTCCGAACTGGTGGAGGCATATCCCCTGCTGCTGCTGCTGGAGCCTCAATACGAACAGAGGTGGCATGAGCTGCAGTCTCTGTCTCTGCTGAACTGGCTGAGAGGTAGCAGACCCCTTTACAGCATCCCCATGAATGGTACACTGCGATCGCGTCTCCACCATCCTGAAGACAGACCAACAAGAGTATCAATTTCTAGGAAAGAAGCTATATAACAAAGGCGGACAGTTAAAATTCAAAAGAAATCAGTTGACAATAAGGATTTAGATGGCAATAAAAGAGTTTTTCCTAATATGATTGAGTACCTTGAAAACTAATGTCCTATATCCTACTGCAGGCTGTAGTGATACTCTGGTTCGAATAGTACTACACTTCTAGTCTGGACATGCATGGGCCACCACTAAAAATGTGTCACGACCCGCACCTTAGAGTAAGGGCACGAGAAGTGGGTACGTCCAGCCTACGCCGCAGTGTCGACGGTAGAACGCTGTCCTAGGTCACAACATCTAACAATATAATTCTAAGCAGTTTATACTCCCCGAATGGGGGTGACATAGCAGAATGTAAACTCAATCACAACTAAGGAAGAAAAAGCACGATATGATATAGAACTCAAAGAAAATACAGATGATCAGAAGAGTCTAAGATAACATCTCAACAAATATCCAGAATACAAGTCTTAGCTACTGAATATGAAAGAATATATACAACCCAGATCTCAAAGACAGAAATAAGTCTAACTAAACTAGTCTCAAGACAACATAAGTAAGATAAAGCCTAACTAAGCTAGTCTAGACAGTAAGAGTAAAGTCATCAGCTAGAGCTGGGTCCTCCTGAGAGTCCAGCTCACAAGTGTCATCTAGGGCTGCCCCGTAGAAGGTATCCACACAGGCCTCCTCCTCGTCCTCTGTAATATTTTCAACAGGTCCAGTCAGGACATGAGCGAGCACAATACATCTCAACAGATCATAGCAGCTTAGAAAATATAAATATGCGGTAGAGTAAGATACATGAAACTAAAAGAAAGTACATGATGTAAAAGAAGAGAACTGTATGTAAATAGCTACTGTATATAGAGAACTAATAGTGGCTAGTGATGTAGAGTACAGGATTGTACATGTGAACAGGACATATTAGTACATTATCTACACTAAGGAGTTTCACATGATCTACACTACTATGGAATTTGTTCACATGACTATTAGCACTCTCCCATTTCCCCAATCAATACACAAGGATCTAAGCAGGTTATGTTATTATACATGATATCACATGAAGGCCCATGAAAGGGTGCACATGATAGTATATATGAGGGCTCCGTGAACATGAGAGTACATGATTCACAAGAGTATATATGTATGGTGAAATCACAGGAGTACATGATAAATGTGAAATGCACATGAGACAATGTACCCGATGCTCCCGACAGGGATAACATCGCATGAAGTGATCCATATAGTACTAATCCGTGATAATGTCGTGACGTCATCAAGTAAAGTAATCTAAAGCAGGAATATAATTCTAACAAGTTATGAAATGATCAAAGAATGTACTCGCCTGCTATCTGAGTATCCGGATGAAATGTACTGTCCGAGGAGAGGTGTCTGGCTCCTAATCAGAACAGCACAAGTCACAACAAGTCTAAAATGATAAAATGAAGCACTATAATGCATTCTATATGAATCTAGGTCAATCTAGGCCAAAGTCAATTCTTGGTCAACCCTGGTCAACCAAGAAGTCAAACCTAGGCCAACTATGGTCAAACTAGGTCTAACAAGTCTAAATAGTCTCTTCTAGGCCTAATCAAGACTAAACAAGTCTAACTAAACTCTCACTAGGCAACAGACACACCATAGGCCGTATACCTATGTAGAGTCATAACCATGTAGGCCATGAGCTAATACAACATAACCTATAGGCCAATACTATATATATATATATATATATATATATCAATATATTCACATATATATATATATATATATATATATATATATATATATATATATATATATATATATATATATATATATATATATATATATATATATATCAATATATTCACATATATATATATATATATATATATATATATATATATATACATATACTATAGAATATGCCTAGCACTCTAGCTATCACACTTATAAAAATATGTAAATCCCACATGGCTTTACATTACACATTAAAGTTCCCAATACTAGCTACTTGTATCACACCACAGGATATTGGCCTTCCTACCCAGGCCATGAGCCATATGCACAAGGCCAATGAAATATAATTTCAAATACCCTTTGCTCTTTACACTACCATCCCACATTCACATTAGATTAGGCCCTAGGCACACACTATAGACATATATATATATGAATATGTATACGTAGAGAGGGGTTATGAGATGTGTGTGTGTCTAAAGGAAAACCATGTGTGTAGATGCTCACAGTGTTGTATGTGATATGATGTAGGGTTTTAGTGTTCAGGTGGGGTACATGTGTGTGTGTGTGTTAGACATGATATGTGACCTGTGTATGTGTGTTAAAGATGCAATGTGTGTAGGAGAGTGTCAATAGGAATATGTGTATACTAGAGTGTGTGTCACGGGAAAATGAGTGTGCTGCTGTGTGTGTGTTGATGAACAAGAGTGTGTGTCAAGATAAAAATGAGTGTGTATTATACAGTGTGTGTATGGGACTGCTTCCCAGGAAAATATGTGTACTGAAATGTGTTTATGTGTGTGTTAGCAGTGAAATAGAGTGTTAGAGTGTAAGTGAACATGATTAATAAGGAACCCAAGTCTTGTGTGTGTGTGTGTATTAGACATACAAAACCGTGTGTGTTCAGTCAGGGAAATGAGTGTGTGTCTTCATGAGAGGCAATGTTCTCAGGATTAGAGTATGTGTGATTGAGAGGTATCAAGGTGTATGTTAAACAGGAATTTGACAGTGTAGTGTATAGGAATTATGTGAACTTGTGTTCAGTATTCAGGTTAATCAAACAGTGAAAAGAAATGATAGGCAACAAATAAAAATTAGCATTTTTAATCTAGTTAAGGAAAGGAAACCAAATCACAGTAAAATGGGAAAGGAAATCAGTTCAGAAAAATCAAAAATAATTTCAAGTATCAGTCTACACAATCACAGACCCATATTCGAAAGCCAATTCAAACCAAAATCCCATTTCTCATTAACCAAGACCTATCCTAGCATGTATAATGAACCAACGGAGATTAGGGAAAGTTAGGACATGATTTAGCATACAATTTAATCACTAAAATCAAAAATTAAATACAGGAAAAGTGAACTGGTGCAGTCATTGATACTCAGTGTATCAGTCGACTAGAATATCCAAAATTATTGTAACAATTAGGTTGATGTTAGTTAGGGTATAACAGTAGGTAACATACAATCCAAATGGTGTCCTAAAATAGGACACAAGAGTGTCCAAAAATCTCACACGCTCGCACGAGCCTGGCACGAGCTCGCGTGACTAGTGCACGTGTCCGCATGCACCCGACACGCATCCTTAGGACACGAAACCTCGAGGATGTCATGACAGACACTGCCCCTTGCTTCACGTCCAGCCATGCATGTCCACGTGCTCTGTACACTGAGCACGAGCACGCTGGTAGCAGGGGAAGGCTACCCGCGCGCGCGCGTGGTGCACCCCGCGTGTGCACGTGTCCAAAGCGACACGATACGACATATAAAACACCCCAGTCGACCATAAACATGTAAGCTACCTCAAAACTCAACTTCCTATTCAAACACTTTTCCAAATATCGATAGAAATGCCCACTGTGGCATTTCGTCGAACACCTGCGCACAACACTAATACGTGTCCGATACGGACACGTACAGGACACGAAATTGGACAAACTCTATTCCTACAGAACCAGAACACCTAGGGCTAGGTGTTTATGCAAAGAAACCTTAGCTTGAATGGGGGAATAGGATTTTACCTATGTTTGTTCTTCAACACAAAATCTTCTTCAAAGGGGATCTCCAAAAGCCACCCAACATCTCCAAATTGATTTAATCATGTGATTTGACTCAACAAATTGTAGGAGAACAATGATTAGAATATTATTTAAGAAATTCCAATGAAAATAGACCTCTATTGATTAATCTATGGAGAAATGAAGTGTAGGCTCACCTTGTTCTTAGGAAAAATGATGAACTATTGAAAAGAGGCACAAATTTCTAAATAATACTATATAGGCAAGGAGGAGGGGTCTATGGCCGGCCACTAGGCTAGGGTTTAGGGTTTTTAGGATGCATCCTAGGGCTAACAATGCATCATGACTAATGAGTGGCCTAGAATCTAGGGCTTTTTCCTAGTTAAGTTGCAAACCACTCTCCTTAACTAAACTTGACTTAAACCTATGTAATCAGTACTAACTAAAACTCAAAGTGACTAACTAGACTAGCTATGACTAATCTAGGTTAGGTCCAATCTAGGTTAGGCTAACCAAAACCACCTGGCAATCAATTAATTAGTATTTAAATCACACCATTCAATTAAATCATTTAAATTTCCTAATAAAATATATTAAATTCAAATAATTCAAAAATGACAAAATACCCTCAAATTAGAAACGTGGTAGTGACAGGAGTAACGCCTCTCATGGCCACCAAATTGTTGTAGCCGCCATCACGTGGGTTATTTGGAAAAACCGCAATAAATTCAAATACGAGGGACACCAATACTCGTCTAACCAGCTCATCCGGAAGGTTCTCCTACAGACTAACAAAGTCAGCAGACTCTGCAAACACGGCCTAGAGGACTTCTGGCAGTCTGTGCTCTTCTGACTTTCCTTTTTTGGTGTAGGAGGCTTACTTTTTTCTTCTTCTTCTTCTTCTTCCGTCTTTCTTTTGTGCTTACTAGTAAAGTCTTCGGTATTTTGCGCCTTGATATGAATAAAGTAGGGATTTCTTAAAATATATATTTTTTCTTAAAATATATATATATATATATATATATATATATATATATATATATATATATATATATATATATACATATATATACTTTTATATATATAAAATATATATATATATGTATACTTTTATATATATATATAAAAGTATATATATATAAAAGTATATATATATATATATATATATATATATATATATATATATGCCAGTAGCCTTGTAACCTAGTGGCTGAGACAATTGGCACTTGGGGCTGCGGTCAAGGGATCGAGCCCCACGGGGGTCGGCTGCGTGTCTTCGACACGGACTTTGGTTTTAAATATATATATATATATATATATATATATATATATATATATATATATATATATATAGGCGGATTTAGTGGAGCCCTGTCCCTGGCGATTCTGGGCGATCTATGTGCGAACGGCGGATGGATACAACGGCGGGGTGCTCCGGCCCCCTTGGCCCCAGAGCGCTGCCGAAGGTGGATCAGGCGCCCGTCCGAGGGGGAGATCGGGTTACGAGGGGGGGCTCCGCCCCTCTTTGCGGGCCCTCCTCCGGTATCGACGCAGAGGTGAGGCTGCCGATGGCTTCTTCGGTTGCGTTGGCTCAGGCGACGGGGGCAGGCGGTGGGAAGGATGGCCCGGTGAGTTATTCTGTGGCGGTGATGGGGCATTCAGCGACGGGTTTGGCGGGCGGTTCGTCGAGGGTTTCCTTTCGTCCAGCCATTGCTGTTGACGGTCGGAAGGTGGTCGTTTACTCCCCGACGGACATGGAGGCCCTTACAGCGCCTTATGGGCTGGACCTTATCGGAAAGATTGCTCGGCGGAGACTTCTGACTGAGGCCATTAAGAAGGACTTTGCTTCGAGGGGATTCAGGGGTTTGATTGAAGTTAAGGCCATTAACGATCGTCACGTCCTCATTCGACCTCATGAGGAGAGCAATTTTCTTCGGCTTAGATCTAAGGACTGTTGGTTCGTTGGACGGGTTCCGATGGTGTTATTCTGGTCTTCGATGGATTTTTCGTCGATAAGAGAGGATCCGTGAGTTCCTATCTGGGTTGCCTTCCCCGGGCTTCCACATTGCATGTTTGATACTGATGCGGTTCTTTCCATCGCTTATGGTCTTGGCACTCCGCTCTATATGGACCGAACAACGGCTTCATTTTCCAGGTCGGGTGTTGCTAGGGTTTTGGTTGAAGTGGACGTCAGTAAACCATTACAACATGAGGTATTCTTCTAACTTCCTGATGGCATCTGTTCGCAGCCGGTCGTGTATGAGAGGACTCCACAATACTGTGTTGCATGCAGTTTACATGGCCATGTAGAGTGTGATTGTGGTCGACCCCAGGTGGTGATGCCGGCGATGGATATGGTAGAAAGGCCACCCGTCATTGACGCTACTTCCTCTGGCATTATGCTAGAGAAAAATGGCACGATGGGGGGACGCGGTGCCAGCAGGGGCCGTCGGTGACGTCGATCCAGGCATGAGAAGGGGAAGGAAATACGGCAGGTTTGGAGGTGCGTCCAGGGGCGTGATGCTAGAAGTGGGTCCTCGTAGCCCGGTTTGCGGAGGAGTGAAGGCAATCGCGCGTGTTCCGTTCCGCCAACCTGGCACGTGGGGGAGTCATCTTCGTGCCAGCTGGATTTATGGTCGGATGTTGGGCACCCCATGCAGGAAGGATACAGCATTCTGGGTTCGTGTCTGGATAGGCAGACGGGGCTAGAGCGGGGTATTTGCTCCATCACTTACTGGACCTTCCTATCATTATCCATAGTCAGCTGGGGCAAGGTGTCATAGCGGATGGTTGTGACACAGAAGAACGTAGTTTAGTGGTATGGAAGGAACCCGTCCTTGGCCCCATCTGCGTCTGGGGTGATGATCCCTCTCCGAGGGATGATATGGTTTCGTTGCCTGAAGATAAAACTTCCATTATCCTCCCGGAGGGTCGTAAAGAGGGCTGGTAGATGGTACCTTTCAAAAAGGCGACGGGTAAGCGAAGGAAGTCGATGGCGCCTCAGTCGGATCGTCTTCTTCGATCACATGCATCGCGGGATAGACGGGACCCCCAGAGGGTCTATGGTTAATTTCCTTATTTGGAATGTTCGGGGGACGGCAAACAGATCCACTTTATGCTGTCTCAGGTCCTTGTGTTGGACCAACTCTATCCAGGTTCTTGCTATTATTGAGCCCAAGATGATATCCTCTAAGCTCCTTTCTTATCAATTGAGGTTGGGTTTTGATACTAGTTGTTGCAATGATAAGGGTAATATATGGTATTTTAGCAAGTCGGGTACTGGGCTCAACTGTAATGATTCCTGTGATCAGGCTATCACGATACAGCTTTCTTTGATCTGTTTCTCGGATCCGGTACGGTTGTCTGTTGTTCATGGTACAGGAACACGTAAGGAGAGGAGGCGTCTATGGCGACACCTCCTGGACGTCCAAGCCAGGGACTTTGTCTTGTCTTGGGCTGTGGGCGGTGACTTCAATATCATTGCTTCTCCGGACGAGAAATTTAGAGGCCGGCCACCTGACACGCTGGCTATTGTGAACTTCCTCGACTTCCAATTGGCGGTCGGGCTCTCTGATGTTGGCTTCAGAGGGAGCACTTTTAGTTGGGTGAATGGTCAGTCTGGGGTTGACCAGCAGGGATCCCGCCATGATCGTTTATTGACGACGGGTTCCTAGCTGGATGGAGTCCAGGTCTTCTGCGAGCATCTCAACCGGGCAGAATCTAATCATGCTCCTCTCTTGATATCCTGCCAGCCAGTTACTTCCTTACAGCATCGAGGTTTTTGTTTCCTCGACTTTTGGACATCTCATCCTGATTTCCTTACGGTGGTTGCCGGGCTTGGGAATCCTGTTGGCATTATGATGCGTTTAAAGCGTCTGGGCATGCGCTTGTGGACGACATGACAGGTCCTGGCCGGCTGGACCAGATCTACTTTTGGAGATGTTTTTCAGGAGGTCCGTCCGGCAGAAGACGTTGCCTTGGCGGCGGAACGAATACGAACTTCATCTTCGAGAGGGTAGGGCTTCTGGATGGAGGCTGTAGCCAGACTGAAGCAAAAGTCCAGGTTGAGGAGTCTTTCTGGAAACAGAAGGCCAGACTGAAATGGGACCTGGAAGGAGATAAGAATACTCGATTTTTCCATGCGTGTACCAAAGTAGGCAGAGAAGGCTGCTATATAGAAGATTATTCGTGCTGATGGTCCAGAAATAGGCTTTTATGATGCAAAGGTGGCGACGGAGGCTTCCTTATTCTACTCTAAGTTGTTCCGAGCTGAGTCTATTATCGATGATGATGACTCCTCGATGTCATTCTCCAGCATATCTCTGGGGAGGACAATTTTGATCTTGTCCGGTATCCGGATAGATCGAAATTGCTG
>JANAVB010002794.1:409883-464883 GCA_029216955.1 Iris pallida
TGGCCCACTGATAAGTTGCACCAGCGTTCTTAAGACCAAATGGCATGATAGTGTAGCAATAGACTCCAAAAGGAGTGCGAAAAGATGTATGTTTCTCATCGTCTGGATGCACCTTGATTTGATTATATCTTGAGAATCCATCCATAAAAGACATTCGTTCAAATTCGCAAGTATTGTCGATCATGACATCAGTAATCGGAAGAGAAAATTCATCCTTGGGACAAGCTTCATTAAGGTCTCTAAAGTCAATGCAGACTCGGACCTTCCATGTTTTCTTCAAAACTGGGACAACATTAGTCACCCAGTCTGGATGTTGTTCTTCTCTAACGAAGCCATAGGCGATGAGTTTCTTGACTTCACCTTCTATGGCATCCATCATGTCAGGTCAAAATCGACGTTGTTACTGCTTGACTGGCTTTATATTCGGCATAATATTGAGCTTATGGGTAGCGATCTGACGATCCAATCCCGGCATGTCTTCATAGCTCCAAGCAAATACATCAATGTATTTCCTAATAAGTTTAATCAGTTCTTATTTATCCGCATCAGGGAGGCTTTTGCTGACAAATATTGGTCTCGGGAAGATTTTATCTCCAATGTCGACTTGAACCAACTAATCTTCGGTAGGTGGCTCACGTTGCTGAAAGTGAAGCTCCCATTGAGTATCCATCATTTGTGCCCAAGGATCAGATTCAGAGACTTCGGCAAAATCTCCGTCGTCATCCGAGAATTCGGCAGTTACCATATTGGAAGATACTCACTCGATGGACGTGCCCTACAGTGGTGTATGAATCCCATAAAACAGAATCAGAAGACTTAGATCGTTCTTCTTTTTCGGATTCGGAAGCTTCTCGAGTCGGTATTGGCGATGTATAATCCAATCCTCGCTTTATTTTGTTGTAATATTGTTGTGATTTTTCTTTTGGAGCAGGAATATGAACAGGAGTTTGCCATCTTTTACCGCCATTGAGACCAGCTTTAAAATTATAGCCCATTATTTAAATGATATCTCTTGATTGTTGACTATAACGACTTAAATGAAGTCTTCCATTATCTTGATTTTCTTCTTCACTATCGGACATGATCTTCTGTTCTGTTCCTTTACTAAAAAGTATAGAAAGTTTATCTTTCTTTCTGGAAGGAACTAAAAAGAAAGAGTCTGTATTGGTTCGAGCAATACATCGTCTTGGAAAGCTTGAACTGCTCCTAAGGTATGTGGTTCGAAGTTATCTAACATTTTTAAATAACATCGAGTGTAATAAAAAACATCAGTATACTGTAAAGGAGATGCTATTTTATTGATTTGTACATCATCATTTACAACATGATTCTTAGCCTTAATAGAAGGCTTAGTAAGGTTGACAAAGGTAGCAGTCAGAGGTAGAAGACAATGTTCACCCAACGAAGTCATATGACATAAATTATATTTAGTGGCCTTCTTAGACTTGGTGGAGGAAGATGGTATTTCGAAGTCAGCCACTAAATCTGGATGGATCCACATAATTTCCCCTTTATCAGTAGACAGAGGAACAAGACCATCAGTTCGTGCAGGTGGAAGATTAACAATCTCTAAAGTAGTTCTCGGGATGGGGATGATGCCGTCCTACACAAATTGAGCAGGAAAATTTCCAAACTGTATAGAGTCGACGTTAGCCGTTACAGTTTTCTCATCTTGTTGGAGAGTGAATGTGCTGGAATTGACCATCTCCTGAATTTTACCCTTGAGCACATAGCATGCTCGAGTTGTATGTCCGATAAATCTGTGGTAAACTCAATATTTAGGAGGGTCAGTCTTACCAACTTCCTCTGGCTGTTTTGCTTCTGGCAGTTGAAGTTTATTGCTCTTGATCAGACAATCAAAGATACTCGTGATATCATCTTCATCAAAAGAGTATTCTTCTTTTGGACGTGGTGCTCTTTGTGGTGGTGTCGTTGGTGTAGATGTTGGTTGACTTACGTTGATAGCTAGAGCTTCTTTGCCTTTGAGATTAATAGACAAAGTCTTATTGCTCTTGCGTTTGTTCTGACGGCCATCATTATTTGGTGTAGCGTGTTCATCTTTATCAAGATTAGGTATTTGAATACCTAATTGTTTGAACTTGTCAGCATGCTTTCTTCTGCTGCTTTGGTGTTAACTATAAAGGAAGGCCAGTCCTGGAACTGTGTTGATCCTGTCCACATGCTGATTATGGGCAACAGGTTTGATTTACAAGTGTCTATAGTGAAAGCATCCGGAGTTCCAAGAGGCATTTTGAGTTCTTCACGGCGGAATCGTTCAATGAAACGTTCAGCAGTTTTATTATGTCGTTGTTTGATTTTGATGAGAGCAAACATAGTCATGTCGTTGGTTCCCTCATGAAATCATTCCAAGAACATTTATTTGAAGCCAGAGAAAGAGGTTATACAACCATCTGGTAAACTATAATACCAGTCATATGCTGCACATGCTAAACAGCCGACAAATACTCTAGTAAGAAGAGCATTATTTGATTGTAGTTGATCAGTCATTACTTCAAAGTGATTGAGGTATTTACTTGGAGATGTGCTGCCATCAAACAGCATAATAGTAGGGTTTATAATTATGAGGAAATTGGACTTCTTTCTATTCTATAGGATAAGGCTGTTTGATCATAAGCTTTTGCAAGCCGTCTTTCTATTTAAAAGCTTCAAATTGAGTACGTAAAAGTTTTATGGCCTCAATGCTATTTTTCGATGATTGTGGAGCAGTGGATTGATTTGATATGTTAGGAGGAGGTACTGCATGATAAGTACCACCTCCAGCACCAGATTGAATTGGAGCAGCTTGCACTGGTATGGAAGTAGTGTGAGAAGATTGTACTACCAGATCAATGTTGACGGGAGTTGATGTTGTTACAGGTTCTTGAGTCAGAATCAAATTCGTGACTGGTGGAACTGTATGTTGTGTTATAATTACCACATGCATGCCTATCATCCTCTCAACTATGCTTTTCAAACCAGTTTCAAAAGCAACAATTCTCTGCTCTTGACTGTTAGAACAGGAAGTATATTGATCTTCTGTGATGACATCATAGAGGCTAAAAATTAAGCTATGCTACTCACCAAGAAGTTATCTCATCAAAAAGCATCATATCAATAGGTTGTGCCATATCAGGTTGCACCAGATCAGGTTGTGCCTATATCATGTTGCGCCACATCAGGTTGCACCCATCATAGGTTACGCCAATCTCAGGTTATGCGAAAGACATGTAGCAGTTTCCTCGAAAGACTATAACAGCATCATCATTACTTGACCACTGACAGCACGTATATCAAGAAAATTTTGTTTGAATTATGCACAATTACGACGCTCGAGAAGATTTAGTCAGCTAGCAGTTTGCGCAACGTGTCAGGTTACGCGAGGTTGAACCCAGGCGCAAGGTGCTACGTTGCACCCCCGTGCAACCTGATTAAGCTTGCACAAGGTTATCAAACAATATCCAGAGTATGGTGACGTGGCGCATAAGCAACTAACTTCGTAGAATGTGTCCACTATATTGCTCAAGACCATGCGCATCTCAGTCAAATGATGTCAGGTGTCCGCAGCAGTTGGTGCAACCGCTCACGCATGTTGCTACATTGTGCCCCCGTGCAACTTGATGAAGCTCGCGCAAGGTGATCAAACAGTATGCAGAACAGGGTAACGTAGCGCGCAAGCCACTAACTTCGCAGAACATGCCCACTACAATGTCCACGATCACGCGCATCTCAATCAAACGATGCCACGCGTCCACAACAGTTGGTGTAGCCGTTCGCGCAAGTGAACAGGCGCACAACCTAAAGCTCGCGCAACCCAGAATAATTGCTAAATAGTTATTTCCAGAACTCTATAAATAGAGTTTCAAATTAGTTTAAAGCATCACGAATGATAATAATCTCCTGCTAAAGTGCTATTGCATCCTCCAGAGGCTCGGGTCTTCGATATCACATCGTCCAAGGGATAAAGTAGTCGTCTTTTGATCAGATTCCTATAGTTGTACTTCTCCAAAAATCAATTTTACTCTTTATACTTTCTTTCTAAGTTTATAAAAATCAAGTCTTTTTTTTGTTTTTGTAAACAAAATGGCGACACTGCTGAGGACGACTTTCTCCTCCGACGAGAAAGTGACAATTCAATATGATACCGCGTCTATTGGCAAGACGCAGAAGACCTTGGTCGTTCAGGTCGACCATACGGCCTACGAGGCTATGATCAATGTTGGGGTGTCAAGCATACCACTGCCACTACTAAGAGCAAGGTGCACTCTGTTTGGGCTCTCAAGTCCTCGATGACACAACCCACCATTGTATCGGTGCAACCTGCGCCCACTGCTTCCTTAGCGCAACTTAAGGTAAATGGCCTTATGGTTAATCCCTCTACTTCTCCGATTCAGAAATCGAAGGAGACTTCATCTCAACACACTATTGTCCAAAACAAGGAAAAGCACCCTTTGGCCTTTTCTTCTCAAACGTAACATGTGCCTAATCTTGCTGCAGCACAACTTGCGCCTATTTCTTCTTTGGCACAACTTAAGAGAAAGAGCCTGTTGGCTACTCCTTCTGCTCCTCCAGTTCTGAACTCAGAGAAAAATATGTCCAAAATAAAGGAAAGTGCCCTTTGGCCTTTTCTTACTTGGCGCAACTTATGCCTACTCTTGCTCTGGCACAACCTGCACATATTTCTGCATTAGCGCAACGTAAAAGGAAACACTGTTTAGTGGTTCCCTTTTCGTCATCAAGTCAGAAACTTACTGAGAAATCACTAAATCAAGGAAAACGTTCTTTGGCTTTTCCTCATTCTGCTCGAATCGTTGATTGGGTGGAAAGTACTGCTGGTTGTGCCTTTGTGCATCTCAGCACAAAAGTGGATTCAGATAGAAATCCTACTATCCTTAACAGAGACAACCAAATCTCTGCCAGGAAGAGGGGTTCTATTCAGAATGAACTTTCCACGTAAAAGGGTATTATGCCTACTCCAAAGAGGTCAGGGCAAGATCTACTGACCCTACGTATCTCAAGATCCCGACAAGGCAAACTACTAGTATCTCAAATAGACGCACAAGTAGCACCCCTATCAATCTTGCGCACCTATATCAACAGGTGTCAATTAAGGTCAACCTCGGGAAAACATAAGATGTATCAAGTGCAACCTACACCAATTGCTAACTTGCGTCAGAGGAAGAATCCTGAGGTAAAAAATCCTAAGACATATGTTAATCAGCTTAGCACGTCTTTATAAACTCAAGGTACGGGACACCTC
Organism: Iris pallida; assembly: GCA_029216955.1. Classification (NCBI taxonomy): domain Eukaryota; kingdom Viridiplantae; phylum Streptophyta; class Magnoliopsida; order Asparagales; family Iridaceae; genus Iris; species Iris pallida. The sequence continues at coordinate 415,141 of JANAVB010002794.1, forward strand.
AAGAACATGAATCATGTTCCGAATATCATCACGGACTACATTCCTGCAACTTCTTCTCGTCCTATTAGTGATCTCTGTGAACTCTTGATACAAAAGTGGAAGGTTGCAAAGCTATCCCATCCAGCAGTAGTCCAACAGTAAGAACATAATTGCAATCACCACCATGAAGTTGTCATCAAATGTTGCTGTCAGTCAGCCAAGCGGTCTGTCTTTGACCGTTTGAACTATATTCAGACTCCTGAACCTATCCTAGTTGACGAAGATAAACCATTCTACGCTTCTGTCAATATGGCATCTCGAAGCACTAGGAGTGGAAAACGCCCAAGACGTAATGCATCTCGTAATCCCAGTCAACAGTACTTAGATCGGATTCATGAATCTGGCAAAAGAGTATACCAATATACTAGATCTAGAAGTCGAGACACAATCGGTCAAAGGAATCTTCTTGATTCTAACCAAGATTCCTTTAGTCAAAAACATATCCCTATCTCTTCTTCTGGGAGTGGTTCCTTATATGAATTTGATGCTGACAGTAAAAGTTCTGAAAGGAACATCCTTTCCACTAGCTCATCTTCGAGGGCTAGAGAAGTGACTGCTTATGTCGTTGCAGAAGATCAAGATACTTCCAATTCTAACAGCCAAGAGCAGATAATTTCTGCTTTGGAAGCTGGTTTGAAAAGCATGGTTGAGATGATGACAGGCATGCATGCGGTAATTATGACACAACATACAGTTCCACCGGTCACGAATCTGATTCCGACTCATGAACCTGTAACAACAACAGCTCCCGTCAATATTGGTCTGGGAGTACAATCTCCTCACACTACTTTCGTACCAATACAGGCTGCTCCAAGTCAATCTGGTGCTGCGGGTGGTACTTATCATGCAGTACCCCCTCCTAACATATCAAATCAATCTACTTCTCTACAATCATCAAAAAATACTAATGAGGCCGTAAAAGTTTTACGTACTCAATTTGAAGCTTTCAAACAGAAAGACGGCTTGCAGAAGCTTGGGATTAAGCAGCCTTATCCCATAGAATAGAAAGAAGTCCAATTTCACCCCAAGTATAAACCCCATACTATTATGTTGTTTGATGCTAGCATATCGCCAAGTCAATACCTCAATCACTTTAAGGTAATGACTGATCAACTCCAGCCAAATGATGCTCTACTCACTAGAGTGTTTGTCGGATGTTTAGCAGGTGCAGCTTATGACTGGTATCGTAGTTTACCAGATGGTTGCATAACCTCTTTTTCTGGCTTCAAGCAATTGTTCTTAGAATGATTTTATGAGGGAACCAACGACATGACTATGTCTGTTCTCATCAAAATCAAACACGATATAATGAAACTACTATACATTTCATTGAATGATTCCGCTGTGAAGCACTCAAAATGCCTCTCGAAACTCCAAATGCTTTGACTATAGTCACTTGAAAATCAAACTTGTTGCCTATAATCAGCATGTGGACGGATCAACACAGTTCTAGGACTGGCCTTCCTTCGTAGTGAACGCCAAAACAGCAGAAGAAAGTACTGACAAGTTCAAATAATTATGTATTCAAATGCCTAATCTTGATAAAGATGAACACGCTACACCAAATAATGGTGGCCTTCAGAACAACCACAAGATCAAGAAGACTTTGGCTATTAATCTCAAAGGCAAAGAAGCTCTAGCTATCAACGTAAGTCAGCTAACATCTACCCTAATGGCACCACCACAAAGAGCACCACGTCCAAAAGAAGAATACTCTTTTGATGAAGATTATATCATGAGTATCTTTGATTATTTGATCAAGAGCAATAAACTTCAACTGCCAGAAGCAAAATGGCTAGAGAAAGTTGGTAAGACTGGCCATCCTAAATATTATGTTTATCACAGATTTATCGGACATCCAACTCAAGCATGCTATGTACTCAAGGGTAAGATTCAGGAGATGGATGTAATGCCCTACTCCGCATCGGGGCATTATGATGAGTCATTGACTCAAAGAGTTGCGTTGACCCGATGAAGTATCGATGCGAATCGATGCAAGAGTTACGTTGGCCAAATGTAAGCTTTGAGTCGGTTGGAATCTATGAATCGAATCGATGCAAAGGATAAGCCCCGTTGAGCAAGTGCTGATTTTAGTTGATCTGGTGTACAGGCTATGCTTTTACGCTGGACGATAAGAGGTCGACATTTTGTCTTATGCAATAAAGTATCCACGAAACCAAATCGTGGCCTTGTAACGGATTGTGGCATGGGAGCGATAGGCCAAATCAACCGAGTAGTTCAAAGGAATGGCTAACTCCGGGAGTTAGCTATGTGATCGAGTTATGGAAGTGAGACGCTTCAATCGGCGAAATGACAAGGCGTACCGGCTTAAGGTGGGCGGATTCTTGACTCTCTTTCCCTATTCCTTAATGTCTAATAAAATATGTTATGGTATGCGTAAGATGTTATCAAATTAGCGAGCGTGGCTCGGCGACGAAAGGTCCAAGTATGTGTCGAACACTAAGATAGAACATTAAACAATTGAACAATTGAACCGACGTGCATCAAGTGTACGGGTCGCGGTAGGGCAATGATGGTAGAACATTGAAAGATGATATCGAGATGTGCATCATGTGCACGGCTCCCAGAACATTGAACACTAGGCGTAGAATATTGATTATGGCGTTGAGCGTGCCCTCGCACACGGAAGCTAGGAAATGACTAAGTAAATACGGAAGTAGGCTATGCGAATAACATTATGAACGGAATGCGTTGAATATGAGTATGAGATGACTAAGCCGTTGGGCGTCATACATCAATATGGATGTGTTGGGGCATGACGCCGACGGAGCTCCCCATGTGGATGGTAGATTATGTTTATGAGACGCGAATACGCTTATGGAACGGGACTATGTTTATGGAATACGAGATGGATTGGAATGATGGAAAATGTATGCTATGGTACGTATTGCATGGTCAATGGACTCGGATTGCCCGTGCACGGGTGCGGCTTCCCTCGGACGTTTACGACCGGGGCACCGGGACCGTTCGGCCTAGGAGGGAATTATGTGTGGTATTTATGGTGCACATCATTCGGACGGATTACGACCGTCCAGTGCTGTAATAAGCTATGATATCCGTAAGTTTGGGATCCTTCGGATATTGGGCTAGCAACCCGTATCGAAGCGATCGTAGGCTTACACATAAGAGATGCCAAGTCCATTACGGTGTGAAACACCGTGATCTTCATATAGATAGGGCCGGTGGGCTGAGATGAGAGTTGGGTGCAGGCGCAGGGCCTGCGACCCTTATGCATTGTCTAAGTTTATGGTTGGTTGTTGCGTGAATGATATGATTCTATGTTAAGTTCTAACCCGTACAGGCTAGGCAATATGGGACGGAGATCTTCATGATCACTATGATTATATTCAGATTATGCCTAACTGTATCTGCTGCAGGAACACGGTAGTGGACACATTATGATAAAGTTGCTATGCGTAAACATTGACATGAAACTGATCCTAAGGCTAAATAAAAAGATCACAAATTAAGATGCATGTTTTCTAAAGATATTTAGTGCTTGGTTTGGGTGCGAGCGGGTCTTGATCGGTGCGAAGCGAGGACGAAAGCACTAATTCCCTACTAGTTTATGTGCAGGCTCAGGTTATAATCGGCGCGAGGCAGAGCTTGGCTTGGACGTACTGAGGCATGGAGTCCTTGGCATTCAAAAGAAGCACCGCATAGGTGTTCGGACTTACGACATGGAGATGTTCGGCCGAAGACTACTTAGTGGCTATAAAGAGGCATAATGTATAGAACAATATAATCCTTTGTGAGCCAGAGAGATCATGAGCGTTGTAGCCAATTGGCATATTATGTTGGACTATTCAGAGCCTTTGTAATCTTCAGTTCATTATGAATAAAAGAGATTCTTGTGTTATACTTTATTTCCTTCCGCTGCTTATGTTACGAATTTGAGATAATCACTATGTGAACCTGTTATCTTGTCTTGCACGAGCGCAAGTCCAGGCTCGTGCGGCATCACGCCCCAGCGAGGATGATGATTCGGGTAAAATCTAGCGAGGACGAGCGATTTCCCATATCGGGGCATGACAAGTTGGTATCAGAGCGATTCCATCCTTTGGACCGTAAACGAATCTCTTTGACCCTCAGTTGCTTCGCTATCGAATTTAGTTGACTCTAAGTTGTTTCCGCAACAGCATGGCTCATGGATCTACTCGACGCTACATTGGATGTTCCATACAATAAGTCTATATTAAGTGCGTATGTCTGCCACAAGTATGTCGTGACTATTACGCTATCTCTGGGTGCTATCGGAGAACTTTGGTTGCACGCAGTGCAACGAGTTATGAAGTATTGGTTGCACGAAGTGCAACGGGTTATGAGATTATAGTTTCCCGAAGTATAAGAAATTTGTGAGTCGTTGGTCGCACGAAGTGCAACGAATATGGTGATGTTGGTTGCATGAAGTGCAATGATATATGTGTTGTCGGTCGCACGAAGTGCGAGGAGTTATGTGTTGTCGGTCACACGAAGTGCGAGGAGTTATGTGTTTTCGGTCGCACGAAGTGCGAGGAGCTATGTGTTGTTGGTTGCACAAAGTGCAACGGGTCGATATATGAGGCGATGCGTGTTATGTGGCTATGAGAATGGTTATGCATCGTTGGTTGCATGGAGTGCAGCAAGTCGTGAATCGTTCGTTGCATCGGTGTAACAAGTCGATATGGTATAATGCGTGTTGTATGGCTATGCGGATGGATAGCGATATGTTATACGAGACTGAGTTAAGACCTTAAGTATCGAGAGTGAGTTGTTGCATGAGTTGCAACGAGAGAGATTTGAAAGATCGTGGATGCGATAATAACGAGTCGAGATGGTCGTTAAGTTGAGTTGAGTAGGCGAACATGTATGTTGGCCGAATGTCGCGTTGAGCTTTGAATAAGCGAATGTTGCGGGCGTGATCGATATGATCGCTAAGATACGGTTAGATTGAATGTGTGTCAAACTTGAGCTAACGCTAGAGCTAGGATCGGAAGGATCGCCATACGGGATAGTTGATTGGAAGATAGATGTCGGACCTATACGGAATGTGATGTCGAGTAATGACTCGATTCGAGTGGTATATGTAATACCAATTATGCGAGCAAGCATGGTGAAGTATTGTATCGACAATGATAGGCTCGATCCTGAGTGGTATATGGAATACCACTTAACGATAGCTATGTTAAGCCGCTTGGTGACTTGCGATTGATTTCGTCGAAACGATTATGTTGTTACGATATGTTTGTCCGCAACGGACGGAGTAGTACCGAGACTCGAGTGGAAATGACTCGATAGGAGTCGATATAAGTATGCTTTGGTGAATTAGTTGAATGAGTATGTGCAAAGTCATACCCAAGGATGATACGTCGGGCGAGGATTCGTTAAGCGTAAGTTGAACGATAGGATGAGCATAGCGAAGGAATGTCGTATTGAGGAAATAAGTTGACCCAGTCAAAATTGCATTGAGTAGGTAAGAAGAAATCGTACGAAAGAATTTGAGTTAGCGCGAGGAATCGGTAGCACGAGTTTGAAAGTACGAGCTAGGGATATGAGAAATAATATGTGAATTGGAAATCGTGTCTCGATAATGGTAGTTAGTTACAACGAAGTAGATTTTGGTACGTGAGACTTGATTATTATTCGAGTTCGGAGAATAACAATAATTGCAATGAATTGGAGCTTATGCGAGACGAAGATGTTCAAGTTATGCATATCGACGATGGTATTGAGGCGTATCAAAGACGATATACAATAACTCGGGGATACTCTGATCGAACGAACGAAAATTATGTTGAGCATTGCTGTTGGATGAATAAGATGCAAGTTAAGTTATGGCAATTGAGATGATAATAGTAGGAGTGCTTCGAAAAATTTAAGAGTGGACGGATGTTACTCGGATGAAATCGAAAGTGTCTGGATTGATTCGTGGATAACCACAATGTCGACATTCTTGTCTTATGCGAGCGCAACTCCGACATCGCACATACGTCGCACCAAATCAAGGCGATCATTCCGCGTGAGCACTGGTATGGTGATTCATACAGTAGGGATGATCAAACTTGCAAGGCGTGGCAAAAATCGGATTAGACTTGTGGTTTGATGCGAAAGTTGTTCGAGGATGGTTTGATGAGTATGGAATGAGTCGGACTATGATCACGAATAGGTAAACTCGAATTTAAGGTGAGTAGACGTCATACGACTAGCGAAGATAGTCGACGGTAATGCTTAAGTGATTCGAGTAGTAACGGCGCGCAAGCGTATGAGTTATTCGAGTAGGAACGACGCATCAGTTGCACGGGGATAGAAAATTATGGATTGATATGTCGGATTGGGTAAAGTCCCCTAGGAATTGTCGGGAATTGATTTGGCTCTGCGATAGGATATAGCATGGTTCGTTGTAACTGTCCCTCGTTGATGATCTTCAATTATCGAGCGTAGTTTCGGGGCAGATGACCCTAGAAGACTTGACCGCCAAATCAAGCGAATGTGGGAAACCGTAGGACGATCCTATAGAAGTCGAACAAGAAATCTTGTCGAGGATGAAGAATGATGTAGTGCATGTTGAGGATAAATCTAAGCGAGTGAGTATCATGTTTCGGAAGTTAGCGAGTAGCCTTCGACTAGATCGAGGCGAATAGAAACGTTATGATCGATTGAATGAGTGCATAAGCGGACTTGGTTAGTCGATGATCGAATAGATGTTGAGGAACGTGCTTAGCGTAGTGACGCGGTAAGGCGATTACAGAATTCTGCAATGCGCGAGAGCAACGAATAGTAGAACGACCCTAAGAGTGGTGTCGTAGATCGGTTTGAGTAATGGTTAGTTACGTGTGTTGAGCGCGCGATCTATGTTACGAAATGAACCATTCGGGATTGAATCAAAATTTGAGTAAAGGATTCGTACTCATTCGAGAATAGGAGATGAACGTATCGTAAGAGACCTTGGGTCGAAAAGATTATTGCCGCTGAGCATCGTAGACTCAAGTTGACCTCTTGTGTCGTGAGAGATTAAGCACGATGTCTAGATGAGTTACCTAGCGGGGGTAGCCCCAGATGCGGTGCGTAGGCAGTTCGAGAACGTGGGTCGTGTTGGGATAGTTGTGTGCGAGACTTAGTACGAATGGTAGACGAGGAAATTCGGGACATGTGGACTTAGTCCATGTCGTTAAGGCCAAATGTTATGAATGATTGGATGAACGACTTGAGTTATGTGAGAGATAGGCAAACGGTTGGGTGAATAGGCGTTGCAGAGAATTATTGTGATCGGATGCGCAAGGACTCGATGCAATGCGAGTGTTAGGTGGCCGGCAAGAAACTTATGAGTTTGAACTAATAGTCTTGAGTTAAGTTTTGCGCAAGATGTTGGAAGATGATCGCATGTTATGGAATACACATACGAGGAGTATTTTGGGAATAGGCGCTAAGATATGACTAAGTCGAGTACGGACTGATTGGTGCTTGAGGATTAAGTTGAGCTTGTTAGTGGTCCCGATATCCTACAACTGAGCTTGGCTGAAATGCATATATTGGTGGGATGCCTAAAATATGTGTATGATCCAAACTAAATTGTATGATTCCAACGATAGTAGCACGAGATCGTGAAACGATCTAGCGAGGCACTTGGATTAAGTATTGGTTTCGGTTCGAGGACGAACCTGATTTTGAGTGGTATATTATGTAATGCCCCGCTCCACATCGGTACATTATGATGAGTCGTTGACTCGAAGAGTTGTGTTGACCCGATGAAGTATCCATGCGAATCGATGCAAGAGTTACGTTGGCCAAAGGTAAGCTTTGAGTCGGTTGGAATCTATGAATCGAATCGATGCAAAGGATAAGTCCCGTTGAGCAAGTGCTGATTTTAGTTGATCTGGTGTGTAGGCTATGCTTTTACGCTGGACGATAAGAGGTCGGCATTTTGCCTTATGCAATGAAGTGTCCGCGAAACCAAATCGTGGCCTTGCAACGGATTATGGCATGGGCGTGATAGGCCAAATCAACCGAGTAGTTCAAAGGAATAGCTAAGTCCGGGAGTTAGCTATGCGATCGAGTTATGGAAGCGAGATGCTTCAATCGGCGAAACGATAAGGCGTACCGGCTTAAGGTGGACGGGTTCTTGACTCTCTGTCCCTATTCCTTTATGTCTAATAAAATATGTTATGGTATGCGTAAGATGTTATCGAATTAGCGAGCGTGGCTCGGCGACGAAAGGTCCAAGTATGTGTCGAACACTAAGATAGAACATTGAACAATCGAACAATTGAAGCGACGTGCATCAAGTGTACGGATCGTGGTAGGGCAATGATGGTAGAACATTGAAAGATGATATCGAGATGTGCATCATGTGCACGGCTCCGAGAACATTGAACACTAGGCGTAGAACATTGATTATGGCGTTGAGCGTGTCCTCGCGCACGGAAGCTAGGAAATGACTAAGTAAATACGGAAGTAGGCTATGCGAATAACATTATGAACGGGATGCGTTGAATATGAGTATGAGATGACTAAGCCGTTGGGCGTCGTGCATCAATATGGATGTGTTGGGGCATAACGCCGATGGAGCTCCCCATATGGATGGTGGATTATGTTTATGAGATACGAATACGCTTATGGAACAGGACTATGTTTATGGAACACGAGATGGATTGGTCCTAGGAGGGAATTATGTGTGGTATTTATGGTGCACATAATTCGGATGGATTGCGACCGTCCAGTGCTGTGATAGCTATGATATCCGTAAGTTTGGGATCCTTCAGATATTGGGCTAGCAACCCGTATCGAAGCGATCGTAGGCTTACACATAAGAGATGCCAAGTCCATTACGGTGCGAAACACCGTGACTTTCATATAGATAGGGCCGGTGGGCTGAGATGAGAGTTGGGTACAGGCGCAGGGCCTGCTACCCTTATGCATTATCTAAGTTTATGGTTGGTTGTTGCGTGAATGATATGATTCTATGTTAAGTTTTCACCCGTGCAAGCTAGGTAATATAGGACGGAGATGTGCACGATCACTATGATTATGTTCAGATTATGCCTAACTGTATCTGCTGTAGGAACACGGTAGTGGACACATTATGATAAAGTTGCTATGCATAAACATTGACATGAAACTGATCCTAAGGCTAAATAGAAAGATCACAAATTAAGATGCATGTTTCACTAAAGATATTTAGTGTTTGGTTTGGGTGCGAACGGGTCTTGATCGGTGCGAAGCGAGGACGAAAGCACTAATCCCCCCACTAGTTTATGTGCAGGCTCAGGTTATGATCGGCGCGGGGCGGAGCTTGGCTTGGACGTGCTGAGGCATGGAGTCCTTGGCGTTCAAGAGAAGCACCGCATAGGCGTTCGGACTTGCGACATGGAGATGTTCGGCCGAAGACTACTTGGTGGCTCTAAAGAGGCATAATGTATGGAACAATGTAATCCTTTGTGAGCTAGAGAGATCATGAGCGTTGTAGCCAATTGGCATATTATGTTGGACTATTCAGAGCCTTTGTAATCTTCAGTTCATTATGAATAAAGAGATTCTTGTGTTATACTTTGTTTCCTTCCGCTGCTTATGTTACGAATTTGAGATAATCACTATGTGAACCTGTTATCTTGTCTTGCATGAGCGCAACTCCAGGCTCGTGCGGCATCATGCCCCAGCGAGGACGATGATTCGGGTAAAATCTAGCGAGGACGAGCGATTTCCCGAATCGGGGCGTGACAATGGTCAATTCCGGTGCAATCACTCTCCAACAAGACGAGAAAATGGTAACGGCTAACGTCGTCTCTCTATAGTTTAGAGATTTTCATGCTCAACTTATACAGGACGGCGTCATCCCCATTCTGAAAACTACTTGGGAGATTGTTAATCTTCTACCTGCACGAACTGATGGTCTTGTTTTCATGTCTACCGATAAAGGGGAAATTATATGGATCCATCCAGATTTACTGGCTGACTTCGAAACACCATCTTCCTCTACCAAGTCTAAGAAGGCCACTAAATATAAATCATGTCATATGACTTCGTTGGGTGAACATTGTCTTCCACCTCTAACTGCTACCTTTATCTCGGCAGCAGATAGCCCTTCTTCTTCTTCCTCTGCTGAGACAACGCTGTCAAAACTAGAAGCCAAATATCAACTAGCTTTATATCTATATAGTCCACAGTCTCGTGAACTAATGACAAAAATAGGATATGATCTACAAAAGGCCCTTGCTTTGAACCATAGAAAAAGATCTCATGTACCTATTTCTCTATGCCTTTCACACAACCGATCTCGGGTTGGTTTGGGTTACTGGACAAACTCTTCATCTTGTCAAAAAAAACCTTCCAAAAACAAAACCCAGGCAAAGAGTTGCAATATGGTGTCCTTCGAACATGTATCCGAAGAAGAAGCCTTAACTGGTACCAGGTCTGGGAGACCTTACCTAAGAGACTATTTAGAAGGTCAAAAAACCCTGCTCCAGCTTTGGAGGCTCCTCAAGCATCATCTTCTCCTGCTGTCAATGTTCAATCAGCTTCATCACCTCCGGTAGAACCAACTCTTTCGAAACCGACGACAGCCGACAAAGGAAAATAGCTTGTCCATTTTGATAAAGTATTAAAGAAGACTCTAACTTTAGGAATCGAGAAGCCGTATAACTTTGATATACTGGCTCAGCTAGCTAATACCTCGGCAAGATTATCAATTTTTAAGCTACTCCGTCTTTCGAAAGAAACTCGAGAAATGTTGAGTGAAGCATTGATGCAAGGTAATACTTGTCTAACATTTTTAAAGAAGCCAGAGGAAGAGCCTATAACATGCTTTCATTGTCATAGTGTAATGGAGCTGTTGCCCAACATCACCTTTACACAAGATGATATGTTGTTGGAAGATAATCGTCATGACCGACCCATCTACTTCACGGGATATGTCGATACCATGAAGGTTGATCGTATCTTGGTCGATCCTGGGTCTGCACTTAGCATCATGCCAAAGACTCTACTAGATGCATTAAAGATTCATGTACACAATCTTTCAACAACCATCACAACAATCTTGGGATTTAATTTCGGAAGAAGTGAACCATTGGGAAAGATTCGCCTGAAAGTTCAAATAGGCAATCTTTGTACAAAGGTTACCTTCTACGTGATCGATAATAATGGCTCTTATAATGCCTTACTAGGAAGACCCTTTCTGCATGAGCATAACATTGTACCATCCACTCTATATCAATGCTCCAAATATGTAGATGTCAATGGAGAGGTTCAGAAGGAAGTAGCCGACCTAAAACCTTTCAGGGGCATTGAAGCATATTGTTCTGACTCTCGGATGTACAAGAAAGAGTTCATGAAGGTTGTACTAGCGATGGATAGTGAGGACGATCAGAAAGATACTTCAAATGATGGGCTTATAATCCCCGTCAAAGGACGTACTACTCGTCCTTCTTCATCTCAGGCGTTGACTATCCATCTTTCCTCTCATAACAAACAGCATCCTGTTGTAGAAAAGGAACAAGGAGAGCTCACCTCTTCTGAGCCTCTTGTTATTGACCTTCGTCGTAACAAACCTTCTCCTTCTCCTCCTCTAGTTATCAACCTTCCTAAGCCTTTTGTTAAGGCCAAGAATCCTTTCTCTCCTCCTCTGGATATCAATCTTACTAAGCCTTCTGTTAAGTCTAAGAACCATATTGTAAATAATGATGTACAAATCAATAAAGTTGCATCTCCTTTACAGTATACTGATATTTTTTATTATACTCGATGTTATTTAGAAATGCTAGATAACTTTGAACCACTTACCAAAGGAGCAGTTCAACCTCTCCAAGACGAAGTATTGCTCGAACCAATGCAGGACTCTTTCTTCTTAGTTTCTTCCAGAAAGAAAGATGAACATCCAATACTTTTTAGTAAAGGAACAGAACAGAAGATCATGCCCGATAGTGAAGAAGAAAATCACGATAACGGGAGACTTCAACTACGTCGTTATAGTCAACAATCAAAAGATATCATTTAAAAGATGGGCTATAATTTTAAAGCTGGTCTCAATGGTGGTAAAGAAAGGCGAACTCCAATTCGTATCCCAGCTCCAAAAAGAAAATCACAACAATATTACAGCAAAAAGAAGCGGGGATTGGGTTATACCTCGCCAATTATGACTCATGAAGCCTCTGAATCAGATGAAGAAGAATGATCTAACTCTTCTAATTCTGTTTCATGGGATTCAGATACCAGTGTAGGGCACATCTGTAACGCCCCAGTCCCAAAATACGTATGACTATGATACGTATACATGCCAGCTACGCATCGAGAGGACTCCAGCCCAGCTTGAATACGTATAAGCTGTCTGGTTTTCTAAAGTAATCTATCATTTAACTACAAATATCTTAATCCACTGAAGATAAACTCTTGTATAAACCAATTAAACTAATACTGGTCAGACATTAGCAAACCGGTTACTACAAGTAATAAGAAAAGATAATATACAATAAAGTGGACCAGACTCTAATGCAATTATCTTGAACAAGCTTCTAATGAAAGATAAAGCTTGTAAAACTATGCTATACAGCAACAATGCCAAAGTAATATAATATAGGATGAGTATGAAAAGATATGAACTAAATATACCTGAAATTCCTGAGAAACATTCATCAATTCTCCAATTTATTCTCCCTCGATCACTTTCAGCTAATACCTGGAGAGATGCCCAGGTCCTAAGAGGACTAGCAAGATACATAATATACAAGCCAAAATTTAGCAGTACAACATATGTAGAGAAGTAAGAAATAATCAAGGAAAAGTCAATTGAGGCACAATGGACGAAGACACCAAGATCTAAGACACAGTACCTAAGATACTGGCATGCCATACTAGTCGTGGCTAATAGGTCAAATCTATAGACTGTAGTCAAGGCAAGCACTCCCAATCTATAGTGTCTCAATCGCAGTCAAGGCAAGCACTCCAAATGAGATGGTAGCCATTCCTAGTAAAATAATTCCATAGACCGTAGTCAAGGTAAGCACTCACAATCTATAGAATGTCAAAGTCAAGTCCTACTCAAGTCATATCAAGTTATGTCAAGTCATGTCAAGTCAAGTCAAGTGAGGAAAATCAGTGGTGTAGGACTAGATGACTCTATCAAGAAACATGAGTGAACACGGAAGCAAAATAATATATAATAGATGTATAACAAAATCAAGAACGTGAATGTACGCTAAATATATGATAGAGTAAAACTGGAAATAAGATAAGCAAGTAGACACAAGGTAGAGCAATCATGGATATAACTATATGAGGAAAAGGAACAATAAAGAAGTAAAGAACATACATAAAAAATATACTATACATGCTGGCAAGGTATTCTTGCCTGAGGGTTGCACGGAGAACCAAAAATATATCGCCAATCAACAAGTCAGAAAGTCCAAGTCTCACAACTGCCTCCATAATATGTAATAGATGTTACCAACATTTCTAGATTAGTCTAATTAGCTAGGATTTCTTGTTCTTAAGTCCAATTCTGGACACAGGGGCAAAACGATAATTTCGGGTCAAAACGGTATCTACGGTTGGACCCGCTTTGTACCAAAAAGCGTGGCAGAGTCAATGGTCTCTAAAGTCGTTGAACTATATATTTACGGATTAGTTTTGATGATACGAATCCAACGGTATGTCCAATTTTGGATTCCGGTGGGCCGGTCACGAAATTGCCTATTGAATTAGATCGTGGGGCCCATAAAATGGCGATTCGTTCAACTGTCTCAGATTCGGACCAAAGTTAGCATACAGGACCAGAAAATTGATACGGTCCTGCTGGCGAAAGTTTTGTCTCGATTTGACGAACGTGCAGAAAGAAATTGAAGAATATTGAAAAGGTTGATACGGAGAATTTCGACGGATACGCATCAAATTCGTTGCGCACTCGCAACCAATTTGAATTCCGTCAAAGCCCACACATCTACGAAGTCGATACGCACCTTTTGATGCTTTCGGTTTGCGATCACGTCGCCCGTTTTGTCAGAAAGGACCCCGTGTCGATGGATTTTTAAGTTTTGGAAACAGATTTTGCCCAGTTTTTCTCAGTTTTCAAATCGATTTATCTTATTATACAAATAAGTAAAATTAAAAGTAACACTAGGGTTTTGATCCTGGTCATGTTATCTTTAAAAATGTTCAAATAGTTTTCTAAAATAATCATTGGATTGGCGATTAGTCGCCTTCCAAAATAGGGTACGTGCAACAGTTTTTGAACTGTCAAGAACAATTTTTTATCGATTTTCTATGAATTTTTATGAGAAATCTAGGATGAACTGATCTGAACTAATTGAAGGGTTCAGTAGAGGGTTATGTGGTGCATCTATACAAAAAATTGGTTCATGAAACAAAATAATGAGGAATAAGTAATCGAACCTGGTACATGGGGTGTCGGCATGCGAATGCTGCTGCTGTTGTTGTCCTGTTTTGCGTTGTGTGTGCGTCCGGTCGCTATTCGTCGGCCGAGGCCCGCCTACAGCAATCTAGGACGGCTCGAGGTCACTGGGGGTTGTCGTCCATTGATCTGGGGTGGTCAAACGGGTTAGGGTTTTATAGAGAGGAGTCTCTCATTCTATTAATATATACGCAAGCGGGCTCAGCTCTGTGGGGAGTTGGGGCTCGGGTTTGGAGATCTGTCGGGTTTTGGGGTGGATTCTATCTCGCGAGATTATGGTTTCCAAAATCTCGCGAGATTTTGGTTTCTTTTTTTCTTCTTTTATTTTCTTTTTGTTTATTTAAATTATTACATACATGTATTTATATATATAATAAATCTCCATTAATTCTCAATATTGTATTTATCTAGCATAGCATCTATTTTTATATACACTTGTACATACATGTATGTAAATTTATTTGACCATGAAATTAATAACCAAAAATAATAAATAATTTTATTTAATAACAAAAATATAGTAATAATAATAATAAAAGTCCTGATAATCAACTAAAAATGAACCAATAGAAGATATAATAATTCTTTGTGAACTCATCATGGACCCTCTTTATTTGGCTCTAGAAAATCATACCAATATTTTAAGACTCCCTTTGGTATTACCAAGATCTATATTATATATAACTAATATTTAGTAAATATTTGTCGATTCCTAATATAAATGCATAATACCTGTACATACATAAATATGTATACATTGGTTCTTGGATGTACTAATTGCCTACATTGGCTTGGGCTTGGTTCGGGTCCAATCCGGAATAGTTTGGTCTCGTCGGGTCTCCTACAAGTCAGTAATCTTAATAAATAACTAATTACATTATTTATATGGGTCAAGTCGCAACTTTGACTGGTTTTCCTAGTTGAGACACACATATGGCTCGACCTTCCCTAACATGGCTAATAGACTAATCAAAGTACATGACTACACTATCCGTGCTAAAATTCCTAGTCGATATGTATCTCAAAACTTAACCATGACTAGGGCCATATATATATATATATATATATATATATATATATATATATATATATATATATATATATATATATATATATATATATATATATATATATATTAAGGCTATTATAAATATAATCATACATATACAAAATTGTATCAAAGTCTATTTGGCTGTATAACATCCCAAAATAAATCTATAATAATTATACTGTCATGGCAACCTAACATGGCTTCCTACCAGGTGGGGTTGGCTAGGCTAGGGTCCAAATATATTTTCTAATTTAATCGAACTCTAAGATAAACCCATGAGTCTCTTGTGCCATTCTCAATTAAATAGCATATGGGAACTCGATTGAGTGGCACACCCTTGGCATGTGTGTCGTAGACTCAAAATGGGTCAAAACCATATATTGGGTCAAGTAATTTTGATCTATGTCGAGTCCCGAACTCACGTTGGGAGTTAGGTATAGAATTACCGTAAACGCTCAAATGACCGAATTTGACCCGAAGTTGCGCGAAGTGAAAAGAATGCTAGGGGACAAGTTTGGATGGGACAATATATCAATTTGAAGGTCATCCAGTCTACTACAAAACTCATGAAGGACGTTTCAAGAGATGGGCATGTCTTGTGCTCCAAAATTCAAAGACACGGAAAGGTACATATAAAATCCTAATTAAATATACAATATAACCTAATAATTAGAAATACTATAGAATGAAATAAAAAAAATAATTCCCAGAAATCAGGGTCCTCACAGTCTACCCACCTTAAAAGAATTTTGTCCTCGAAATTAAAATAAGGCTCACTGACAAAGAACCGTGCTAGGGTAACTAGGAATAGTTTAAGGGATACGCTAGGTCACTACAGTGTCTCCTAATAAGTTAAGTAATAATCAAGCCTAAACAATTTGGAATTGCAACATCTATATCGTAAAAATATAGATCGTTATCTCTAATGACTCTTCTTGGTACTGGCGGTCTTGCAAAGATCACATTGAAGACTTGTCCCTCCTAACCATACTATTATTACAACTATATGAGTCTCCTTTCTACCTAACCAAGCTAAGTGGTACCTACTAATCCGCCGAATCCTTACTTTAAACTAACAAGGTATAATAGTAAATGGGTTAGGTTAGACTATGTCTACTTTATTCTTGTAGAGGGTCAATCATTACACTAAAACTACCACTTTATTCTTGATCAAGCGACTACTATAAAGGGCATAACCTAGTATGATCTTTTAGCTATTTCTCGAACGTCTACCCACCTTTGGTCAAACTATCTTATCAAACACATGATGTCCTAAAATTCTATAACCCTTGCATGCTAGTTGCAAAAATCTATACACTAGATATCCATAGCATATGGCATCTCTAATCCCTCCCATCTATCAAGCAATCTAAATAAATAAGCAAACAATCCTACACTATAACTTAAGGATTTCTGATAAATCCTATATAGCACGATTATTCGTCACCCTGAAATATGAAGGGACGAGAGGCAATGATACGAGAAAGTAAAGAAAGAATAATCAAGGCAATTATGAAGTTTAAGGACGATAGAGAAATTTCTAAAAGAATTGCCAAGGCAGTTGTGGATTGAGATTACTAAGGGTTTAGTTATGTTCACAGGCCCGCTCGGTACAGTAACGTAACCGAAACGGCTAACTCGACCTGCATGGGCTACCACAAAAACATGTAACGCCCAGTCCCAAAATACGTAGGACTAGGATACGTATATATGCCAGCTACGCATCGAGAGGACTCCAGTCCAGCTCAAATACGTATAAGCTGTCTGGTTTTCTAAAGCAATCTATCCATTCAACTACAAATATCTCAATCCACTGAAGATAAACTCTTGTATAAACCAAGTAAACTAATGATGGTCAGACATTAGCAAACCGGTTACTACAAGTAACAAGAAAAGATAATATACAATAAAGTGGACTATACTCTAATGCAATTATCTTGAACAAGCTTCTAATGAAAGATAAATCTTGTAAAACTAGGCTATAAAGCAGCAATGACAAAGTAATATAATATAGGATGAGTATGAAAAGATATGAACTAAATATAACTGAAATTCCTGAGAAACATTCATCAATTCTCTAATGTATTCTACCTCGACCACTTCAACTAATACCTAGAGAGATCACCAGGTCCTCAGAGGACTAGCAAGATACATAATATACAAGCCAAAATGTAGCAGTACAACATATGCAGAGAAATAAAAAATTATCAAGGAAAAGTCAATTGAGGCACAATGGACGAAGACACCAAGATCTAAGACATAAGGAACCTAAGACACTGGCATGCCATACTAGTCGTGGATAATAGGTCAAATCTTTATACTGTAGTCAAGGCAAGCACTTCCAATCTATAGTGTCTCAATCGCAGTCATTGGAAGCACTCCAATCGAGACGGTAGCCATTCCAAGTAAAATAATCCCATAGACCGTAGTCAAGGTAAGCACTCACAATCTATAGAATATCAAAGTCAAGTCCTACTCAAGTCATGTCAAGTCAAGTCAAGTCAGGAAAATCAGTAATGTAGGACTAGACGACTCTATCATGGAACACGAGTGAACACAGAAGCAAAATAACATATAATGAATGTATAACAGAATCAAGAACGTGAATGTACGCTAAATATATGATAGAGTGAAACTGGAAATAAGATAAGCAACTAGACACAAGGTAGAGCAATCATGGATATAACCATATGAGGAAAAGGAACAAAAAAGAAGTAAAGAACATGCATAAAAAATATATTGTACATGCTGGCAAGGTATGCTTGCCTGAGGGTTGCACGGAGAACCAACAATATATCGCCAATCAACAAATCAGAAAGTCCAAGTCTCACAACTGCCTCCATAAGATGTAATAGATGTTACCAATATTTCTAGATTAGTCCAATTAGCTAGGATTGCCTGTCCTTAAGTCCAATTCTGGACACAGGGGTAAAATGGTAATTTGGGGTCAAAACGGTATCCGTCGTTGGACCCGCTTTGCACCGAAAAGCATGGCAGAGTCAATGGTCTCGAAAGTCGTCAAACTACATGTCTACAAATTTGTTTTGATGATACAAACCCAACGGTATATCCAATTTCGGATTCCGAAGGGCCGTGCACGAAATCATCCATTGAGTTAGATCGTAGGGCATACAAATGGCGATCCGGTCAACTATCTCAGATTCAGACCAAACTTGGCATACAGGACCAGAGAAATGATACGGTCCTGCTGGCGTAAGTTTTGTCTCGATTTGACGAACGTGCACAAAGTAATTAGAGAATTTCGAAAAGGTCGATTCGGTGAATTTTGACGGATACGTATCAAATTCGTCACTTACACGCAACCAATTTGAATTCCATCAAAGCTGACATGTCCATGAAGTTGATACGCACCTTTTGATGCTTTCAGTTTACGACCACGTCGTCCGGTTTGTCGGGACGGACCCCAAGTCGATGGATTTTTACGTTTTGGAAACAGATTTTGCCAAGTTTTTCTCAGTTTTCAAATCGATTTATCTTACTATACAAATAACTAAAATTAAAAGTAACAGTAGGGTTTTGATCCTGGTCATGTTGTCTTTAAAAATATTCAAATAGTTTTTTAAAATAATTATTGGATTGACGATTCGTCGCCTTCCAAAATAGGGTAGATGCAACAGTTTTCAAACTGTCAAGAATAATTTTTTATCAATTTTTGATGTATTTTTATGAGAAATCCAGGATGAATTAATCTAAACTAATTGAAGGGTTCAGTACAGGGTTATGTGGTGCATCCTTACAAAAAATTGGTTCATGAAACAAATCAATGAGGAATAAGTAAACGAACCTGGAACATGGGGTGTCGGCACGCGACTGCTGCTGCTGTTGCTGTCCTACTTTGCACTGTACGTGTGCACGGCCGCTATTCGTCGATCGATGGCCAGCCTACGGTGACCCAGGGTGGCTCGCGGTCACTAGGGGTGGTCGCCCATTGATCTGGGGTGGTCGAACGGGTTAGGGTTTTGTAGAGAGAAGTCTCTCTTTCTATTAATATATACGCGAGCGGGCTCGGCTCTGTGGGGAGTTGGGGCTCGGGTCTGGGGATCTGTCGGGTTTTGGGGAGGGTTCTATCTCGCGAGATTTTGGTTTCTTTTTTTTCCTTCTTTTCTTTTCTTTTATTTAAATTATTACATACAAGTATTTATATATATAATAAATCTCCATTAATTCTCAATATTGAATTTATCTAGCATAGCATCTATTTTTATATACACTTGTACATTCATGTATGTAAATTTATTTGACCATAAAATTAATAACCAAAAATAATAAATAATTTTATTTAATAATAAATACATAGTAATAATAATAAGAGTCCTGATAATCAACTAAAAATAAACCAATAGAAGATATAATAATTCTTTGTGAACTCATCATGCACCTTCTTTATTTGGCTCCAAAAAATCATACCAATATTCTAAGGCTCCCTTTGGTATTACCAATATCTAAATTATATTTATTACTAATATTCAGTAAATATTTGTCGATTCCTAATATAAATGCATAATACCGGTACATACTTAAATATGTCTACATTGGTTCTTGGAGGTACTAATTAACTACATTGGCTTGGGCTTGGTTCGGGTCCAATCCGGGATAGTTTGGTCTCGCCGGGTGTCCTACAAGTCAATAATCTTAATAAATAACTAATTACATTATTTATAGGGGTCAAGTCACAACTTTGACTGGCTTTCCAGTTGAGACACACATATGGTTCGACCTTCCCTAACATGGCTAATAGACTAGTCAAAGTACACGACTACACTATCCGTGCTAAAATTCCTAATCGATATGCATCTCAAAACTTAACCATGACTAGGGCCATATATATATATATATATATATATATATATATATATATATATATATATATATATATATATATATATATATATATATATATATATATATATATATATTAGGCTATTATAAATATAATCATATATATACAAAATTGTATCGAAGTCTATTTGGCTGTATAAAATCCCAAATAAATCCATAATAATTATACTGTCATGACAACCTAACATGGCTTCCTACCAGGTGGGGTTGGCTAGGCTAGGGTCCAAATATATTTTCTAATTTAATCGAACTCTAAGATCAACCCATGAGTCTCTTGTGCCATTCTCATTTAAATAGCACATGGGAACTCGATTGAGTGGCACACCCTTGGCATATGTCTTGTAGACTCAAAATGGGCCAAAACCATATATTGGGTCAAATAATTTTGATCTATGTCGAGTCCCGAACTCACGTTGGGAGTTAGGTATATAATTACCGTAAACGGTCAAATGGCCTAATTTGACCCGAAGTTACGCGAAGTCAAGAGAATGCTATGGGACAAGTTTGGATAGGACATAATATATCAAGTTGTAGGTCATCCTGTCTACTACAAAACTCATGTAGGACGTTTCAAGAGATGGGCATGTCTTGTAACACAAATCCTATATTACCTCATGTACCCCTTACACTATGTTGACACTATCACACTTGACACCTTGTTCACTTACACTTTGACACTCTTTGATATGTATACACTTGTATGTCCATTTAACCCTCACTTGTCCCTTTGCCATGTTCACATACACACACATAGCCTCTTAAATAAGTATTTATGAATATAGTTAACTTAGCTATGTATGTATATTATATATATGTTAGCATATTGTGTTGTAATATATAAGTTTACATAACCATTTGAAATGCCATGATTATAGACCTAATATTGAATGCCAATATATGCATGTGTATATATGTGTAGACATATATAGCTTAAAGTAATAGATTACCTAGTGTATATCCAATGTGAATTCTTACCTATTTGAGTATTGAATAATTGCATGTTATATAGAGTTGGGTGTATGTTGGCTTGTATAGCCTTGTATTGATGTGTGCTTGCTAGGATAGTCTTGGTTAGGCCTAGTAAGACTTGCTGGGTTAGGACATGACCTAGTTTGACCTAGTTTGACTAGTGCAGTTGACCAGAGTTGACCAAGGGTTGACTTTGGCCTAGTTTGACCTAGATTCATGTATAATGTATTGTAGTGCTTTATATTATCCTTCTGGACATGTTGTGACTTGTGCTGTTCTAATTAGGAGCCAGACACCTCTCCTCGGACAGTATCTTTACCTTGGATATTCAGATATCAGGCGAGTACATTCTCTGATCATTTTATATCATGTTTAGGATTATATTTCCTGCTTTAGACTATCTTACTTGATGCTGACACGTTGGAACACGGATTGGTACTATATGGATCCCTTCATGAGATGTTATCCCTCTCGGAAGCATCAGATACTTTTTCATGTGTGTTTTACTTACATCACGTATTATATGCTTCTATCATCATGAATCTTCGGGAATCAGCTAGTGACTCATGTACCCTCATGATCACCGAGCTTTCACGAATCAATTCATGAATCACCCTTTTATGGGCAACGTAGTATAATCATGAATCTTAACGTAACTTGAATGGATCTTTGTGTATTGATTGGGGTACGGAGGAGTATGAATGGTCATGTGAATAAATATCCAAAGTAGTGTAGTCATGAATCACTCTTAGTGTAGTCATGAATCAGTCCTAAGCTATTCACATGTTCGTCTATACTCTAAATCACTAGTACTGTCTCTCTTTATATATATCATAGATATTTACTTACAGTCTCTCTTTTACATTATGCTATTTCTTCAGATCCTGTATTTTATTCTCTAGCATGATTACATTTTCTTTCATGTTATGACTTGTTGAGATGTATTGTGCTCGCTCCAGTCCTGACTGGACCTGTTGATAAATTTTACAGATAGCCTGGAGGTTGCCTGCTAGCCTAGAGGAGACAGTAGAGGTTATATAGATAGCTAGGGTTTATTCATAGTTTATTTTCAGTTGTCTTGAGATGTATTTATGGATTACTGTATTTGAGTTTGAGATGTATTCTGAGTTTATGTATCTTAGACACTTAGACTCTTCTGATCTTCTATTTTTCATTTGAGTTTTATATCTTATCGTGCTTCCTCTTCCTTAGTTGTGATTGAGTTTACATTCTGCTATGTTACCCCCATTCGGGAAGTATAAACTGTTTAGTCTTATACTGTTAGATGCATTGAGACCTAGGACAGAGCCGACACTGCAGTGTAGGCTGGGCGTTGTTACGTTTTCGTGCCCTAACTCTAGGGTGCGGGTCGTGACAATACATATATATATATATATATATATATATATATATATATATTTATATATATATATATATATATATATATATATATATAATGTATTGTAAAAAAAGTATAACAGTGGTGGCCGAACCCCACCCTAGTAGCAGCTAAGCTGCGGAATTAGGGGGGCGACCCCACAATTCATTGCTAACAGCAGCGGTGCTGCTGAGGACCTTAGCCCCGATCCCACATCCCAAATAGAAAACCAAAGCAGCTCAGCTGCATTATGTAAACCCGAGCCCAACCCATATCAGCCCGAGCTAAAAACCTATTCTTAGTTATATCAGGATCGAAGCAGTATATATATATAACTACTGCTCGAAACGAAACCCTAACCCCCGAATACTCGTCTCCCACCTAAAGCCCTCGTCCTCGAGTCCCCATCGCAGTCGTGTGTGCCACGACCGCCGCGAGAGCCGCCACCAGCAAGGGAGGTAGCCCCGACGATCGCCGTTGACAGCAGGCACGCTGCCAACCCCGACTTCGCGCACGACTTTCACGCCGCACGCCCCACCGTTTCGCATTCCGTCTTCTCAGGTATGAAGACCATCTATACAACTATATAACCCTGCAACACTTCGAAACTAGACGCTTCGTATCATTCCAGAAATCGAAGCCAAAACTGGCATTCGATAACTTGGAAGCAGAGCAGATTTCATACTTGAGCACCCTACTTCGGAAGGCAAAAACTTGCCAGTCCAAGACCAGTTTCTGAAAACCATATGAACCGTTTTTGTTAACAACATATAGGGCTATGCAATGGAGTTCATACTTTAGAATTTAATTGTCTGTGTAGGAAGTTACGAGTCTCAAAAAATCCATAAAAACCTACTTATTTTATTTTTAAAAAGGTAGAATTTCGTTCGATATGACGTACGCCCCGATAAACCGGGCAACGTGGTCGCGCGCTATATGCATCAAAAGGCGCGTATGGACGTTGCGGACGTGTGGGAACTGACGGAACTCGGTTTCGTCGCGTGTGCGCGACGAGATCAACGCGTATCCGTCAAAATACCCCGTATCGATGTTTTGCAAACTTGCCCATAACTTCGTGTACAGTTGTCGATTCGAGACAAAACTTGTGCCAACAGGTCCGGATCAAAATTTTGGTCCTGTATACCAAGTTTGGTTCAATTCTGAGAAGGTCGAATCGGAACCCATTTTTGGCGGGCCCGCGACTCACTCAAACGGGCGATTTTGTACACGGCTCATCGGAATCCAAAACTGGACATACCGTTGAGTTCCTCTCCTCAAAATGAAACCGTAGACGTATAGTTTGACGACTTTAGATACCGTGCACTTTGGCACGCGTTTCGGTGCAAAGTGGGTCCAACGGCAGACATCGTTTTGACCCGAAATTACGATTTTGCCCCTGTTCCAGAATTTGACTTTTGGACAGGCGTTTCCTAGGTATATCTTCTTTACCGAGACCATTTTTGATGTTTGTTTTAGCGTTCGGAGTTGTTTGGAGATTGTGACAATTCTTGGCTGACATTGTGATTACTTGGACTTGCCACTTTGTACCATCAGCCAAGATACCTTGCCAACTTACTCTGTGATTATTATATTCTTATTTTCAGTTGTTATTTTCGGCATTTTGTTTCATGATATTTAAACTGTGCGTCCAAGCCACACTTGGGTGCAAGCGACTCTATCGGTCGTTTTCCTTGCTTTATTTATTCTCTTGCATTGACTTAGTTTATTGACCACCCATTGATGTTGAGGTATTGGTATATCTCATACGGCCTTGACACTTGTTGTATCACGTGATATGTGTCACATGTAGGACACGTTTCCGCGTAGTCGACTGGCCACCGATACGTATGGAGCGTGCGACGGATAGGAGTAACTGCCAATAGTATTGCATGTTAGAAGACTTGGCGGTTACTAGAGGGTCATATCAGTCATGGAGATGATGATACTAGGCATTGGGTGGGGAGAACAATACCTGACGTATGGGATTTTTTTTCACTTCCATGATTACCTGTGCGCTCCTTAGGAGACGCAGGCTCCAGGTGCCCTCTGACGTTTCCCAGAGCGTTATGGACGTAGCCCTTCACGTGGTGCCCTCTGACGTTTTCCAAGCGTTATGGACGTAGGCCCCTGGTACCCTCTATGGGAACTATGCCGATCCTATTTTCAGCCAGGATTCAGGCGTCGAAGGATTGTATCTCAACTGCATGTTCACAGTAGAATGGTCAGGAACCCGATTGCATGCATACCTTTTCTCTTATTATATTATCACAGTTTATATGGCATGGTGTTTTCTTGTATCTTGCTATGTCCACTGAGGACCTGGTTATCTCTCCAGGTTTAGACGAGTTTCCACAGGAGTACGAAACGGCATCGGAGCTATCCTATATTGATGATGGGGCAGTACCTTATGATTCCTAGTCTATTTCTTATCTGAGACAGTTGTAGACATTATTTTACATCTCTTTTCTTTCTATTTTGCAGAGGTCGAACTCCAATCTTGTGAGACTCTTTTTCATAGCTGTTTGGAGTGAGTATGTTCACCCGGCTATCTTTTGATACTCTTATTTATTTATTTGGACTTCATTATCTTCTGTGTTAAGCTGTGATGAGATTAGATATGTTATTCTGGCCTGTGGTTATTTATTTACAGCTTATGTGCATATATGAGGATTCTATATATTATGGTATTCTTCGTATATGTGTAGCTGGCATGTTCAAGTACTCGGTCCTACGTATTTTGGGACTGGGGCGTTATACATCTTCAGCAACTTTCTCTGGGGACACAGCAGCGATCACAGAAAAGCACCATCGGGCCAGCTGGGATACCATGGCTCATCCAACCAGGGAGGAAGGCCTGGGTTTTACTAAACTTTTCCATATCGTTAACGCTTTCTCGATAAAATTATGGTGGACGTTTCGCACGAGTAAGAACTTATGGTCCAGGTTCATGAAGGTCAGATACTTCAATCACATCTACCCGTCTACGGCCATCGCTAACAGAAGATCCTCAGTGGCCTGGCGGCGCATTCTCATCGGGCGGTGTCACGACCCGCACCCTAGAGTAAGGACACGAGAAGTGGGTACGTCCAGCCTACGCCGCAGTGTCGGCGGTAGAACGCTGTCCTAGGTTACTATCTAATCAACATCTCACGCAATTATATAATGTACTAGTCAAATCTCAACTCCGAACGGAGGATAAGTATAGATATAATGAATCTCAGTCACAGTCTAAGAACGATAAGATAACACAGAAATTTTTAACTAAAGACTAACAACAACAATTATAAACTACTAAATAATAATATCTCAAACAAACTCAAATACAAACTCGTATCTCAAGTTATTACAATTCAAATTCTGAAACATGAAAACTAAACCAAGTCTACTAGCTAGTCTCCCGATCACTCCTGAGTGTCGGGGCCATAGGTAGCTAAGCCATCTCCTGCTCCAAGACAAGTAGGGCAAACGTCCTCAGGGCAGTCATCTGTAATATTTTTAACAGGTCCAGTCAGGACAGGAACGAGTACAAATCATCAAGAAATTCCAAGTAAATGACAGAGAACTATAAAGCAGTTATAGACAGTTTTATTGATGAATATGGTAGTTTGTATACAGGTGATGGTATAGAGAAACAGTTAAGGTACAAGGAAAGTAAGGCAAGTAAAACAAGAGAAGAATCATAGCAAATAAGACTGTAAATAGAACTAGCTGAACTAGAGCAATATGATATAAGTCCAGAATGTAAATGTAACAAGTGCAAAACTCAAGTAAATCCAGACAACATGAATCTGA
Source organism: Iris pallida (assembly GCA_029216955.1). Taxonomy (NCBI): domain Eukaryota; kingdom Viridiplantae; phylum Streptophyta; class Magnoliopsida; order Asparagales; family Iridaceae; genus Iris; species Iris pallida. Next base: position 441,628 of record JANAVB010002794.1, read on the forward strand.
TACCAGGTGATTCCAGTACAAGATGAGTCCAGTGTAAGATGATTCCAGTCAGTGATCAAAGGTTCCAGGGTGAGTCCAGCCTATACTCTAACAGTGTGTTTTAAAATATCGAGATTAACATGTAAACAGCTGTAGGTAATACGGCACATCGCACACTCGGCCAAATGTAGGATGGCTATCGTTCCAGAATAGTTCCAAGGGAGTGGTTCCAGTATTTGGGAATGTTCACATGTCTACTCCAATATTTCCCCGCCCACAAGTACATGTGAATCCAAAAACGACACGAGAAATAGAGATGAGTCCAGCCAAACCTAATGATACCAGCAAAAGATTCCAGAGTGATTCCAGTAGGTTGTTCCAGTTGTGATTCCAGTAGGTGATGCCAGTAGTGGTTCCAGAAGGTGATGCCAGTAGTGATTTCAGAAATAGAGGCCAGACAAAATGGTATGTATGTCGCATACATAAATCCAGAAATATCCATACGTGTTGTAAGAATCACATAAAACTAACTAGAACTGAAGTACAGTAATTGACAAGTAAATGAAAGAACTATCAGAGAATGTACTCGCCTGATACTCTGAAAAGAGTAATGAAATATCAGATGTCTGCATCGGAGTCACAATGTCATAAATAGAGCAGTATGGGTTATGACATGTTCAATACAAGGAAAATGAAAGCTACAATGCAATCTACATGATTTCTAGGCCAATCTAGGTCAAAGTCAACTCTAAGTCAAACATGGTCAATCTGTCTATGTCAAACTAGGTCCAAGTCAAACTTGGTCAACTCTGGGTCAACCAAAGTTAACATCTAGTCAAAATAGGTCAACTCTAGGGTTTGGTCAACTGTAAGTCAACACTATAACTCTAGGCCTATTACCAAACCAATACAAGCCTACTAGTACAATACCCAATGTAATATCTATACACTATATTTCATATATAGGCATCACACACACATTCCATGTTATAATAATATGTAGGAAAACTAGATATATATGTAAACATACATATACAAACATATATTGAAAGGAAGAAGGAAATTTAGAAAGTGTAGTGTGTGAACATATTGTGGTGTGTCAAAGTGACAGTGTCAATATGTGTGTGTATAGTCTAACATAAGTGTTCACAGATTTTAGGATTAGGTGGTTGTGTGTGAAGAGTGTATGCTGTGTTGTGTGATACATGGCTATGGTTGGTGACTAAAACATTAAGGAAGGGAACATGCATACATTTATTCATCCAAGACATTCATTCATGTCATTTACATTTAACATCATTTACCTATGTGCCTACTCACATTGCATGGATACAAACCTACCTACATGTATTACCTATATACATTGAACATAAATGGGTGTGTGAGGGGGGGGTGTCCATGTGGCACAATGTGACAGTTAACAAAACAGTGTGTGTGTGTGTGTGTGTGTGTGAATGTATCACCAAAATGTGGCTGAACAGGGTTTCAGGAAAATGGAACAGTGAACTTTCAGGATTGTAATCTTCATAATTTCAATTCATGTATTCATTCACATAATCATTTATTCAAAACTACACATTCAATCTCAAACCTAAGAATCTAATCCCCACATAAATGCATATATAGATAACTTACATACATACGTCTGTCAACTGGAAACCAAAACTAAACTCCACATTGCAGTGGACCTATGCACATATATAGGGATCTAATCATGGCAATGAAACTGTCAATTAAAACTGGAACATGAAATCAATTGAAACCATACTCAGGTTCTATTTCAGTGAACTGAAATTAACATGGCTATTGACATTTGTGTGTGTGTGCACTGACAGGGGGTGTGATAGCTCTCAGATATTTACATCCAATCCCATGTTTTAACCCTGAAACCATCTCAGGATGACTCTACTGAAATTTCAGTAAATCCCATTCTCAGTTTTATTCCTGAAACATGAACTTCCCATTTCCAGTGTGTGTGTGTGTATGTTCTGTGTAAAGAATATAATCTCAGGTTTTATGTGTTTGTGTTGACAGGAGTAAATAGGAGTGTGTGTGAAATGTGAGAGTGTGTGGTGTACATGTGTGTGTCCATGACAGTTGGGAGTTAGGGACAGTTGTGTGTGTAGCATAGGAAGACAATGTGTGTGGCAAAAATCAGTGTGATATGTGTCTTGACAGTTAGGTAATAGGAATGGCAGTTTATAATAGGATTGCAATGTATATAGGCTATACCTTTAGGTGTCAATATGTGCACAAACTCAGGAATTCATTTCAGTTTTAACTCTACCCTTTCAATCTCGGTTATAGACTGAAATCTCAGGAATTCTCATACACTATGATTAACACTATATGAACTCAGGTTTTAACCATCTCAATCTTAGATTTTACATGAACAACTCAAACTTAATTCTCAGGAATTTCATCATAAACTCAGGATTATACATAGGTAAATCCTCACTGAACCAAACTAAATAGGAAACCTAAAATTCCAGATTTCGAACCCAAAACTAGAACTCAAACCTAAACCATACATGAAAACCTATACTACAATCCAATCTCAGGTAAGTACATATGTAGACATCAACAAATTAACATAATCAACCTTTAAATTATTTTTAAAACATCATTTAAAACTCTGAAATATAGAACTGAACATAGGGTATCAGTGTTCTGAAAATTCGACCCAACAACCCAAATAACCATCGAAATTAGCAAACAGGCATATAGGGGTCTTCCTCATGTGTTAACGTGTCTAGGAGGTATGATTCGTGTCTACTAGAGTGGACACGAGGTGTCCAACAGTGTCTAAATCCAAGTGTCAGTGTGTGACTGTTATATGCATAGGCAATGCCTCGTGCACGCGTGTCGACCGATCTAGGGCCACGTATGTGCACCTTAGAGCCTCGTGCTCGTGTCTAGAGTTAGGTTAGGAGTAGGGCTACATGTCTAAGTTCCTGAGTCGAGTCGGGGTCGTGTCATGTCGAAGTTATTAGGGCGTATCAGTGACACGAAAAATACGTGCACAGTGTTGGACGAAACACGTGCACACACGATTTCTTCGTGCATACTATACGAGAACCTGTGAAACTTTATGGGTGTGATGTCAGTCGTGTCCCCTAGCTGTGTGTCAATTTTCACGTATCCAAGTGACACAAACACGGAGAAAACGTGATCGAGCAGCAGGACACTGCACGACAGTGTCGTGCAGCGTGTTCGTGTCCATTTTGGACACGGACACGGCTCTAAAATGTGCTTAGTCCAAATGGTTTGTGATGAGCATGTCAAGGGCTACAAAATCATGTAATTAGTTTTTAAAAATAACAATATTTATTTTATTCAAGCATTTCCTCAAACACCTATTCAAATACATCGATACGTGTTCGATACGGACACAAAATGGACACGAACTCCTACCAAACTTGGGCTACACCTAGGGGAACCCTAAATGAATGCATCTATGGGAAGAAATCAAAATTTCAATGGGTGTAGATAGGTTTACCTATTGAGAGCTAGAATCTTAATGTAAAGAGCCTCGATTTGATGTCTTCTTCGATTTTCTCCGGTTCAATCGTCCTCGATCCTTGCTAGCAAGCACCCACAATTATCCTCTACTGTTGGGGATGATGGTGCAATTGATTTGACTCAATTTGGGCTCAATTTGGATTAATAGGGAGAGTTTTAGGGAAGAACAAGTAGGGCTTTTTCTAGGATTTGTAAAAGAGGCCAAGGCTTTGTTAATGTGACTTTATAGGAGGGGGGGTCTTGTGTGGCTGTTGAAATGAGTAGGGTTAAGGTTTTAGATGAGTGGTTAGGATCACTCCACCAAATTCCTAGCCTTCCCATTGGTTGAGGCTTCTTTTCACAAATATCTCAAAAAGAAATATATCATCCTAATAATATCTAGATATTACTAACCTTGGCACTTAGTAGGAATGTTCTAACCCTAATTTTAACCTCATGACTAATCTAGGTTAGGTTAACTTCTAGGTTAAGGCTTCTCAAAAAGGCTAGCACAATATTTAATTAATATAAACTACAATTTCACAAAATTTCCAAAATGACCAAAATACCCCTAGGCTAAAAATTGGTAATTTGAATTTCTAATCACATGACTAGGCTCCCTTGGTCATGGTTAGTCTCTAGGCTTAGCAATACTATGGTTTTACTAGTTAACCATCAAAATCACAAATCAATATTTTAAATAGTTTTAAATTAATTAAAAATCACCAAAAATCATAATATGATTTAAATATCACTATTAATGATTATAATTATAAAATTTCAAAATTGCCCTCATTTGGAAAACTGGGTGTTACAAGTCTACCCCCTTAGAAGAATTTCGTCCTCGAAATTAAGATGATCGTACTCCTCCAAGGTCAAGCCCCAATCAAACAAGGTCGAAAGATAATATGCAATCATAGTCCTACTGGTCGTGATTCCACAGTCTCGAACAGGGCAACTACGCTATCTAGCATATCACAAACATATCCTGGCAGGTACTAATGGAAATCACACATAAAAGTGGAAGAGAAGAACAAGGAGGTCAAACCTGCTAACCCGTCACCTGCAATGTCAGTCTCCTCGACTGCCATAGCAAAAGCTCCACCCCTCTGGTGCTGAGCTACAGGTAGCCTAGCTCCTCCAAGAGGAGGTGCAACGGGACAATCTATCATCTTGTGAGCACCAGACCCACAGAATAGACAAACCTTCAGTCTCCTCCTACAAGACTCCCAAACATGCCCTGCCTTCTTGCAGTAGGCACAAGTCAGCACCCTGCGGTCCTATCCTCTAGGCTGATGTTGTGCCTGCTGCACTCTCGCTGGTGCCTGTGCCTGCTGAGTCTGCACATGGAGCCTCTTGGCCTGACCCCCGCTGCTGCTACCACCCTGGAAGTCCTGACCCCTCTTCAACTTCAACCCCAGGTCGTCCTCCGCTGCCATAGCCCCAGAAAATATCTTCGCGTAGGTAGCGTTCCGGTCGCTCTTAGTCAGCGATCGAACCTCCCTAATCAAGCCTCGGCGGAACTTTCTCGCCTTCGTCTTCTCAGTCAAGTCATCAATGAACCGAGCCAACCGGCAAAACTCCCCGGCGTACTCAGCTACTGACTAGTTCCCCTGAACCAGGCTCTCAAACTGTGCCTCGATACCTCCCAAGGCCATATCAGGAAAGAACTGCTCCTTAAACAGCTCCTTGAACTGGGCCCAAGTCTGGCCCTCAAGTCCCACCCTGGGATCCGTCTGATACCACGCACGGGCTAAGTCCTACATCTGACTGCCCGCCGCCTCGATATGGAGTCGAGCTGGTATCTCTGCCAGTCGAAATATCTCCTCGATGTGCTCGATCTAATCGTCTGCAAAATGGATGCCCTCTGTGTCCAGGAACTCTCTAGGATGCATCTTCTGAAAATCTTGGATATCCTTCTCCTTCCGGTAAGGCTGCTGATGCTCCCCCCGAGCAGTCACCATCTCTACTGTAGTACGAACCAGCTGGTGGGCCTCGTCAATCCCCTAACGATAATCTGCAGTCTGCCGCTGCTGCTGCAGGTGGTGGGACTCCAAGATCATCTCCACAAATAAAAATAGGTGCGCAGCGTCAACCAATCTTGCAGGTGGCTGCTGATGCTGCTGCTGAAACATCTCAGGAATGACTGGGATCGTCCTCTGAACAAGTGGAGGCATACCCCCAATGGCTACAGTAGCTCCTGTCTGATCTGGAACAGAAGGTGCTACAGTCTCACCAGGCTGCTGCAATGGACGAGAGGTGGCAGACCCCTCTCCAGCGGCTACTGTACCAGAGCGATGTGATCGTGTCTCCACCATCCTGAAGACAGATCGAAAAGGAAGTCAACACTGAGCAGGAATAGATAAATCAAAGGAGGACAGTTTATTGCAAAGAAGACAAGTCAGTAAGATATGTAGATGGCATGAATTGAAGCAGAATTTTTTCTAACTGTGATTGAGTACCTCTCCGTTAAAGCCTATCTCTCAAAACCTATCGCAGGCTGTAGTGATACTCTAGTTCGAATACCACTACATAAACTCGACCTGCATGGGCCACCACTAAACACGTGTCACGACCCGCACCCTAGAGTAAGGGCACGAGAAGTGGGTACGTCCAACCTGCGCCGCAGTGTCGGCGGTAGAACGCTGTCCTAGGTTACTATCTAATCAACATCTCACGCAATTATATAATGTACTTGTCAAATCTCAACTCCGAACGGAGGACAAGTATAGATATAATGAATCTCAATCACAGTCTAAGAATGATATGATAACACAGAAATTTATAACTAAAGACTAACAACAACATTTATAAACTACTAAATAATAATATCTCAAACAAACTCAAATACAAACTCGTATCTCAAGTTATTACAATTCAAATTCTGAAACATAAAAACTAAACCAAGTCTACTAGCTAGTCTCCTGATCACTCCTGAGTGTCGGGGCCATAGGTAACTAAGCCATCTCCTGCTCCAAGGCAAGTAGGGCAAACATCCTCAGGGCAGTCATCTGTAATATTTTCAACAGGTCCAGTCAGGACAGGAACGAGTACAAATCATCAAGAAATTCCAAGTAAATAACAGAGAACTATAAAGCAGTTATAGACAGTTTTACTGATGAATATGGTAGTTTGTATACAGGTGATGGTATAGAGAAACAGTTAAGGTACAAGGAATCTAAGGCAAGTAAAACAAGAGAAGAATCATAGCAAATAAGACTGTAAATAGAACTAGCTGAACTAGAGCATCATGATATAAGTCCAGAATGTAAATATAACAAGTGCAAAACTCAAGTAAATCCAGACAACATGAATCTGATACCAGGTGATTACAGTACAAGATGAGTCCAGTGTAAGATGATTCCAGTCAGTGATCAAAGGTTCCAGGGTGAGTCCAGCCTATACTCTAACAGTGTGTTTTAAAATACCGAGATTGACATGTAAACGGCTGTAGGTAATACGGCACACCGCACACTCGGCCAAGTGTGGGATGGCTATCGTTCCAGAATAGTTCCAAGGGAGTGGTTCCAGTATTTGGGAATGTTCACATGTCTACTCCAATATTTCCCCGCCCACAAGTACAAGTGAATCCAGAAACGACACGAGAAATAGAGATGAGTCCAGCCAAACATAATGATACCAGCAAAAGATTTCAGAGTGATTCCAGTAGGTGGTTCCAGTAGTGATTCCAGTAGGTGATGCCAGTAGTGGTTCCAGAAGGTGATGCCAGCAGTGATTTCAGAAATAGAGGCCAGACAAAATGGTATGTGTGTCGCATACATGAATCCAGAAATATCCATACGTGTTGTAAGAATCACATAAAACTAACTAGAACTGAAGTACAGTAATTGACAAGTAAATGAAAGAACTATCAGAGAATGTACTCGCCTGATACTCTGAAAAGAGTAATAAAATATCAGATGTCTGCACCGGAGTCACAATGTCCTAAATAGAGCAGTATGGGTTATGACATGTTCAATACAAGGAAAATGAAGGCTACAATACAATCTACATGATTTCTAGGCCAATCTAGGTCAAAGTCAACTCTAAGTCAAACATGGTCAATCTGTCTAGGTCAAACTAGGTCCAAGTCAAACTTGGTCAACTCTGGGTCAACCAAAGTTAACATCTAGTCAAAATAGGTCAACTCTAGGGTTTGGTCAACTGTAAGACAACACTATAACTCTAGGCCTATTACCATATCAATACAAGCCTACTAGTACAATACCCAATGTAATATCTATATACTATATTTCATATATAGGCATCACACACACATTCCATGTTATAATAATATGTAGGAAAACTAGATATATGTAAACATACATATACAAACATATATTGAAGGAAAGAAGGAAATTTAGAAAGTGTAGTGTGTGAACATATTGTGGTGTGTCAAAGTGACAGTGTCAATATGTGTGTGTATAGTCTAACATAAGTGTTCACAGATTTTAGGATTAGGTGGTTGTGTGTGAAGAGTGTATGCTGTGTTGTGTGATACATGGCTATGGTTGGTGACTAAAACATTAAGGAAGGGAACATACATACATTTATTCATCCAAGTCATTCATTCATGTCATTCATTCATGTCATTTACATTTAACATCATTTACCTATGTGCCTACTCACATTGCATGGATACAAACCTACCTACATGTATTACCTATATACATTGAACATAAATGGGTGTGTGAGGGGGGGTGTCCATGTGGTACAATGTGACAGTTAACAAAACAGTGTGTGTGTGTGTGTGTGTGTGTGTGTGTGTGTGTGTGTGTGTGTGTGTGTGTGTGTGTGTGTGTGTGTGTGTGTGAATGTATCACCAAAATATGGCTGAACAGGGTTTCAGAAAAATGGAACAGTGAACTTTCAGGATTGTAATCTTCATAATTTCAATTCATGTATTCATTCACATAATCATTTATTCAAAACTACACATTCAATCTCAAACCTAAGAATCTAATCCCCACATAAATACATATATAGATAACTTACATACATACATCTATCAACTGGAAACCAAAATTAAACTCCATATTGCAGTGGACCTATGCACATATATAGTGATCTAATCATGGCAATAAAACTGTCAATTAAAACTGGAACATGAAATCAATTGAAACCATACTCAGGTTCTATTTCAGTGAACTAAAATTAACATGGCTATTGACAGTTGTGTGTGTGTGCATTGACAGGGGGTGTGATAGCTCTCAGTTATTTACATCCAATCCCATGTTTTAATCCTGGAACCATCTCAGGATGACTCTACTAAAATTTCAGTAAATCCCATTCTCAGTTTTATTCCTGAAACATGAACTTTCCATTTCCAGTGTGTGTATGTGTATGTTCTGTGTAAAGAATATAATCTCAGGTTTTATGTGTGTGTGTTGACATGAGTAAATAGGAGTGTGTGTGAAATGTGAGAGTGTTTGGTGTACATGTGTGTGTTCATGACAGTTGGGAGTTAGGGACAGTTGTGTGTATAGCTTAGGAAGACAATGTGTGTGGCAAAAATCAGTATGATATGTGTCTTGACAGTTCGGTAATAGGAATGGCAGTTTATAATAGGATTGCAATGTGTATAGGCTATACCTTTAGGTGTCAATATGTGCACAAACTCAGGAATTCATTTCAGTTTTAACTCTACCCTTTCAATCTCGGTTATAGACTGAAATCTCAGGAATTCTCATACACTATGATTAACACTATATGAACTCAGGTTTTAACCATCTCAATCTTAGATTTTATATGAACAACCCAAACTTAATTCTCAGGAATTTCATTATAAACTCAGGATTATACATAGGTAAATCCTCACTGAACCAAACTAAACAGGAAACCTAAAATTCTAGATTTCGAACCCAAAACTAGAACTCAAACCTAAACCATACATGAAAACCTATACTACAATCCAATCTCAGGTAAGTACATATGTAGACATTAACAAATTAACATAATCAACCTTTAAATTATTTTTAAAACATCATTTAAAACTCTGAAATATAGAACTGAATACACGGTATCAGTGTTCTGAAAATTCGACCCAACAACCCAAATAACCATCGAAATTAGCAAACAGGCATATAGGGGTCTTCCTCATGTGTTAACGTGTCTAGGAGGTATGATTCGTGTCCACTAAAGTGGACACGAGGTGTCCAACAGTGTCTAAATCCAAGTGTCAGTGTGTGACTGTTATATGCATAGGCAATGCCTCGTGCACGCGTGTCGACCGATCTAGGGGCTCGTATGTGCACCCTAGAGCCTCGTGCTCGTGTCTAGAGTTAGGTTAGGAGTAGGGCTACGTGTCTATGTTCCTGAGTCGAGTCGGGGTTGTGTCATGTCGAAGTTATTAGGGCGTATCAGTGACACGAAAAACCCGTGCACAGTGTTGGACGAAACACGTGCACATGTAATTTCTTCGTGCACACTATACGAGAACCTGTGAAACTTTATGGGTGTGATGTCAGTCGTGTCCCCTAGCTGTGTGTCAATTTTCACGTGTCCAAGTGACACAGACACGGAGAAAACATGATCGAGCAGCAGGACACTGTACGACAGTGTCGTGCAGCATGTTCGTGTCCATTTTGGACACGGACATGGCTCTAAAACGTGCTCAGTCCAAATGGTTTGTGATCAGCATGTCAAGGGCTACAAAATCATGTAATTAGTTTTTAAAAATAACAATATTTATTTTATTCAAGCATTTCCTCAAATACCTATTCAAATACATCGATACGTGTCCGATACGGACACAAAATGGACACGAACTCCTACCAAACTTGGGCTACACCTAGGGGAACCCTAAATGAATGCATCTATGGGAAGAAATCAGAATTTCAATGGGTGTAGATAGGTTTACCTATTGAGAGCTAGAATCTCGATGTAAAGAGCCTCTATTTGATATCTTCTTCGATTTTCTCTGGTTCAATCGTCCTCGATCCTTGCTAGCAAGCACCCACAAGTATCCTCTACTATTGGAGATGATGGTGCAATTGATTTGACTCAATTTGGGCTCAATTTGGATTAATGGGGAGAGTTTTAGGAAAGAACAAGTAGGGCTTTTTCTAGGGTTTGTAAAAGAGGCCAAGGCTTTGTTAATGTGACTTTATGGGAGGGGGGTCTTGTGTGGCTTTGAAATGAGTAGGGTTAGGGTTTTAGATGAGTGGTTAGGATCACTCCACCAAATTCCTAGCCTTCCTATTGGTTGAGGCTTCTTTTCACAAATATCTCAAAAAGAAATATCTCATCCTAATAATATCTTGATATTACTAACCTTGGCACTTAGTAGGAATGTTCTAACCCTAATTTTAACCTCATGACTAATCTAGGTTAGGTTAACTTTTAGGTTAAGGCTTCTTAAAAAGGCTAGCACAATATTTAATTAATATAAACTACAATTTCACAAAATTGCCAAAATGACCAAAATACCCCTAGGGTAAAAATTGGTAATTTGAATTCCTAATCACATGACTAGGCTCCCTTGGTCGTGGTTAGTCTCTAGGCTTAGCAATACTATGGTTTAACTAGTTAACCATCAAAATCATAAATCAACATTTTAAATAGTTTTAAATTAATTAAAAATCACCAAAAATCATAATATGATTTAAATATCACTATTAATGATTATAATTATAAAATTTTAAAATTGCCCTCATTTGGAGAACTGGGTGTTACAGGCGGTCCCTCGTCGAACCAGCGATTCGCTTTAAGGTGGGCATCGACGAAGCTTCGCCATTTATGGAGTGCTGGGTCGGCGACGTCTTGCTTCCCAATACTTCTGCTGCTCCGAGGAATAGTACTATCAAGGACTTGTGGGACCCTCCTAATAACACCTGGAATTGGAACAAAGTCCGGTTATGGGTTGGGCCGGAGGCGGTCGATTACATTCGACGTAGCGGTTTGAGGATCAGACCGAACGCAGATAAGCTCGAGTGGTCGCCCGATGATGTCGGCGCATTCTTGGTCATGTCGGCCAGAAGAGTAATCCTAGGTAACGTGGCTCCGTCTCCTACCATTGCTTCTTTCTGGCAGACTTGCATCACCAAGAAGTGGTCATTCCTCATCTGGGGAGCCCTACGCAATATCCTCCCCACTGATGACACTCTCAACACAATTGGGTTCAGCCTTGCTTCAGCATGCACATGCTGTTCTGATCGACAATCGAAAACAGTCAGCCACATCCTCTGTCAGGTGGACCTACCGGTCAAGTTCTGGAGAGCTCTTTTCCAGTATTGCAGATTGCCTCATGGGGGTGACAACTTTTACTACCTCATGGCAACCTTGGCTTCCGCATCCCATGGCCATCAGATCGTCGCTGTGGCCGCTACGTGGGTTATCTGGAAAAATCCGAATAAGACGAGATACGAAGGCCACCAGTACAACGCAGACCAACTGATATGCGAGATCATTCATCAGTGCCGCAAACGGAAATCCCTCTGTAAGCATGGCCAGACGGTTTTCTGGAACTCTCTCCTACCCTCGGCTTAGCCGTTTTGTTTCTCATTTCCCTCTTCTTTTGTCAGTATACGTGTACAGGCATCGGCATTTTGCGCCTTATGGTAAAAAAAAAGTTTATATATTTTATTATAAATGTATATCATTGTATATGCATTTGTATTATTATTATTATTATTATTATTATTATTATTATTATTATTATTATTATTATTATTATTATTATTGTAATTATTTTTATTAATAGTATTATTTATTTGGAATTATATAAAAATATATGATAATATTTATAAAATATTATTATAAAGTTTTGACTTAAAATCATAGTTGACAAACTTGAGTTTTTGTACTAGGATGATTTTCTAGGTTTTCAAAAAATATATATCTAAAATTATTACAATTAATATAAATATATTTTCTAAATATTATAAATAAATTTAAAGATAATTATATGTATTTAGTTATACTCTTTTCCTTAAAATATCAAATCTTGGCTAATATAGTCGTTTTCTATTTCTTGATCATGGATTCCCTTCGACCTCGATTATCGTGCCATCTCTAAACCTGGACTTCTATATACCAAACTTTGCCATTTGGACTATTCTGGACTCAATGGAGCCACCTGTGCTATCGTTTGGGACCATCTTATGGAGCATAGTATCGTACCTATTTCGTGTAGCCACGTTCGTTTCGTACCTTATTGACTCCAACAAATTGAGGTAAGTATAATCTGTGATAGTTTTCATCATCTTGATAATCTCTATGATATCAGTTTGTAGTGTTATGCTTGATTCCTGACACGAGAGTACACGGTTTAGTATATCTTGGATCCAGTAATGAGATGTTATTCCTGGTTATCCGGGTATACTGGTACATGTATTGTTATTATTCTTGTACTTGTATGGACACTAATTTCTAAAGGAATTTTCTACCCTCTTAGAGAATCTTGTGTCATAGCGTACCATGGTTGGATCTATTATACTAGTCGGAGGATGGGGAGGTATTAGGAGATTATACGATCATACCCAAAACTACTTGTGCATAGCTCACTCACCTCATGTACGGTGTAGCCTGATTTTATATTACTTGTGCATCGCTTTCCATGCTTGGCTGGCATGATCCATTACTATACTTGTGCATAGCAGGTCATACGGAATAGCCTAATCCTGGTCCCAAGTCGATCACATAATAAACATATGGCCAACCTATATGCCCTATGCTAGATATTGCATGTTGTTACATCGTACCCATTATTACTTACAGTTCATAGTTACCATGATATGGTTATATGATTTCCCCTATTTTATTATTGTTTAGTATTGCTTATCCATAATGTATTTTCATTACTTACTATTACTTTATAGATTTTGTCAATTTAGTGGAACTGCTGTTAGTTTATGTACTTCCCTCCAATCCTAACTGGATAACCATATTTTTAGGAGTTGTTATGCCCCATATTCTCGGACCACATGATGATGCTAGCTGAGACAGATCTCGATGTTCCATTGATCGTGAGTTGACCTTTGGAAGCTCTAGGCCATTATTCCTTATTTATATTTGTGTTTCGTTATACATTTTTGATATGTATGATCATTTGTAGATTCTGGTTGATTTAGTGTTACTGCTATCTTTTTTATTCATATCTTTCTTAGTTGTATGTGATTTGAGTATATGTTGTTATAGTAAATCATATAAATTTTGTAGATATTTATTTGGTACTTGACAGCGTTCTATCGCCAATACTGCGATATAGGCTGGACATAACCTACGTACTCGTGTCTAAATATTCGGGTGCAGGTCATGACAGGAATGGATCTATGGGAGCGGCTCACTTCATACACGTGACTCAGGCAGACGTATGTGTGGGTCTGATAGATCCTTCCGTCAGGGGCCAGTATGATCATCCAGGGCACCTTCTGATGAATGCCTGTCAAGGTAACGGTTCGGGTATATTGTGCCTGCGCTACTCTGGACCTCTCTGTACTAGCTTTTGAGTAGTACAGTGTGTCTAAGTCCTCTTTGTGGACAGGGTTGTGAGATATTCTATGGAAGAAAGATCTCTTTCGCCTCCTATGTGTGCACTATCTTCTGGCACCGTTCGGGTTGGCTTGATGTGTGTCCAAAGGCACTCATCTTAATTTAGACGAGACATGTTTTTGTACCTCCTGCTAGCAAGTTGGCTGAGATGAAGCGTTGTCTTCTTGAGGAGGGAGTGGCCAAGATGACCTGGTGAGAGCACGCATTACCGAGTCCCTAGCGTTGCACCGCCTTCTCCGGTTGGAACTCGAGTGTCAGGCTCTGTTCTTCCTACTCTTGAGAGCGGGAGAAGGATACACAGGAGCTGGATGCGGGGCTTCATTAGCGAAAGCCAACAAAGCATCCTGTGTAGCTACTGGTGGTGGCACAACAGCCTTGACCATCTAGACCATGTAATTCTTTCTAGGTTTCGTAGACCTAAGTTTGACCCTTCGAAAAGCATATATTTTGTAAGCTTGTTGGTCGAACCGGACGACCATCGTCTGTTGAGATGAGCCCAAATTCGCAATATCAGATTGCATTACTGCATTCTCGTCGGAGGAGAAGGTCTTCCACAGCAGAGTCGCCAGCTTGTTCTCCATCGCGGGTTATCTTCGGATGAGATAAATGAAGAAGAAATAAGTTGAGATAAAATTCCTTTCCTTTACAGATCGCGATTTGAATGGTACAACAAAGCCCTAGTAGTAAGAATTTTTGAGTACAAAAATAGATTATGGAAAGTACAATGATGGAGATCGGGTACTGCAATGACCCCTTTACTCTGTTGACGATCTGATACTTAGCAGCTTCTTGAAATGCTCTCTATGACTCTATCTTGTGTATCTGGTGGTTATCCTTCGTTGTGTTCCCTTGTTGATGGTGATGGTGATGGTGTGCACCTCCTTTTATAGTTATCTTTAGCGGACAAGCCATGAAGGAGGTAATGATGGGGGACGATCTCCTGTGTGGAAGATGCCATCTGGGTTGTCATAGCTGTTTAGGCAGGTTGTTTAACCACTTGGCCTGGTCGAGGTACTGATTGGGCGTCCATTGCTGTAGAAGCTCCAGAGGAGGAATTTAAGGTTTCTCGACAGCAGTTGTCAGTTGTTATGACGGTCTATCCGTACGGCTAGATCAAAGGTGACATATCACGTACGAGTGTTTAGGATAACTTGTCGTTTGAATAGTACGGTTATATAATGCGTGCGCCATAAATGGAAGACTTAAATCAGGTGGCACGATCTTTGGTTTATTCGTGGCACTGGCCACAATTTGAAAGGAATCTCCAGTTTGAATGGGGGTGGTTATGGTGCACATACCATAAACACGGTGTTGATCCTTTCAGCCGTTACCAACGAGATTTGAGGTGATCCGGTTCAGGATGCGAACCAGTTGTGCCGACAGCTGGGGTGGCCCAGCCAGGGGCGTGAGCCATTTATCTTTATGTGGAGGGTTTGTGAAGCTGTCTGAGCCGCCTGCCTCCTTTGTTGGATAAAGGCTTCTTGGAAAGGAAGCCACCTGGTGTCTGGGTCGCATGTGTACTGGTTGTATGGATCTTGGTCGCATGGGTCCTGGTCGCATGAGGTAGACTGGTTGCCTTTGGTTCTACAAAGGCAACGTACTTTGGGGCACTGTGCAACTGGGACTTGGCATCCCACTGGAGGTCTCTGGGTCAAAGTGATCCGTATCTGATGTAGTTTGGGCTTGATTGAGCTTGGACAATTACATGCTTCTACAGCACGGGGCGTGAAAGTCTTCCTTTGAGCATAGGCCTAAAGCTCTCTAAAAGTGGACAACACCTGATCCTTGGTCTATAAAGCATAGAACCAAACTTTCATGGAATAATCATCAATAAAAGAAACAAATTAAGAAATACCACCAGTAGGTTGTACCTTTATTGGACTGCAGACACTCAAGTGAACTAACTCAAGCAACACCGACTTCCTTGAAGATGGATGACTTTGAAAATACATCATATTTTGCTTTCCCGTCAAATAGTGTGACAGTGTGTGCATCTCTCCAACTTTGTAGCCTTGAGCCTCGGAATCACATTCCTATTCACCAAGTAACTCATTCCCTTCTCGTTGATATGGCTAAGCCGCCTGTGCCACAACTCAGTAGATGCATGTAAACTCCCCTCCCTAAGTTTTTCTTTTTTATTAGATTAGTTATGGTATATATATATATGGAAATTATATTGTTATAAAATATATTGTTAGAAATATTTAGAATTATATTGTACATATGGAAATTATGTACATATGGAAATTATATTGTTATAAAATATATTTATAATATTTAAGAAAATTTATTAGAAGTTCTTGGTTTTATTTAGAATTTTTAGAAATATTTTTCCAAAAGAATTTAGTAATTAGAAAAAACAAAAACAAAAACAATTCAAATGAATAGTGCATCAGACCTCATAACCGAGCCCGCGGGTGGGAAAATAATTTTTTTTGGATTGGTCAATCTCATTTGAATCTAAACCAAATCCACTCGAATTTGATTACCTGTAATCCCTATTGGATTCTTTACATATTAAAAAATACATCCAAAATCCTACTCAAAGTCGACGTGAAATTCGATTATAATCCAGATGAAAAACTAGGCATATATATTCAAACCCAAAAAAAAATTATTTCCTTCACCAACCGCACAGCCTCGTGATCGATCCATACA
Organism: Iris pallida; assembly: GCA_029216955.1. Taxonomy (NCBI): domain Eukaryota; kingdom Viridiplantae; phylum Streptophyta; class Magnoliopsida; order Asparagales; family Iridaceae; genus Iris; species Iris pallida. Next base: position 458,257 of record JANAVB010002794.1, read on the forward strand.
ACCCTTAGACCTCTCGCGCACCCTTTCCACAGCCTGTACCTATTGTGCGCCAGCTGCACAACCGTCGCAGCCGCCTACGACCACAAAGAACAGAGCCTCGATTATGTCTCCAGGCTACGAGGTACCTATTTTCTCAAAAGTTTTTCTTCATGCATTCTCCATCAATTTTTATTCTGATTTATCCTATGTAAAGGCTACATCATCTAAATATTCCTAAAAAAATCACAAAAAGCAACAATTATACATGTTCATAATACTAGTTTTCAAAGTAGAAACCACTATTTTGGAGGGCTAATTTTTGTCATAATATTAGGTATATTCAAAACATTTTTGAACAGAATCACAAATAATATAACCAAGATTAAAACCCTTTAAACAGTTCATTTATTTTATAAAAAAATTCTCAATTAAATCATTTCCAAAGGTCGAGAAAAACTATTTTTGAAAAATAAAAAATTTCCTATACGGGGTCCATTCTGACAAACCAGACAACTCATGAGCCGCTTGCATCGAAAGGTGCGTACGGACTTCATGGACATGTGGGCTTTGACAGAATTTGAATTGGTTGTGTGTGCGCGATGAATTTCAACCGTATCCATCAAAAATTACTGTATCAACATTTTTCTAAAATTTTCAATTAGTTATATCGGCTCGGCTCGACTCAGTAACTCATATGCTCAGCTTGCGACGTGGCACACATCAAGCGGTTCACCACTCAGATCCTACGGCATACAGGGGAGTCGGCTTAGGAATCGGAATCTGGCTCTGTCCACTCCAACCAATGCCCCCACGTGGGGGAACACTTAAGGCTGACATATGGGGCTCGCTATCTGGCCGCGGGTGGCTGACACACGAGCCCCAGTTGCTGACTCTACAGCTAACTGGACTACTGACTATGCAAGTGACTAGGTAATTCATTTATAATTTAAAATTTATTTTTAATTAGTTTTAACCCTGATTAACTCCAAATAAATCCTAAAAATATACAAAAAAATTCCTAATAAATTATAAAAAAATTATTTAGGCCTCCTAAACCTAAAATGAAAGTTTAGCACCAAAATACTTTCATATGGACCCATAGTAAATTCCAAAGGCCACTGAAAGTTAGGTTTTCTAAGTATTAATTATCCAAAAACTTCAAAAAAATTATAAAAAAATTCCAAAAAAAAAAAATATTGTAAATATGTTTCTAAGGCTATATGTGTATCTTCGAGGTCAATATATATCATAATGTCACATAATTTCTAATTATATGACCTAGATGTAATATAGGTTTATATATAACTCTCACGATTATAAATCAAATTTCTTAATAGTTATAATTATTAAAAAATAATTTAGAAATATGGGATTATATTCTACCCAACTTATAAGAATTTTTTTCCTCGAAATCAAAATAAACATGGCAGAAAATAATAAGAGAATTCACCATCGAAGAAGGTTAAATATGACTAGTCATATCGGGTTTACCGAATGGATAGGGGATACGGTTAGGAATGAGATCCTAGTTCACGTAACAATCTTAGAGTTAGGATACATTTAGTTCCAGATGCTACCAAACTTATGGAAATCTAGTTAACAGTGAAAATTATATTCATAATCCTACTTATAAGATTTCTGCAGGGGTCTATTTCTAAGGAAGAATACAAGTATTTAGACATTACTAACCATAATCAAGGACTCTCTAAGAAAGGATCAAATATTCTATAAGAGAGTTATTACCAAATCAACATTGCTCGTATATAGGTTCTTTCTTCAACAAGACAAAAAAATGACTAGGTCAGATATAACTAGGGTGAGGTGGTACAGAGAGATACGATCCTTTCACAACATTGGTCACCAAAGACAAAACTTACGGAATCATGAAAAGAAGAATTTGCAGAGCAAGATAAGAGAAATTTATGGTAAGTTCAAGGAATACGTTCATAGGATTAGAATTCGAAGATAATGCACGCTTAAGTAGGCATATAAAGTATTAAGTCATAGTGACTAGGTCAAGAAAATTGGAGTAGAAAGAACTAGTACATACAATGATATGGACATGAAACATAAGGTGGGGTTCCATTCATATTGTAGGGTTTTTTTAGAAATTATGGCAAGACTGGGAAATAAAGATTTTATTCAATTACATAATTAGAATGATTTTTTTACTATAAAATCAAGAAACTGTAATATCGAGTTTAATATAAATAATCTCAATATAAAAAGATAAAGGAACGGTCAATGGCGAACTATGACTTCTAGTTATTAGAATAATTTTAGACTTTGGATAATAAGTCAGAATGAAGATAATGAACTCCTACTCATACTATAGTATAGCCTTCATGTCCTAGTTTTCTAAGATAACATTTGGATCTTAAGAATGTGAAAAGCAAAACTTAAAGCCAAATTTTATCTCAAATCACCTTATAATTCCTATATCTTATCTTTTCTCTCACTAGTTCACCCAATTCTATGTCATATTCGCTCCCAATGGCATATTTTTAAAATACTAAGAATATAATCTATTAAGTTTTAGCCAAATGTGTGATCAAATTTTTGAATATGGCTAATCAATTAAGTTTAACATTATGATATCACTAGAACTCATGCAATCACTACCATGTTGATATTTAAACTTAGCATTGTCCTAAATGTTCATTAAATGTATCATACTAGTTTGTTTGCCTAGCATGTATTTGCAGACAAGCAGTAAGCAAGATCGAACTTGGACATATGTAATATAAAATTTATGACAGGCAAAGACCACATTATAGCAGAAGATTTCTCTGACCCATCCAACGAAATCTCCGATGCCTCGCACTCGGGGGGGTTCCGCTTCTCTGTAAGCAGACGGGGGTCGAGGGGGAGCACCCCCCGTGGAAGTTTGGGGGAAGCCCCCCAAAGGTATACATATTTTTATATCTGTTTATATTTGGACAACTGCTGTCAATTAAAAAAGCGTCGTCAAAGTGATTTTGGTTCTTATATTTTATTCTATATTTTATTTTTGTTCATATGACCAAATGTACATCGGATTCATAGTTGGCACTAGGAAGCTTAACGAATCCAAGTCGATTAAAATCAGCCTGAACCCAAACCAAGTCAAATCGGACTGGAAATAAGGAAACGGTCCATGATCCCACATACAAAATTACGAAACTATGTTAGTATATAAGAAATTAGAAAAATACTCTTAGTTTTACTTAGCATATAAGTTAATAAATTCCTAGGGTTTCATTAGTATATCTAAAAAATTATTAGGTTTGTTTATGGTTGTCCCAAAACAAAAAATAGAACATTGGTTTACCAATATCTGAGACCTGTAGTCGTCAGCACATAAATCGAGGCCAAATTATTTGTTTTAAAAATTTTGCCTCAAAATTAGAAGCTATCTATTTAGATTTGAAGGTCACTTTGGGATGGTCGCATTAGTATGCTCAAAATTTCCATTCGAGGTCGTATGTGAAAGATACGCTCATTTTAAGGTGATTTTGAGGAATATAAGTTACGGCATAATTTTTCTAGGTTTTCATGGGTTTTCATCTATCAAAACTGTATATTATTTTGATAATTTTATAAGAATGAACTAAGGTGCGTTAGGGTTTTGGAATGATTTACGGATTACAATTTTGCCTTACAGCTTGGGAGATAAAATTCTTAGAAGAATATGTGCACATAATTACATCGTAACATTTTTAAAAGGGTAGAATAAAATACCTAAATGTCGTGTAAAATTAAATAAATTTTTGAATCAAACGTTGGGCAACATAGAGATGGTTGTACAAAAATTTACCTCAGGGGACTTCAAAAATTGGGTGAAATTATGCTTAGAAAAAGCATATAGCTTGTTGTTATTCACAAGGGAAAGAGGAGGCTAAAAATAGGAATTTCTTCTAATTCAGCACAAATATATACGGGGTTAAATCTGGGTCAAATTAGTTGTTTGACCGACGGTGGGCCATGGATGGTAGGGGGAGAAGGGGGGGTAGATGGATTAGGATTTCTTTTCTTACTAATTTATTTTTCTAATTTTCTTTTTATTAATAGATTTTAACTTAGATAAACCATAGTAAATTTATTTTAATAAAAAATTTAAAAAAATTTGTCAATAATTAGATTAGGTCATTAGGAGTATATAAACAAATTTTTAGCTAAACATAATATAGAAATCCTTAGGAAACTTCTAGAATTTCTTAGTTTATTTAATTTTTAAACAATTATTATAAATTAGTTTCTCGCCTAAAAGTTAACAATTTTTTTTACAAAAATTATGGAAAAATACTAAGGCCTAATCTAGGTCTAAATAATCATTTTTTAGAGTTTGGGTCACGTTGGTATGGGATGCCCGTAGCAATTTTTGTAGTTACTGATTATACTACTTTTTATAGTGAAATAATATTCTAATGGCTCTATAGTTATCCTATGAGTCCTAGACCACTTATAAACCACTAAGGGAAATTATTCTATGATCCTAGAGTGTTAGGTTAAAATCTTGGCTTTTCATTACTTGGTTGTAGGCTTATGAAGGTCTTCCTAGTGTCCCCGAAATACATTATTACAATTACCACTTTCCATTTTCATAATTGACTAATATTTTAAATTAAGGTTCCAATAAAAGAATAAAAAAAATTTAATTCTCTATTAGGGTGTCTATAGTAGTGGATGCTACAAAAGTGGTTGACTAAAATAAAGTTTGAATCTAAAAGCTCTTGATAAAAGAAGAAATTGGAGAAAACCAAGGAAGTTAGAGCAAAGGCTAGCAAATGGTGTGGTGGCTCGTTCCCTATGATAGAGCATTTTTGTCACAAAATTTGTACTTCTCTTAGGGCATAGCTATTAGTTTGTGTTTAATTTAGAATGTATTGACTTAACTAGATATTATAAATATTTTTCAAGTGGAGAAGGGAGAGGATGCTATTATTGTGATCGTTTTCCTAGCTACCCTTAGTAAGGATGAAAAATTGATTGATGATAAGGCACCAAGTATCTATGTAAGTATTATACAATTTTAGTAATATTGTTTTTTCTCAAGTTCCATATACTAGGATATTTTTTATTCATATAAATTAATTTATATTCTTATAGGCCTTAGGATAAAAGTAATTAATCATATATATTTCCACACTAACAATACCTATCCGTAGGTTACCGAGATATTAATGTAGGATAAGTATCTAAGACTCCATGAGGAGACATAATGGGCAACTATCGTACCAGCCAAGGGAGAGGGTGTACTTACTTACAAGCCCCATCTCCATAAGATGACAAGCTAAAGAAGACCACGACTAGTTTTCACAATGGTACTTATTATGGAATGAGGGTTGTACTATGCATGCAACTCCTGTTCCCAATTTTTTTTTCAAAATTTTATTTATTTTATTTGAAATATTTATGTTAGAAAAAATTATTTGACTTTCTATAAAGGAAATTGTAAATATTTTTGAATGACAAAATGGTTTTGCCAAATTATATTTTTAAAATTAGATTTTAGGTTTATGAAAATATATTGTGAATAATATTAATTTGAATTATTATTGTAATCAAATATTAGATTTAGATTTGATTAGTTTAGTTTTGAAATTAATGACTATTATCTTTGATGAATAAAAAGATTTGCTAAATTATTTTTATAAGATTTAGATTTATGCAAATATACTTTAAATTTTATTTGATAATATTGAATATTAATTTAAATTATTATTATGATCAATTATGGATTAAGATTTGATCAACATAATTTTGAGATTTATTTGATTTAAATTTAATGGAAAATTTTATTTATTAGATTCTTAACCCTTCCAAATTATGTGTCAATCTCCATCTATTTAAGGAGATACTTTTCCTTGTTTTCTCTCAACACCAAAACACTTCCAACCTAATCCTCTAATCATAAGTCAGTAATTGTTACCCATTATATATACCCTTATGAACATCTCATATTTTCCTTTCTCAAAATTCTATCTTTTTCGTTCAAAATAGCCCAAAATTTGTCATAAATTTAGCCTTATTTTTTTAAGCTATAGCAACTTCGCGAAGACGTTGCAACTTCGGACTCCGTTTTACCCCTAATTTTTTTGTTAGAACCGTATCGAGGTTAGATTTTCAAATATATAATTTTTTTCTGTAATTATGAATGTGAATTTCTGGATAATTGTTTGAGTGCCAGTTGTCAAAAAAATGACATATCGTACTATTTTTGAGATTTTGGGAGATCTCGAACTCCGTTTTCTGAACCATTTAATATTTTAGAAATATAACACATAGATCTATAGTATATTAATTTTCCAAAAATTAATAAAATAGTTTAATATTTTGTTTAATTTGTAGAACCCATAGATTGTCGATGATTCACCGAATTAGTAGTAGTTAGCCATAATTACAACAACTTTAAAGCAAATCGAGATTGTCGCACACGTCAACCCCAAACTAATCGTGGCAAGTACATTACTTATTTATGTTCTTAGTCATTATAATGCTATTCTTTACCGTGTTTTCATTTAATATCCAGTTTGAGACACGATTGTGACACGATAGGATTATTGTACCATTGCTCTGTTATAGTTGTTTAGTGAGTCGGGAGGGGAAATACTCAGTAGGTATGTGAACAAACCCCAATTATTGTTATTTTGAATAGTTAAGTCATAC
>JANAVB010002794.1:469883-834817 GCA_029216955.1 Iris pallida
GGTGGCAAGTTGATTTTGATCAAGCATGTCCTATCCTCTATCCCCATAAATACCCTGGTCGTTTGCGCCCCTCCGAAAAAACTCTTTTACTCCCTTGAAGCCCTATTTGCCAACTTCTTCTGGGGTTACATCGACGGAAAGGATAAACACCAATGGGCCAGTTGGGATTCCATGGCCCAACCTACCGAGGAGGGAGGTCTGGGATTCTGTAGACTTACCCACATCACCGACTCTTGCTCTATGAAACTTTGGTGGAAGCTGCGATCGGACAAGTCACTTTGGACTAGGTTCATGATGGCTAGATATTTTAGACTCTCTTACCCCGTGTCTGCTGTTGCCAACTCCAGATCTTCAGCTTCTTGGCGGTGCATCCTTCATGGCCGGAGCCTCGCTGAACCTTTCATCTGACTCAAGCTCAGAGACAGTCGCTCGTCGATGTTCTACGAACGTTGGATTGGGGACGAGGTGGTCTAGCATCCTCAGACTCACTTACATCCTCGTGAAATCCGAGAGCTATAGGACAGTGCCTCTGGTTGGAGATGGGACAGGGTCCGCACTTGGCATGGCGCAGAGGTGGTCAACGACATTGCGGCTGCAAACTTAAGGATCGTAGATACCCCGGATACTCTGCGGTGGTCGCCCAACCACAGCGGTACTTTCTCCTTAGCTTCGGCTAGGATTGTGGCTAGAGGCATTGGTACTCCGGCCCCTTATACTGATCCATTCTGGCAGGCGTACATCCCCGTCAAATGGTCTATTTTTATATGGAGAGCCCATAGGCGAAAACTCCCAACTGACGACATCATTACATCCTTCGGCTTCAGCCTGGCATCACGGTGCCGCTGCTGCTCATCTCACCAAGTAGAAACTGCAGAGCACATTCTTCTCAAAGGCGACCTCACAACAAAGTTATGGACGTTTCTATCCACCAAATGTCGCCAGGACCACCGGCCGGGCGGCCTCAACGATATCCTGGTCCACTGGAGCAGGTCTCATGGTCATCAGATCGTCGCGGCCGTCAGTATTTGGGTCCTGTTGAAAAATTGGAACAAATGAAGATATGAAGATCGCCAATACAATTCAGACCTACTTATCAGGGAGGCCGCCAGATAAGTGCGTAAAGCTGCTCGGTGCTGCCATCACTCACCGTCTAGCTTTTGGGAGGCTTTTAACCCCACTGCCGCTTAGGCATGGCGCCGTGATGGTGTCGTGTCGTTTTGATCATCCTTTTATGTTTGCGGCTTCTTTTTTGTTTTTGCTGTCTTCTCATGCGTGGGACGTATACCTGTATAGGCTTTGGCATTTTGTGCCTTATATATCAATAAAAGTCTCTTCCTCCAAATATATATATATATATATATATATATATATATATATATATATATATATTGCAACAACCCAATCCTTATTTATGTGTAAGACGCAAAATGCCGAAGCCTTTGCAATTAAGCACAAAATGAAGGACAACAAAATAAGGAGCCGGGGGGCCCACTCCCGCTCCCCACCCGAAGCTCATCTTTAGACCAAGGAGTGCCAGAAACCCTCCATAATGTGCTTGTAGATTCTGCCGACTTTGTAAATCTGTTTGAGAACCTCCCTGATCAGTTGATTGGGAGTATATTGGTAACCCTCATATCTGAATTTGTTGTGGTTCTTCCAAATAACCCATATGATGGCGGCTGCAACGATCTGGTGGCCGTGTGAGGTGCTACCCCATTTGGCTAGAAGATTGTTGTAGGCCCCAACAGCTTGGGACTGTTTGTACCGATTGGAGAGGGCGGTCCACACCTGGGCAGCCAGATCACCTGATAGCAGAATGTGTTAAACATTTTTCAACTATCGCTCAGAGCAGCAATGACATACTGAAGCTAAGCTGAAGCCAATGGTGGTTAGTGCATCATCCGTGGGGAGCTTCCTGCACAGCGCTCTCCAAATCAGAAAGGACCTTTTTTAGGAATGCAAGACTGCCAAAAAGGATCGATGATGGGGTATGGAGCTCCGATGCCGCGAACCATTCTCCTAGCCAAAGCTATCGAGAAAGCTTCGTTAGCCGAGAGGGACCACCTCAGAGCATCCGGGTCCGTCTTAATCTTCAAACCAGAATCAGTCAACGCTATTGCTTCCTCCTCTCCAATCTACTCTCGTGCCCTCTTCCAATTCTAGTCTTCCTCGAAATCCTACAGATCACGTATCGCATTGTAGGAAGGAGCGGCCGACAGCTGCGGAAGGAGGGCATCCCCGACCCAACGTTCGTGGAATAAGGATGATTCGCCCGATCCCAGTTGAAGGCGGATCGAAGGCTCGACGAGCAACTGCCCGTTAAGGATGCGACGCCAAGAAGCTGAAGATCTGTTATTGAAACCAGCGGCAGAGAATGAGTGTACCTGAAATATTTGGCCTTTATAAATCGAGCCCAGAGAGTATGGCTCTCACGAAGATTCCACCACAACTTTATGGAGCAAGCGTCAATGATGTGCGACAGCTTGCAGAATCCCAGTCCTTCCTATGAAGTAGGTCTAGACATGTTGTCCTATCTGGCCCAATGATGCTTGCCCTTGCCATCGTTGTGACCCCATAAGAACTTGGCAAAGTGGTTTTCAATGAAATTGAGCACCTTTTTAGGGGGGAGCAAGCGGCTAGTACGTAAATGGGCATGGACGAGAGCACGTGCTGAATCAAAATTATCTTCCCGCTCGATGATAAGATCGCGTTGTGCCATCCATCTTTTTTTCTTATTTTTCCCACCAGCCCTTCGTAAATGCCCACGTTGGACCTATCGTACACCAGCAGGCACCCAAGGTAAGAGAACGGTGGATACGCAACTGATAAGGAAGTAATATTGGTCACGGTGGCGGAGTAGTCTCTGTTGGCCGAGTGGTGGGTATAGATGACACTCTTGTTGGAGTTGACACATTGCCCGGAGCATCTAGTGTATCTCTGCAGCGTGTTGTGAACCAGTTCACCCAACGTCTCCGGATAAGAAGATGAGGATGTCATCAGCGTATGCCAGGTGGGTGATGCTCGGGCATCCGCTGGTGGTGTAAAAATACTAGAAACGGGGAGTAGCAACCATCTTATTGAGGTTTCTGCTAAGAGCTTCTGCAACAATGATGAAGATGGTGGATGATAAAGGGTCCCCATGTCTGACACCTCGACTAGATCTGAAGAAGCCTTCAGCTTGCCCGTTAACCACTATGGAGAACCATGAATTACTGACCGATCTCTACACAATGTCTATTCAGGTCTCCGAGAACCCGAAGGCCCAAAACATCCATATCATGAATTGTCAGTCAAGCCTGTCATACGCCTTTTCTATGTCCAGTTTGATTGCAATGTTCCCACCCTTAGACGAGAATTTCATGCAAGTGATCATTTCTTGAGCCAGCAGGATGTTGTCTAAAATATTCTGACCTCGAACAAAACCGCTTTGCTTCTCGTAGATAATCTTGGGGAGAAGCCCAGCCATACGATTGGATATGATCTTCGAGATAATTTTATTGGTGAAGATGCACAAGCTTAGAGGACGAAAGTCTTTAAAGGTCTCCGGGTTGTCCTTCTTGGGGATGAGAATCAAGTTGGCACAAGATATCGATCTAGGGTATTGGCTCCTTGAAAGAAGGCCGTAACCGCCTCATAAATGTCGGACTTGATAGTGTCCCAGCAAGTTCTAAAGAAGATACCGGTGAAACCGTCTGGCTCTGGAGCACTGTGTTCGTTCAGGGCCCAAACCGCGTCTTTAACTTCAAGTTCAGAAGGAAGGAGCTGCAGTTGTGTATTATCTCTATCTTCAATCAAGCAGGAGATCTTTGCGAGGAATTCCTCGTCCTTGATGATGCCCTCTTTGGTGAACAACTGGGAATAGAAATACGCCGCTTTCGATTGGATGTCCCGTTGATCTTTAAGAATTTGACCACTCTTGTTAGCGATCTGATAGAGATTAAGCTGTTGTCTGCACCCCATGACACAGGAATGGAAGTATCTAGAGTTTCTGTCACCCTCGATGTCCCAGGTGAGCCTAGCTTTCTGTTTTCAGAATTCTGCCTCGACTTTCAGCCGAAACTTCAACAGCGCTCTGGTGAGATTGAGGAGGCATGGGCCGCAGGAGATCTGTCTAACGCAAACAAAATTTCGTACGAGTAACAACATCCTCAGTAGTGCGGGCAACCTGGAAGATGTCGCCAAAATCCTCTTTACTCCAGGCTGAGAGGGCTTTTCAAGTAGCTTTCAGCTTGTCTGCCATACGGACAAGGAGGTCTAGGTCGACAGTGCCACTCTAGGTAGCAACCATGATGTTTCTGAATTGAGGGTGATGGCTCCATAGGTCGAGGAAATGGAAACTTTTCTTGATCTGGTTCGAATTGCTGCTGATTTCAATGAGTAGAGGGGAGTGATCTGATTCTGTAGCGTTGAGGTGTGAGAGGTTGGTGATGATCCACATGTCAGACTACTGAGCATTGATGAGGGCACGATCAAGACGGGAGTATTATCGTCGAGCGCCTTTCTGTATGTTACATCAGGTGAATGCGTTGCCAGTGAACTGAAGGGGCAACAGGTGGGCGTTGAATATGAAGCTGGTAAAATCCTATATGTCCATAAAAGGGGAAGGTCGGCCACCTGAGTTCTCCTCTCTGCAAGCAACCACATTGCAGTCACCAACACAGAGCCAAGAGAGGTTGGTATGATTGAGGTGGGTGTCACTCAGGACATCCCAAAGCTGTTTGCATTCTGAGATGTCACAGTACCATGGATGGTGGACAATAGAGAGCAGGACTGGAGCATGGGATGTTCCACCCAACACGAGAGTGCCTGCCTCGAGTCGTGGATGATCCCAATCTTCATATCGACCGTAAAGAGAATCCATATATCATGACATCCAGCGATAGCATAGGGGAAGCCTAACTGCAACTGAATGGCTTTGAGTTTCTTACAGGGAATTTTTGGTTCAATAATCACTAATATGTCAATCATGTGGATTTTCTTGAGATTGTTTAATCTTCTCAAGGTTGGTTTGTTCGCTAGGCCCCTAACATTCCAAGAAAGGATGTTATGCACTGAGGTTGCTGGGGAGAGAAATTTGTGAGTTTCGCGGCTAATAAAGTGGTCATGACCATTGTCTTTTTTTCTTTTTTTTCTCTTTGTATTTGGATTTTTGTGGTGGGTGCCGCCTTTTCGTCCGTCATAGAGATTACGTCTTTATCGAGGTCAATTGTAACCTCAGATGGGTGCATGTAAACCTCTCCAACTATTTTAGCCAAGGCTCCGGTGACTATTCGAGCTGGTAAGACCAGCGTCAATGTCCTGTTTAAACCTGGCAACTGGTGCTTGACCAATGTTGGCTAGAGTGTCCGCTCGAATGATAGCCTCATTGTGGGAAATAGGGGGCAGCTTGGTCGGTGTGTAGGGGGTCCTCTCTGCTTGCTGACTGCTGTGCCACTACTACTTACCTTTCAGTTCCCTTGTGTTCTCTATAACCTCTGCTAGATTGAGGGTCCCTGAGTGTTCATCAGTGATGGAAGACTCCTGCGGGGCGTCTGGTAGGGCTGAAGCAAGGATGTCAAATTTGTTAGTAAGGTTGATTGTTGGGGATTTGTAGGGCACAATGGCTCTGCCCGGGGAGGCTGGTGTTTGAGTGCTGTCTGGGGTTACCTTCTTCCCCTGGATAACAGCCTCCCTAACAGGAGCGTTGCCGATCAACTGAGCTTCGTCAGAGCTCGAATTCTCTTAAGAATTATCAGTATGTTTCGACTTCCTGGACTCCTGTATCTCGTTGAGCGTTTTCATAGCAAGGATGTCGAATTTGTTGGTGAGGTTTAATAATAGGTTTGTGTTAGATGTGGTGGCACTTCCTAGGGGAGCACTTTTCTGAGGTTGGTTTCTGCCATTAGAGTTGCCAGCGCTGGCTTCAAACCGGATGTGCGAGTTATATGGAGGGAGGATCAGAGGTTGGTGGGTTTGATTTGTCGGTTGGGTGGAGGCTGCCTTTCGACTCACTTTCTTCTTCAGCTCTGGGTGCGCCCTGAAGCAGTGCTCAATAGAGTGGCCTCTCATATGGCATTGCTTGCAGAAGATAACGTTGTTATCATAAACAATTTGTTGAGCGTGTGTCTTATTACCAAGCGCTATTTAGATATGGTTCGGTAGGTCCTTCGACAAATCAAGTTCCATGCAAATTTTGGCGCAATTTCCCCTGAATAGGTTACGAGTTTCTTCGGCCATAACCACAAATGTCCCGAATAAGTTGGCAATTCTCTTCATGGCTACGGGGACAAAACATATGAGGTATATATATATATATATATATATATATATATATATATATATATATATATATATATATATATATATATTCACTTACACTATGAATCTTACCATGGCTACCATCATTTCTTGCAAACAAGTATTAACATTCATAAGATATAAATGTGACATAAGTTCGTCCATACATGAATTTATTAGTGTTCATAATATATAAGTGTGTCATCAGTCTATTCCTGCATAACAAGAATTAACGTTCATAATATATAAATGTTACGAGTCTATCCTAGAATAAATTGTTAGGATAAGATAGTTGTCGTTAGCATGCAGTCTAACTATATGATATTCATTGGTGAATCCAACATTATAAAAACTATATAGGGTATTGTGGTGCACCCTTCCAGTCCGAGTGGCTAGCTCCACTAAAGGTCCCATAATGTCTCATGTGTTAAACATATTCCACATAATTTTCTCCTAGTCAAATAATTCTCGGCGCCTCGGATACCCGTTCGAGGAAAGTCAACCCTTGTCCACAAGTAATCCATGTCCATGTATATATATATGCAACTTATCTATTAAAATATAATATATATATAGTACAAAAACTAAAATAAAGCAATACTTAATTCTACTTGTACAACAGTTTTATTATCGTGATAATCTAAATTTTCATTCAGTACTATTTTGGTTGGCAAGCATTGGTCCCAAACCAATCCAACTATTCTGTAGTACAAACCACATTCATACCACTTCCCAATCCAAAGATTTTATACTGGCAACTCAACCGTCATAAACCTTTTTTAATTCTTTTTCTTTGTAATAACGGTATAATATTATATATTTCTATATATTAAAGTTAACAACAATAAGATTACACACTTTTATCTTTGGTTTTCTTACTTAGTATTAACAATATAGAATATAGAACTAAACTGATAAGGATTGTTTTAATAAAGTGTGAAGGTAAAGGAGAGTGTGATCAAAATTTTCCACCATTTTACAAACTATATTTTTGTCCCGATCACATAGATCTCTGAAATATTCTTCCATATAAATCTAAGTCCAACTAGGTGCTTTGATCCAACAAGCTAGCACAATGCACTACGGGGAGCGGGACATTACAGTACTATATTTGAACCAAGTTGGATTTGTGTACGAGTTGTTTCTGACTTATATTCAACGATAATGTGTATTATTATAACTCTATATTCATAGTTTCTTACTATATTGTCAGTTGTGGTTGGTCTATAGTGATGTTTGTTGGGATTCTTGTTGTTTGAATGTATTATTATTATATTTGAGTATATATGCATATAGAGTTGAACGTACACTACAAGAAAAAGGGCTTTTCTTGGCGGTGATTCCCCATCAAGAAATGGGTATCTTGACGGTTATGGATCTGTCAAGTAGGCCGGAGTCAAGAAAAGCCTCCTCTTTTCTTGACTGTCTTGGCAGGACTTTTCTTGACGATTTTTGGCCGTCATATGAAGTAATTTTCTTGACTGTTTTTAGCCGTCAAGATAGGAGTTTTTAGAAACCGTCAACATAGGCAAAAACTTTTCTTGACTCCGGCCTAGATGATAGCCTTTAGCCGTCAAGGAAAGCATTTGTTTTGACGAACAAAACCTATCATGAAAAGCATGAATTCATGGCAATTATGTAGCATAATTTGAATTAACATTAACGTTTGACAACCATCAAGAGAAGCTATCCAAAGTACCGTCAAGAGAAGCATGCCAAAATTTTGTCAAGAATTATATAATATTAATCAAACACACATAATATCAATCCATAAGCTACACACATCAAATTACTCTAAAACCCAAATTTCATATTAATAAACTGTAATGTTCATACAATAAAAACTTCTAATACACATCCCAACCACATGTATTCATCACTTGTCCAACCACAACATAATCCAACCATAAAGTACACATATCCCACATCTGTCGTTTCCATACCACTTAAACATACAAACCAAAAACATCCATCAATAGTCACCACAAAACATAATCCAACCAAACAAAAGGAAACCAAAAATGTAGCAAAACCAGACCGGAGCACATCCCTCCCATATCCACAATATTTTCCTATTTACAGCATGCACCTTCATTTTTAGCGAGTTCCTGAGAGAACAAGAACACAAATTATTAATACTTCCATACATGTTTTTATATAGATATTGAACTCCATACTCCATACAACCAAATGAACTACTATTATAGTAATTTATTGACCAAAAATATAAAAAGCTTACCATAACATACAAGGAGCTTCAATGAGAGCATACATTTACAATTCTTAATCTGATAATTTATAATATAGGTATGTGGAAGGATATATGACATTATTAGAAATGTAAGGTGTCAAGAACCTAACAGGCCATCCAATTATCATTCATTCATGCGACTAGTGGAAAACTTACTTCAAGAGAAGGATCCAATGGATTTGTGTAAATAACTTACATATTCCTACATATGCTCAAAAAAAATGCTTCCTGCTACTTGAAAGATCTAACACTTAATTTGTTGTAAGCACTCCTCAACTGATTACAGAATTCATTTTCTCAGAAAATAAACTTTCAAACAAATTAGCAATCACAATGACAACCTACAACTTTTAGATAGAAAATTACATCTGATTACTAGAACAGCTAGGAAGACCCAAAAATATACTAATAATATAAAAAAAACTCAAATAGTACAACTTCATAACTAAACAAGAATTATAAAGAAAATTTAGCTTATACAAAAAACAAATTACACTCCTTATAGACGTGCCCAATTTTATAATATTCCTCCAAAAATATTTAAGTTGGTTAAATACTGTTGTGAAAAAAACAAGGTTTCCAAACTTTTTAAAGACATTTTTTGTTCAGGGCATCAAATCAAAAGGGCTTGCAAATTTAAAGAAGACAATGTAAGCTCTAGAAAGGTTAGGAATTGGATAGCAGCGAGGCTATAGTAACTCAACTAAGAGAATAAGAGCACTAGTTACTAATTTATATTAATGAGCTTGTTGACCAAAAAAACAAGAGAACAATATCCTGGAGAAAATAAGAAGAGTATAATAACTCAACTGAACTATCATGAACAACATTTGGAAGACTAGATTACTAAGTTACCCTTTACCTTCTTAATTTTTATTCTATTTGAATATTTTGTTTCACCAATGCCAATATTAAATCCACCACATATTTTGAGACTAAAACTCTTTAAGAAACCATCACATTTTCCTTATCATTTTCACCAATGACAAGAATAACACAAGAAGAATAATATGTATAACATATTTTTCCTTATCATTTGGATTTGTGTGAGCCTACCGTGATATGAGCATTTAGAAGAGTAAAGTAATGTAGTTATCCTATTTGAGATCATTCTCAAATCAGTAAAAGAAAATTTATCTTTATATTATAAAAATAAAAAGCAGAAAAAATAATGTGAAACATACGCAAAACTGCTATAATTGTAACATGTACATGTTAGTCTCGGGGTTTGACCAAAGATGGTAGACTCTATGTCAAGATCAGAGGTTCCATAAATGTTAACCTTCTGATAATTCTCGAGATCCAAGAGGAACAATATAATATGAATCTGATTACAAAAGCAACAATAATCAAAAAAATAAATCTCACGTTCTTTCTCGCAATTACAGTTGCTGACGGACAGAACTGAGTTCAGAAAATAAATCTCACGTTCTTCCTTGCAATCGCAGTTGCAGACGGACAGAACTGAGTTACAACTCACATGAAGGAGAAGAAAGAAGAAAGAAGAAGAGTAAAGGTTCTTACTGGGGTGATTAAGATCACCGTTGCTCAAAGCAAGATTCGCCCCACCACGATCTGCTTCCAGGAACCAGCAAGTTCACCAAGAACTTCTGGAATGCTCGTAAGTCAATATTTAAGACTTGAACAGGCTTTCTGGACTTTACAGACCACCTTAACTCTCTTCTTGGTGCATCTTTCAAAGGAGGCTAAGGGGCTCTATTTATAGAGTGGAGTTGAGACTTCACCTCTTCTCCTATCCGATGTGGGACTAAAATACCAATACTCAAAAATAGAGTTTGATATTCTATATCATCCCACAATCAGCATAGAAGTGTGCCAGTCCATGCCAACCCCCCGAACACTCCCGTGCATGCACGAGACATCCTGGAGTCCGTGTCCGAGTCTGAGTCCACACAACAAAAATCAACTTGCATCCTTGTTGGAATTAATTCTTTTTCCTTCTAGGAAAATACTCCCACATGGCACACACTTGTGGCCCACCATACCACATGTGCACACCTCAACACAAGCAATACATTATATTGAGATACTCACCATTTGGTGTAGCTGATGTGGGACTATCTTTCCTAGTCCAAAGGCAAAAACACCAACAATCCCCCACATATCTTAATATATGGGTTGAGCGTTCCCCACAGTGACTGTCCATCATGTATTAGGAGAGATGTCGCTACAACTTGAATCTTTCTGCATAGGTTAATAATAGCATGATACAAGAATGGACTAAGCCTTGAATTCTGCACCATAACTGCAATTCTTCCTACTCACATAATGACATCAACTGTGCTTCTGGCTGCACATTAAAGGCCTTGTGCCAGCCTGGTTTCAGTGAATAAATTTTGGGAGTCTACAAGTTTACCCTCAAGAGACGGCCTGATATCTCTGTCCATATACTATAGGTGAGTTCTTTATAAAGAGTCATGGCATGAAGCATTGCGCTTCTTTGCGGTGCTACGCCGCTATGACATGGATTAAAGCCGAGGCTTTACCCCACCTGGGTACCTTATCGTAGTGTCATACTACTGTAGCATGAGGTCACAAGCCTCTTTGTAGTGCTAAACTACCCAGCATGAAGCCTTGCGCTTCCGTGCAGTGTTACGCCACTATGACATGGCTCACGAAGCCGAGGCTTTACCCTACCTAGTACCTCTTCGTGGTGTCATGCCACGGTAACATGAGGACGTCGTCCTCTTTTTAGTATTATCTACCTCTTTTTATTACAATTATCATACAATATTAGGCTACCTGCCTACTTGCGGTACTACTCCGCTGTGACTTGGCTCACAAAGCTGAGGCATTATCCCTAACTGGGAACCTCATGGTGGAGTTTCCCCACTATAGCATAGAGTTACACTCCTTGTAGTGCTGTACTACTGTACTTCCTGTAAAGCACTCCAGGCATTCACTCTGCCTGAGAACTCATTAAGGCATTTAAGCCAACCTTCCCACCGGATCTGTTTTCTGTAGAAAACAACAGTAGACAATAATGGTTGTAGGTCCGTAACCTCTTCATGTCATAGAGGACAAGTACCCACCATTCCTGATATTCTTCTGGTTAATAGTCCTCCCTTGAACCAAAAGCTAGATGCCTAGTAGATTTCTCTTTGAACTAATAGCATAAAACTTTATGGTAGGACTGTAATAACACAATATCAGAATGCCTTCAAGTCCATTTTACAAGCTGTGTCATCGACCAGCTGGCGCTTGAGGCCCTTGGTGAACGGATCGGTCGGGTTCTCCTGACTCCGAATCAATCACTGCAATAACACCCCTCTTGATGAGATCGTGTATTGTCCTGTGCTTTAACCGCACAGTCCTCTTCTTTCCATTGAAGAGGTCATTTGATGCCACCGCCGCAGTCGCCTGGTTGTCGCAGTATATCGGTATCCCCGATATTTGTGCCCCAACCACTGGAAGATCATACATGAGCTCCGAAAGTCATTCTTCTTCCTCCACTGCGGTATCTAGTACAAAGAACTCAGATTTCATGGATGACCGCGAGAGCATAGTCTGCTTCTTCGATTTCTACGATATAGCCTCTCCACCCATTATGAAAATGTATCCACCTGTGGACCTCTCGCTCTCCACTCACTACTAAAATAGCGACGTATATTAGCGACGGCGGAAATACCCGTCGCAGATAATTGTCTATAGCGACTTCTTGTGCTACACGTCGCTGTCAGTCGCTGTGTAGCGACGTTCAGCGACGTAGTATTAGTTACGTCGCTGATGGACGACATTTTGCGACGGACGTCCATTTGACGTCGCTTTATTGCGACGTTTAGCGACGTATAATTTATGCGTCGCTGTTTTATTTCATATAGGGTTCCTGGCCCGGTCGAAATCATAAAATTTTTACCCAAAATTTTTCTTCCCGCTCTCCCCTCTCCCCCTGGCGAACCCTCCCCTCCGGCGACCCCTCCCTCCGGCGACACCCTCCCCCTTCTCCCCCCGACGACCCCGCTCGCCCGTTGACCCCTCCCTCCGGTGACCAGCCTCCCTCCTCTGACGAAGGAGCCTTCCTCGCCACCTTCCTCCTCCGACGAAGCCACCCTCCTCGCCGCCTCCATCCTCAGACGAAGCCACCCTCCTCAGGTAAACCCTAACCCTAGCCCTAGCTATCTAGACACAGACACGGACACGAGAACCCTAACCCTAGCTGGGGTGGTCTTTCTGTCGAGGGGGGAGAGAGGGGTGGGGGTGGGTACAGGGGGTGGGGGGTCTTACTGTCGAGGGGTGGATGGAGGGATGGGGGTACCCGGGGGGTGCAGGGGTAGAGGGAGGGGACATGTTTGGGATGGGTGCAGGGGGAGGGGGACAGGGGAGGGAAGGCAGGGGAGGGTTGGGGTGGGTGCAGGGGTATGGGGAGGGGGGCAAGGGAGGGGGGAGGGGGGGGCAGGGGAGGGTTGGGGTGGGTGCAGGGGTAGGAGGAGGGGGGCAGGGTGTAACGTCCCAGTCCCAAAATACGTAGGACTAGGAACGTAGACATGCCAGCTGTATTCATACGAAGTATACTCCAATATATGGAAGCCTCGTATAAATACATAAGCTGTAAAATATAGTAAAACCACAACTAATCTCATCCACACAGAATAAATGAATAAAAGATCATATAATGAGAATAAATTTATCTTGATACAATATGTTGGGCGGAGACAAATCCACTACCAATAAAATAAGGAAAAGTACAAAGAAAATGAAATGAGTGGCGAGCGAAGCGAAGACGATCCAAGTGCATCATCCACGAGAAATAGCAATGAACACGGCTAGAGCTAAAGCACCTGCGAAAGACAATAGCACACACCTGGCAAGACAACCAGGTCCTCAGAGGGACGTAACAAGACGCATAATAGCATGCCATATAAACTGAATAAATATTGCTCAATAAATAAGTAAATCGAATTTATAACATGGTCCAATATGCACCTACTGAACGAGCGTACCATCCCCCCAACCAAACAAGGACATGAGATGGTAAACTAATTCACGACGACGTATCTTTCCATGCTAAGAATCCGATATGGTATCCGGACCCCAACAAGGTTCAATACCTTCTCATCGAAAGTCACACCTATAACCAAACAAGGACAAGATGTGACGAACTAATCTGCGACAAGTTATTGTTCCAAGCCACGGTCAGATACAAGTACCCAAACCAAAAGTACTCGTACCTAACGGATAGGGTAGCCTACCATTCTAAGTGAAATATAGTTAAGAACAATCCTTCCTACGCATGGACCCTGGCTGAATAGGATCAGCATAGTCCCCTCTTGGGCACCAGAGGCCCCAGCAGGAAGAGCATGGGTCATCAACCCCGTATCTTCAGCGGAGAGTCCGGGTCACAAGGAAAGTACATCGAAGCCCATACGCTAAGGAATTGTCCTCCCCGTCCAATGCCTACTGTGTTGTATCCACAACACAACCACTATAACCGCTAAGTCAAACTAGCATGCAACTTCTATTAGCGGTTATTCCTATCGCACGGCTTGTACGTACTGGTGGCCAGCCAATCACGCACTTCTGTGTTCTACATGCGACACACAACTTCGTGTTACAACGTGTCAAGGCCAATGAATGCAACACACATGGTGGTCCCTTAAATTTAGGTTTAATTTGTAAGAAAAATAATACACAACAGAAAATATAAATGAACAGTTATGCCATGTATCACAGTTTATTTTGCATAAAAAAAATAAGTAATACATGAAATATGAGCTAAAATAATTAAACAGCTAATGGCAAGGTGTCTTGCCTGAGGTCCTTGCTGGTGAAACCGATAATCCCGTTGGGTACAGAATAGTCACAGGGCTACACAAGATAACTCAGACGATGTGACAAACTTCTAAAATAAAAACCAAAAATAAAATATTCTTGAAAATTTTTGGAAAAAATATATGATATGTATTTTTCTGTCAGTATTCCGAAACTTCAAACGGATCGTGATTCTGATTCCTGGTTCTCCCAGAATCTCAAAAACACTAAAACGTGTCAAATTTTGGACCACTGACACTCCACAAATTTTCCAGAAAATTAAGTTCCGAATTTATGAAAATAAAATTTATATTCAGAAAATATACCTCAATACGATTCCAACAAAAAAAACTGGAGGTCAAACGGAGTCCGGAGTTGGGAGTTATGGTCATTCGAAGTTGCTACAACCTTTGAAAATTGAGGCTGAATTTATGACGAAAAAAGAGAGAAATTTTGACAAGGATGGTTTGAAAGATGATTTGTGGTGAAAATAATATGGAGGAGTACCTGCCTATTTATAGGATGTGGGAATTCCCAATTAGATAAGAATTAGGATTCCTTTAAACCCAATTTAGATATTTCCTAATTTAATTTAAAAGCAATCAAATCCAAATCCAAATCCAAATCTAATTTAAATCAAATCAAATCAAATTCTCTTAGTTTAAAATCAAATCAATTAAATCCAATTTAAATCTATTTAAATTTTTAACTCAAAATCAAATGGGATAAATAAACTTTTAATATTTAACTATTTAAATAAATCCAAAAATCAAATCAAGATTTAAATGGCCACCATAACTTCCAAATATATTTTTCAAAATACCAATAATAATAATTTCGAAAATAATAAATATTTTTAAATATTTTTTTGTATAATAAATCTCGAAAATTTTATTTTTATTTAAATTAAACTAGCAAATATTTATGAAATATATGTATGCATGAATAATATTATTTATTCCAAATAAAAGGCCTTTCATAAATAAAATTATAAATTTAGTAAATTTTGATAGCTAAATTAAATATTACATATATTATTTTGAAACTATAAAAATAAAAATGTTTTTCTCAAAATATGTACGCTCGCACATATTCGCACTCGTCGAGCAACTAAGATAAATAAAATTTCGTGCGCAACGTATAATACGACTATGCGACGTACAATACAAAAATTTTAAATCAGTACCAAATTTAATATATATAAAAAATATAGTAGAAATTTAGGGATTTTATATCCTACCCAACTTAAAAGAATTTTGTCCTCGAAATTAAGAATTAGGTGGGGGTGAGAAGGCACAACGGTAGATAGGAGGGTTTAAGGAAGTTTATATGGTCATAGTCTAGGTTGAGGGTATGATTAAGAGACGATTGCAATAACTCTTAAATTCAAGTGATTAGAAAGTCAAGATTGTAAATTTAGTGTCGAGGGAAAAGTCGAGTAGTTCAAGACAAAGATATGGTTACATTGGGTGGTAATGGTCATGGTGATAGGACAGTTAGAGAAGTTTTAGTACGACACTTTCGTCCTTCTAAAATAGGTGAAGGCGAACGCAATATAGAGTTCGAAGGAGGCGTTATCGAATACGAATACGTGGTTCAAAGGCGACCGAATAATTCAAAAGGAGTTGTCAAGGCAGTCGCGGATGGGACTCTAGAGGACAAGTTTAGCTATGTCTCCATCCATGTAGGATAATATGTGATAAGCGAACCAAAGTGCAATAGGTTGATCAGACCATCATGCACCGGTTCTGATTAGACAATATGTTAGTGGGTGCACCCAATAAAATATGTCATGATCAAGCTTGATAACGAAATAAGCTTGCAAAACTGAAGCTACATTAGCAGCATGGGATAGTCAAAATATGTGCAAAGGAGGTACTGATGAAGGAAATTAAATAGTTCCGGATCTTTTAAATCAAGGCTCGCCCGAAATGTGGGCCTATACAGTTGTCCTAGTGTTTCTTTATTTATGGCTTGGTAGACTAGATAAGGTAGGGTCCTCGGAATTAGAGACTAAGTGAACTTACCAATGTGGTTCACAAGGAAAAAGATTTGTTAGGTGGTGAGGTATTCTATCCAACTTACAAGAGTTAGACCAATAGTGTGATGGGACCATGGGTCAAGCAACCCAGATAAAGTACAACGCTAAGATTAAGGAATTTAAGTAGAACAAAATCACATATTGGGTCGAAAGAATTGAGCCGAGGTTGAATCCCTATCCGTGGTCGAAAATATATCGGTATCATGGTAAAGATTATAGTTTGGCCATTTTGACCATAAGGTCATATCAAGAAATAGAGTACAAGGAGATGGGTTTTGGTGGGACATGATATGTCTACAGGAAGGTGGGCTCGTCTAGGCCTTGCATATGAAATTTGTTGGAGGAAATAGTATAGTGTTGTACTCCAACTATACAAGTCACGGCAGGGGAAGCCAGAAGATCAAAAATAGAAAGTGGGAGTTCACGAGGTGATAATTAATGCACAAAATAAAAAAGATCAAGTTAAAGCATGAAATAAAATTAATTAAAGAATCCAGTAAAATAATAAGTTATGGGCATAGTTCTAGTGAGAAGATAGTCTTCTAGATGAATACAGTTAAGGAACCACTAACTCATTATTCAAATTGTAAATGGGTTAGAAGGTCGCAATTAAAAGATCTAGAATTGAAGAAAGGTCGCGTAAGTCGAGGTGGAATACAGTCACCTAGCTGGATAGATGACTAACAACACTTGTGTATATACTACTATCATGGTCATAAGTGACATGGCACTTAGTGTGGAATACTTCTAACTCATTAGGGCTACCTTTGTGGCCTACCATTAATATTTTAACTCGAGTTTCCTCCAAAAAGTTTCAAAAATAAACTTTCAAAAATAAACCACCAAAATTTGTATTCACTCCAAGATGTTCAAATTCATCATAAAAATTTAAATCACTCTCATAAAATCTCAAAGCAAAATTTTATCACGTTACTACTAACCTTTTCTAAAATTAACATTTAAATTCAACTATTTAACTGAAGAGTTCATAATTTACGAATCCACAAAAATTTTACAATCCATCAAAATTTAACACTCTCAAGTTTTTAAATAACTCATAAAAAAACTCTCAGCATATTAAAAGCAATCTCAAAAATTAAGCTCAATACTCTCATCAATTTTAACTTCCATTCATGCTAAGTTATTCCAACAAAATCACAATTTTTAAATGGTAACTTCCTTTAACCAACCAAAATAACTTTCCATCACATCCTTCGAAATTCTTCCAAAATTTTAATATTAGCAATCCCGCATTTAACTAAGTTTTCAAATAATCTCATCAGTCAACATCTTTTTTTTTACCAAAAATCTAAATAGATATATAAATCCTCAATCATAGGACATAATTTAAAATAAAGAAAAATTCTCCAAAATCATTTTCAATTATTGTAAACCAAAAATTACCATCATTACTTCCGCTTTAAATTCAAAATTTACTAAATACGAAAATCGCAAGTTGTACAACTCAGTTTAAATAATTCCTACGGCCATTTTTAAAAGCTAAGATCATTTTCAAACCAAATCTATAACTGTTCAAGGTGCATAACTATAATATAATAAATCATGAACATTAAAACTCGAAAATCAAATAAATTTTATATTTATTCAAAGATGTATATCTATCACCCAAATCTCATAAATATCACAACTTGAAAAGCAAATCCATTTCATACTTGGGCAAGAATGTATAACTATAATCCAATAAATATCAAATCTTGAAAATCAATCAATTTCTTAAACCAAGTATGAAATTCTATAAATCCTCTGGTGTTTACTATTTAGAAATCTCAAGGTTAAAACTTTCTGTGGTAATATCCTACTTTACAAATTACTAATCATTAAATCACACTAAAAAAATCCTTTAACTCAATTAGAGTCTTAAATGTATTCCAATTGCCAATATAACTATTCTAGCCATGTGTTTGACCTATGAGCATATACTAGTGTAGTCATCTTCCTAGTTGACACTAAGCACGAAAATAAGAATCAACGGTAGAAAGAAATCAAGCAAGATGCAATTCAAGGAAGTCGAACGAGAGTTCGGAATTTGAAGCCAAGAGAAGAGGTCAAGCTGTATGGATGAGATTCCTAGATTCTAATCCTATGTTGCAGGCTCACATCGGTATAATTACGTAACCGAAGTGACAAACTCGACCTGCATGGGCCACCACAAAATCATGTAACGCCCCAGTCCCAAAATATGTAGGACTAGGAACGTAGACATGCCAGCTGTATTCATACGAAGTATACTCCAATATATGGAAGCCTCGTATAAATACATAAGCTGTAAAATGTAGTAAAACCACAACTAATCTCATCCACACAGAATAAATGAATAAAAGATCATATAATGAGAATAAATTTGTCTTGATACAATATGTTGGGCGGAGACAAATCCACTACCAACAAAATAAGGAAAAGTACAAAGAAAATGAAATGAGTAGCGAGCGAAGCGAAGACGATCCAAGTGCATCATCCTCGAGAAATAGCAATGAACACGGCTAGAGCTAAAGCACCTACGAAAGACAATAGCACACACCTGGCAAGACAACCAGGTCCTCAGAGGGACGTAACAAGACACATAATAGCATGCCATATAAACTGAATAAATATTGCTCAATAAATAAGTAAATCAAATTTATAACATGGTCCAATACGCACCTACTGAACGAGCGTACCATCCCCCCAACCAAACAAGGACAGGAGATGGTAAACAAATTCACGGCGACGTATCTTTCCATGCTAAGAATCCGATATGGTATCCGGACCCCAACAAGGTTCAATACCTTCTCATCGAAGTAGTAAGTCACACCTACAACCAAACAAGGACAAGATGTGATGAACTAATCCGCGACAAGTTATTGTTCCAAGCCACGGTCAGATACAAGTACCCAAACCAAAAGTACTCGTACCTAACGGATAGGGTAGCCTACCATTCTAAGTGAAATGTAGTTAAGAACAATCCTTCCTACGCATGGACCCTGGCTGAATAGGATCGGCATAGT
Source organism: Iris pallida (assembly GCA_029216955.1). NCBI lineage: Eukaryota > Viridiplantae > Streptophyta > Magnoliopsida > Asparagales > Iridaceae > Iris > Iris pallida. The sequence goes on from JANAVB010002794.1 coordinate 489,226, forward strand.
CCCCTCTTGGGCACCAGAGGCCCCAGCAGAAAAAGCATGGGTCATCAACCCCGTATCTTCAGCGGAGAGTCCGGGTCACAAGGGAAGTGCATCGAAGCCCATACGCTAAGGAATTGTCCTCCCCACCCAATGCCTACTGTGTTGTATCTACAACACAACCACTATAACCGCTAAGTTAAACTAGCATGCAACTTCTATTAGCGGTTATTCCTATCGCACGGCTTGTACGTACTGGTGGCCAGCCAATCATGCACTTCTGTGTTCTACATACGACACACAACTTCGTGTTACAACGTGTCAAGGCCAATGAATGCAACACACATAGTGGTCCCTTAAATTTAGGTTTAATTTGTAAGAAAAATAATACACAGCAGGAAATATAAATGAACAGTTATGCCATGTATCACAGTTTATTTTGCATAAAGAAAATAAGTAATACATAAAATATGAGCTAAAATAATTAAACAGCTAATGGCAAGGTGTCTTGCCTGAGGTCCTTGCTGGTGAAACCGATAATCCCGTTGGGTACAGAATAGTCACAGGGCTACACAAGATAACTCAGACGATGTGACAAACTTCTAAAATAAAAACCAAAAATAAAATATTCTGGAAAAATTTTGGAAAAAATATATGATATGTATTTTTCTGTCAGTATTCCGAAACTTCAAACGGATCATGATTCTGATTCCTGGTTCTCCCAGAATCTCAAAAACACTAAAACGTGTCAGATTTCGGACCACTGACACTCCACAAATTTTCCAGAAAATTAAGTTCCAAATTTACGAAAATAAAATTTATATTCAGAAAATATACCTCAATACAATTCCAACAAAAAAAACTGGAGGTCAAACGGAGTCCGGAGTTGGGAGTTATGGTCATTCGAAGTTGCTACAACCTTTGAAAATTGAGGCTGAATTTATGACAAAAAAAGAGAGAAATTTTGACAAGGATGGTTTGAAAGATGATTTGTGGTGAAAATAATATGGAGGAGTACCTACCTATTTATAGGATGTGGAAATTCCCAATTAGATAAGAATTATGATTCCTTTAAACCCAATTTAGATATTTCCTAATTTAATTTAAAAGCAATCAAATCCAAATCCAAATCCAAATCCAAATCTAATTTAAATCAAATCAAATCAAATTCTCTTAGTTTAAAATCAAATCAATTAAATCCAATTTAAATCTATTTAAATTTTTAACTCAAAATCAAATGGGATAAATAAATTTTGAATATTTAACTATTTAAATAAATACAAAAATTAAATCAAGATTTAAATGGCCACCATAACTTCCAAATATATTTTTCAAAATACCAATAATAATAATTTTAAAAATAATAAATATTTTTAAATATTTTTTTGCATAATAAATCTCGAAAATTTTATTTTTATTTAAATTAAACTAGCAAATATTTATGAAATATATGTATGCATGAATAATATTATTTATTCCAAATAAAAGGCCTTTCATAAATAAAATCATAAATTTAGGAAATTTTGATAGCTAAATTAAATATTACATATATTATTTTGAAACTATAAAAATAAAATATTTTTCTCAAAATATGTACGCTCGCACATATTCGCACTCGTCGAGCAACTAAGATAAATAAAATTTCGTGCGCAACGTACAATACGACTATGCGACGTACAATACAAAAATTTTAAATCAGTACCAAATTTAATATATATAAAAAATATAGTAGAAATTTAGGGGTTTTACACAGGAGAGGAGGGAGGGGGGCAGGGGAGGGTTGGGGTGGGTGCAGGGGTAGGGGGAGGGGGGCAGGGGAGGGTGCAGGGGTGGGTGCAGGGGTATGGGGAGGGGGGCAGGGGAGGGGGGGAGGGGGGCAAGGGAGGGTTGGGGTGGGTGCAGGGGTAGGGGGAGGGGTGGGGGTACCCGGGGGGTGCAGGGGTAGGGGGAGGGGGGCAGGAAAGGGAAGGCAGGGGAGGGTTGGGGTGGGTGCAGGGGTATGGGGAGGGGGCAGGGGATGGGGAAGGTGGGCAGGGGAGGGTTGGGGTGGGTGCAGGGGTAGGGGGAGGGGGGAGGGGGGCAGGGGATGGTTGGAGTGGGTGCAGGGGTAGGGAGAGGGGGGCAGGGGAGGGTTAGGGTGGGTGCAGGGGTAGGGGGAGGGGGGCAGGGGAGGGTGCAGGGGTGGGTGCAGGGGTATGGGGAGGGGGACAGGGGAGGAGGGGCAGAGGAGGGGGGGAGGGGGCAGGGGAGGGTTGGAGTGGGTGCAGGGGTAGGGGGAGGGGGGCAGGGGTGGGTTGGGGTGGGTGCAGGAGTTGGGGCCGAAGTCAATTTTCTCGCTGGACAAGGAGGATAAAGTGAGACTTTGTCCGTGGATCCAGGGCCTAAAATTTTCAGACGGATATGTGTCAAATCTGAGAAGATGTGTCGATTTGAAGGAAAACAAATTGACGGGTATGAAGAGCCACGACTATCACGTATTTATGGAGAGGTTAATTCTGATTGCATTTTGGGAATTCTTACCGCAGGCAGTTTGGGATCCATTGACAGAGCTTAGCATATTCTTCAGGGATCTTTGTTCTAAGAAATTGCTCGTTGATCGTCTAGAAAAGCAAGAGAAGGACATTGCGGTAACACTATGCAAGCTAGAGAGGGTGTTTCCTCCTGGATTCTTCGACTCTATGGAGCATTTGCCGATTCATCTATCCTATGAGGCACGTGTTGGTGGACCCGTCGAATATCGATGGATGTACCCATTCGAGCGATATTTGAATCACCTAAAAAGAAAGGTGAAAAATAAGGCACGGGTCGAGGGTTCTATTTGTGTAGCCTATGTTCTCGAGGAGATTACAAACTTTTGTTCGATGTATTTCAAGCCTCATGTTGCAACTAATAGAACGAGAGCTTCCAGAAACGACGACGGAGATCATGAAAGTAATGATACAATACTGAAGGTATTTAATGCTCCAGAAAAACCATCAGGAAAAATGAAGAAGAGATATCTGAACGATGATGAGCTAAGGGCTGCTCAGGTGTATGTATTACTCAACTGCGATGAGGAAGAAGTAGAGAAATTGGAGAGGTAAGTAAATAACACGTCTACATTATTTTAATAGTGTTGAGAATAATACTATTACATTAATTGCACGATGTTGTTTTCAGCATATTTAATGATGATGTGAGGTCAGGTAGGCCACACATAACAGAAGAAGAACTAGAACAAGAAATGAGGCATTATTTTCCATCATGGTTGAGTGCATATGTAAGACTTGAGAACTCTGTAATTACCTTTCTGTATATGCACTTGATTTAGAATGAGCTTAATTGCTTCTTTCGTGGTATTTAGGTCGATCGTCCATACGCAAGACTTGAGAATGAGTCTATTAGAACGGTAGCCAAGGGACCAATTTATGCTGCAAAAATATGGCCATGCTACTGTGTTAATGGATTTAGGTTCAAGTCAACAACTTGCCCGATCAGAGACAACTTTGTGGATCTCGACTCCACCAAAAATAGCTGTTTGTGTATCAGATCTTCGAACTACAAAGATGTTGATACGGGCAACGATTTCTATGGCATGCTACGGGAGATCGTGGAGCTGACATATAGTTATGGAATAGAGCCTGCTAAGATTGTGTTATTCAGGTGTGATTGGTTTGATCCGATTGAAGGTCAGGGTTGGAAAGTAGACAAGCACGGTTTTGTTGATATAAACTATCGGCGTCGATATCAGGCCTATGAACCATTTGTCTTATCAAGTCAGGCTCAGCTCGTGTACTTCATAAGTTATCCTAAACGGAGAACAACAAAGTCGGACTGGTGGGCAGTATGCAAGACCAAATATTATAGAAGTGGACACGATGAAAGTTCCTCATTACACATCTAATTGTATAGAAGAAGTAGAATTATCTGAAGAGAAAGATGCAGATGAAAGTGAAGATGTAGAGGAGGAAGAAGAAGAAGAAGAAGAAGAAGAAGAAGAAGAAGATGATGAGCTAAACGAACTAGATAAATTTTCAGAAGAGGATTAAAATCTGTGATGTCTATCATATAAATATATATTTTTGTAATAATAAATCTATGACACTTTAGTGACACTTTTATCTGTGACCATGATATTTTTCAAAAATCTGTGATGTCTATCATATAAATATGTATTTTTGTTTTATTGTCATATGTTATTATCAGGTATGACTAGATCAGGAGGATGACGCGGAGGATATTACATTAGGCAGTCCAGTCAGCCTCGGCCTAGGGATGGAGAGGGCAGTTCCGTACCCTCATCCTCATCTCCGAGTACGCCAGTGTACCATTCTGTTCCCGGTCCATTACCGGGACATGGCAGTTCCAGCAGGTTGCAGAGTCCTCCCTCGTCGTCCAGCCTTCCTGATCCCGCGTGCAGCATCCCTGATATCCCGTCCAGCATTCCTCCTGTCGACGGCTCTATGGGGGAAGCCGACATCGAGCATATGGAGGCCGGCGATCAGACTGAACCTGCCCAGGCAGGAGGTGAGAGCGACCCTCCATACGCTCCCCCGGGCGAGACGCGTATGGAGATTTGGACGGACGGGCCTGTGAAGTAAGTTAATTAATTAATATATATTTCTCAAATGATTATATGTACATATATATTCATGAATTTTTTTATTGTATAGATATCGGCCTTCTGTAGTACAGAGACAGCTGGGGCTATTTCTGAGGCAGAACTATGGTGGGCCTTGGCTCAACTACTCAGATGCTCCCGCAGATAGGAAGGCCTTTTGGTTCGTCCACTTTAAGGTAAAAAAATTGTTTATTTTTAAATTTTAATAATCATTTGTGTATATTATACAACTTTTGTATTTTACTTCTTGTAGAGGACCTATTTCTATCCACCACACCGGGCGGCGAGGATCGAGGGCCAATTTCCTGCCGTCGCAGCCAAGCTCATTCGTGATGCGATTGACGACCAGAAACGTCCAGATCGTGCTGGACGTTCGATCCATAGTTGGATCACGCCAGATCAGTGGGCTGCGATGAAGGCTAGATTCAGCGAGCCCAAGTACCAGGAGCGGTCTGAGAAGGCCAAGGTGGCACGGTCGAGCGCCGGTAAGTGGTGTAGTGGCTCCATTCCGATGACGGAGTATTTTTGTCGTCTGGTACGTTTCCTATGACGGACATTAATTTATATATAGTTCGATATAGAATGTTTAATACTAATAATAGATAATATATTTTAACAGGTAAAAAAGGGTGAGGACCCGAACATGGTGACCGTCTTCCTGGTCACACATCAGAGGGCTGGGGAGTTCATTGACGAGAGGGCGATGCAGGCATATGTACGTTCTATTCATTATATTAATTTACTATAACTTAGAAAACATGAAAATAGATATCAATGTAGACTTTAGCAAACACTTACATGTTAGCAAACTTGTTCTAGGCCGAGTTTGTTCGGCTACAGTAGGAGACGGCTGTTGCTGCTAGTGCGCCAGCAGATGGAGGGGCTGGTAGTTCCTCCCAGCCGCCAACAGCTCCATCGCAGGACGAGCTCTGGATGACCGCCATTGGCGGTCTTCAGAAGGGTACGTACTACGGTACGGGATCCTACGGTGCGTATTTGGCTTCGGAGTCATCTCGGGCCCCCTCTGTCAGTGCGCAGTCTCCAGCTTCGCAGGCGTCGTCACGAGTTAGGGATATCCTTCGTCAGATCGAGGAGCTGCGTCGCGAGTTGCAGCAGCAGATTTCTGATACGGTCGAGCGACGATTCGACCCTCCGATCGTCACCGGACGATTTGATGCGGTCGAGCGCAGTATACAGGAGCTGATGAGTCTGCATCAGGCTATAGCTGCCAGTTTGCAGACGCTCACCGAGTCTACGCAGCGCACAGAGCGTAGACAGGTCGAGCTAGAGAGATCGCAGAAGAGCATGTCTGCCTCACTCACTCAGGTTTCGGCTTCGCTTGAGGCGAGTACTGAGAGGGTGGTGAGTACCCTTGCTGCGCATGGTGAGCGACTGCAAGAGCTGGAGCAGATACGTCCTTCCGGTCCATCGACGGTGCCGACTCCAGACACTGCACTGCCTCCGGCGCCGACTCCAGACATTGCATTGCCTCCTACTGCCCCTACGGTACAGCTCACCCAGGAGCAATATGACTACATTCTATTCCAGTTGCGCTGCAGGGGTCCGCAGTAATTTTATTGGTTTTTTTATGACTTGTATGTATTTGCCCTATGGGCAAATTGTTTATTCATACACTGTTGTTTATACACTTGGTGGGAGACTTTTTATCATCTTCCATTTTTATTTGACTCTATTGGATGTTTGTGAGGATGTGTGTCTGTGATATTTACTTTGTACTGCCTCCTGTTTTTATTGTGATATTTACTTTGTGATATCTGCGACGGGGATGACAAATATACCTACGCTGGGTTATAAGCGATGATCTGATATACAAAGGAGGTGCTGCCGAAATTTTAAAAAAATATATTGTGTATTTTTGTTATGATGTGTGTCTGTATTTACAGTGAATGTGAAATGCAGTGTTCGGAACCATCGACAGTTTCGATTACTGTTGTATGTGTTATCTTGGATAGAAATAACAAAAGTTCAGGGTGCACTTCTGAGAGGTTCATTTTTACGTCCTTCACTTTCTCGGGACGTCGTAAAGGTTCCCGAGAAGGTGAAGGACGTGAAGAGGAAGCTCTGAGAAGTGCACCCTGAACTGTTGCTCTTTCTATCCAAGATAAAACATAGAACAGTAAGCGAAACTGTCGATGGTTCGAACACTGCACTTCATACACACTGTAAACACAGACACACAGCATAACAAAAATATCAATTATATTTTTTTAAATTTTTTTATAATATCTGCGACGTATAGCGATGTTCTGTGACGTCCTGCGACGGAAAGTAGAAGTCGCTATACGTCGCTAAATAGTGATGTCACGTCACTAGACGTCGCTAATATACGTCGCTACATCTGTCGGTAGCCGTCGCTAAGCTGCCCACGTGGCTGCCATACCATGTCATCATATATAAAGTTTAAAGCGTTGCAAGTGGTCGCTTTACGTCGCAATGTTGGCGACGTAGTGATACGTCGCTATCTGTCGCTCATTTTGTGACGTCTAGCGACAATGAACCCCATGTCGCAAATAACGACATTCGGCGACTAAAGTGTCATCTGCGACTTACCTATAAGCGACGTCCATTTTTCGTCGCTAAATAAGTCGCAAATAGGTTTTAGCGACGTATTTTTCTTATTTAGCGACGTCTCCTGACGTCGCTAAAATAGGTTATTTTAGTAGTAACTTTTGAGCACCAGCTGGTATCACTGAAGCCTTCCACTACCGACGGATCTCCGCTGTAGTGCAGTGCATATGTCTGAGTCTTCTACAGCTTTCCAGTGCTCAATGCCTGGGTTACTCGTGAAACGACTTAGCATTCCCACAGCGAAAGCTATGTCAGGCCTTGTGGCAGTAGTAGCATACATCAAACTCCCGATTACGCTTGCATATTCCAGCTGCCTAACGATTTTTCTTGAATTAGGCTTCAGTTTCAAATCACATTTGTACGGCGTATCGATCCCTGGAAGATCCTGATACCCGTAATGAGTGATCATCTTCTCAACATAATGAGACTGTAACAGCGCTAGTCCAGTGTCTGTCCGGATGATCTTGAGTCCCAAGATAACATCTGCATCCCCCAAGTATTTCATACTGAATTTCGTCGAGAGGAAATTCTTTATCTCCGTGAAACAGCTTATATCCGTACCTAGGATTAGCATGTCATCCACGTATAGACAAACGATGACTCCTCTTCCATCAGCAAACTTCGTATAGACACACTTGTCTGTTTTACTGACCCTGTAGCCATTTGACCTTATGACTTTGTCAAACTTCTCATGCCACATTTTGGGGGCTTGTTTTAGACCCTACAAAGATTTCACCAACTTGCAGACTTTGTCTTCAAGACCTTTGACGACAAATCCTTCCAGCTATTGCATGTAGATCTCTTAGGTCAGCTCGCCATTCAGGAATGCCATTTTCACATCCATCTGATGTATCACCATCTTATGTATCGCTACGAGAGCAATCAACATTCTGATGGTGGTCATCCAGGCTACTGGAGCATACGTGTCAAAGTAGTCGATCCCCTGCTTTTGAGAAAACCCCTTTGCCACTAACCTGGCCTTGAACTTGTCAATGGTTCCATCAGCTTTCATCTTCTTCTTGAAGATCCACTTGCATCTGATAGGTTTTGCTCCTTCAGGTAGATCAACCAACACACAAGTGTTATTGGAGGTAATTGATTCAATTTTATTGTCCATCGCCTTCTTCCAAAAAATAGCATCTCTGGTCTTCATCGCCTCATCATAGGTAAGCAGATCTGCTTCCACATGATAGGTGATGAAGTCATCTCCGAAGTTCTTCGACCTCCTCGCTCGCTTTGACGACGGCTCAGCGAGTTCTGGTTCAATCGCTGTCTCCTCAGCAACAACTTCATCTAGGACGACTGGCTCGTTGAAAATCTCAGTCATCTTTATACCTTCATCATTCTCCGGAATTTTCGTTAGAACAATGTTCTTATGCCTTAAAAACTTGTCTTCAAAATATTTAGCATCGCGAGATTCGATGATATGATTTGACTCAATATCAAAAAATCTCCGAGCATCACTCTTCTCGGCGTACCCCAAGAAGATCATCTTCGTAGTCCTTGTCCCCAGCTTCTGAATCTTCAGATCTAGGAGCTTCACATGGGCCAGACACCCCCACACTCGAATGACATTCAAGTTAGGTCTGACTTTGAACCAGAGTTCATGAGGAGTTACGTCCGAAGTTGCATACGGCACTATATTTAGAATAAAAGTGGCCGTCAATGCAGCTTCTCCCCAGTAGCATTTAGGAAGATCCACAGTTAGCAGCATTGAGTTCATCATTTCTGTCAACGTTCTATTCTTTCTCTCCGCTACTCCGTTAGATTGAGAAGAATACGGAGCAGTAGTCTCGTTTATAATTCTATGTTCTTTGCAGAACAATGTGAATTCATGAGACCGATATTCTCCGCCTCGGTCACTTCTTAGCCTCTTGAGTTGTTGTCCAGTTTGCCGTTCAGCCTCAGTCCTGAACTCCTTGAACTTTTTGAACGCTTCGTCTTTATACTTGAGCAAGTAGACGAACACATACTTTCAGAAGTCATTGATGAAGGTTATGAAATACTTCATCCCGACTTTTGTAGAGAATTGCTTGAAGTCACAGATATCGGAGTGCAGCAACTCCAAAAGATCCGTGCTTCGATTGACCCGATGTGTAACGCCCCAGTCCCCAAATATGTAGGACTAGGAACGAAGCATGCCAGCTGCATATATACGAGATATACTCCAATATATGGAAATCTCGAATATACACATAAGCTGTTTGTGAATAATGATAACAGACAGTCACAGGTAAAAGCTAAATCTCATCCACAGTAAATATAAAGAAAATGGTAACTCATGAATCAAAGTAAGTGTCAAAATATAGTTGTTGGTCGGGCGGAGACAAATCCACTACCGGCACTAGAATGAACTGAAAGGAAATAGAGTCCAAGCTCTACGATAAATAAAATAAGTGATGATGACTAAATAGGCTCCTCGACCCAATAGGGACAGCTGTGATCAGAAGGTACAACTCGCTCGAATGTGAAGGATGAGTCTATAGCGGAACCATACTACTGCGGAAAGTCATGCACACCTATACCTGGAGAGATCACCAGGTCCTCAGAGGGACGTAACAAGATACAAAAAGAACATGCCACATAAACTAAATAAATACTGCTCAATAAGAATAAGTAAGATCAGATCATAACATGGTCCAATACACACCTATTGAACTAGCTTACCATCCCCCCAACCAAACAAGGACAGGAGATGGTAAACTAATTCACGGTGACGTATCTTTCCATGCTATGAATCCAATACAGTATCCGGACCCCAACAAGGTTTAATACGTTCTCATCGAAGTAGTAAGTCACACCTACAACCAAACAAGGACAAGATGTGACGAACTAATCCGCGACAAGTTATTGTTCCAAGTCACGGTCAGATACAAGTACCCAAACCAAAAGTACTCGTACCTAACGGATAAAGGTGCCTATCCATTCTATGTGAAATATAGTTAAGAACAATCCTTCCTGCGCATGGACCCTGGCTGAATAGGATCGGCATAGTCCCCCTTGGGCACCAGAGGCCCCATCAGTAATCATGGGTCATCAACCCCGTATCTCCAGCGGAGAGTCCGGGTCACAAGAGAAGTGCATCGAAGCCCATACGCTAAGGAATTGTCCTCCCCGCCCAATGCCTACTGTGTTGTATCCACAACACAAACTACTATAACCGCTAAGTCAAACTAGCATGCAACTTCTATTAGCGGTTATTCCTATCGCACGACTTGTACGTACTGGTGGCCAGCCAGTCATGCATATCCGAGTTCTATATGTGACTCACAATACGTGGTATAAATGTGTCAAGGCCTATAAATGCAACACACAAAGGGTGGTCTCTTAACTCTAAGTTTAGTGTGTAAGAAAATAATACATAGCAAAAAATATAACTGAACATTATATTCTAACAAGTATGCCATGTATCACAGTTTATTTTGCATAAAGAAAATAATGAATAAAGCATGAAATATGAGCTAAAATAAATAAACAGCGGTGGTACGGTATCTTGCCTGGGGGTAGTGTGCAGAATGGCGACGCCTGATGACTCAAATCGTCAAAATATGGAAGCAACGAAAACCAACTTCTACGAACGACCTCAGATGCTGAAATAAACATCACAAACAGATTTGGCATAAAAGAAATACCTAGGAAATGCCTGTCCAAAAGTCCAATTCTGAAACAGGAGCAAAATCGTAATTTCGGGTCAAAACGATGTCCGCCGTTGGACCCGTTTTGCACCGAAACGTGTGCCAGAACCTACGGTATCTAAAGTCGTCAAACTACTTGTCTACGGAGCTAGTTTGAGGAGACGAACCCAACCGTATGTCCAAAGTTGGATTCCGGTGGGCTGTGCACAAATTCGCCCGTTAGAGCGGGTCGCGGGCCCGCCAATTTTGGCGTTCCGATCAACCTTCTCAGAATCGGACCAAACTTGGCATACAAGACCAAAAAATCGATACGGTCCCGATGGCGCAAGTTTCGCGTCGATCCGACGAACGTGCACGAAGTTATGGGCTAGTTTGCAAAACGTCGATACGGGGGTATCTTGACGGATACGCACTGATTTCGTCGCGCACACACGACGAAATCGAGTCCCGTCAGTTCCCACACGTCGGTAACATCCATACGCGCCTTTCGATGTATATAGTGCACGACCACGTCGCCCGGTTTGTCGGGGCTCACGCCGTATCGGTTGATTTTTCCTAAAATTTTAGTTTAGAAACCAGTTTTTCTTCCAACTTTGAAACTCAATTAACAACAGTATAAACAATGAAAAATAATTCTAAAAACTAGGTTTCCATCTTGTTTAGGTTGTGAGTGAATCTGTTGAAACAGGTTTTCAAAACTGTCGAGGAATCGACGGGATTTCGCCTTCCAAATCGGGTCTGTGAGGGCTTAATCTGTTATTCGAATTTCAGAAATCCAAGTGTTTTCTTGGTTTTCGATCAAATTTTTTAAGGGTTTCTACACGAATTTATTTAGAACTAATCAATGGGGATCCTAGGTGGTTATGTAGGCGCGGGATAGGAGTTTACGAAATAGAAGTTGGAGGAGTATACAAGGAGAAATCTGGGTTTGAAGAGGGTTACCTCAACTGAAACAAAACAGGGGATGTTCTATTATCCTGATGGTTTGTGGTGGTCGACGGCGGTCCGATGGCCGTGGCGGCGGAGCAAAGGTCGGAGGAGACACGCCTGGGGTCAGGGGACTGTTTGCGTGCGCACGGGCTTGAGGAGGCTGCGTGGTGAGTCGAGAAGGGAAGTAGTTCCTAGGTTTAAAGATATTTGTAGAGAGTTTAGATTTGATTTGAAATCAAATCTGAAATTTGATTTTTGAATCTAAATTTAGGGTGATCCGGAAGAGAATAGGGTTAGGAATTCATAGGATATTTTTTTTTCGAGTGATTAAATTGAAAGATTTGAGAAAGAAAGAAAAAGGAAAAAAAAATTTAAAGCAGCAGAGCTGCTTGCTGAGTCGGGCTCGGGGGGTTCCCATGGGAGCATGGGCACACTGTTCAATGAACAGTGCAGCGCCCCTTTCCTTCTTTTTTTTTAATAGAAGTAATCTAATATTTATATATGTATATATATACATAATAAAAATCTAATAAAATCTATAAAAATTCCCAATTTCCCCAAAATATTACTACCATACTCATAATAAATATTTTGCATCCATAATACCTGTTATTGCTATAACATGTCTATTAATAATTTAAATAAATAATAAGGCTTATTAATACCCTACATATTGCAATTTAAAATAACATAATAACAATAATAATAATATAATAATAATAATAATAATACAACAAAATCAACAACGAATTAATAGGGGTATGAATATTAGGGGAGAGTACATATTAATACTAATATATATTTTTTTTTGCAAAGGATATAAAATTTTCAAGTCTCATAAATAATAAAAAAATAAAAAAATGACATACCTAAGTAAATAAAAATCCTCCAAAATGTTTAGGGGATTACATCCTACCCAACTTATAAAAATTTCGTCCTCGAAATTTAAAAAAAAACCTCATCTAAAAACATGACAATAAATCTTGAATAAAAAAATATATATATATAGTGGGCTGAATACGAAGGGAAAGCAGGTTGTCATTTCATCACATAGAGAAGTATTATGCCATGCCTAATGTCTATCTATCAAAGGGGTGGTTTTGGTGATAAGTCATGTCTAATAAAATAATTGGTAGAACTAGGGTAATACCTGCTAGATCCTCAATCTCAGGATGGGTGTCTATCGCCTCCATGGTAAATGATTGCCCCTGCCTTTGTTTATTCATCTCCTGCTTAATATGAGCTGCCTGGTCAGGTAAAGGTGGTCCCCGCTGATATCTTTGTGGTGCTTCCATTCCCGGTGCTAGGGGTCTTGGCATCTGCTGCTGAGCTAGTGCTAAAGCAAGTAGTATTGGTCCTTGGGTCTGCTGATGCGGTGCTAAGTCATGTCGTCTAGGACAATCTTTGACCTTGTGTTGCTCCGATCCACATCCTAAACACTGGCTCAACCGAATGCGATAATCTCTCTGAATGTGCCCTTGTCTTCCACAGAAATGGAAAATAGGCTTCTCTCGAGCCTGGTAGGGCCCTGCTCTCTCCTGCTGATATGACATGGGACGTCTGATAGGTCCACTCGGGTCAACTCTAACTGGTCTGTGCATTGGGGTAGGACGCCTCTGGTCATGCTGTGCCTCCTTACGGAGGAGCTCCTGGCTACGTGCTTCCTCCAAAACAGCTGCATGAGAGACTCGAGACTGTGTGGTAGTGTAGGGCTTGAGCTCTGGTGAAAGCCCTTGATAGAATCTTCTCGCTCTCTCCTGCTCTGTTGGTATCAACGATGCACCAAATTTACTCAGGCGGCTGAACTCCGCATCGTACTCATCTACTGACATGCTCCCTTGCTTTAGATGAAGGAACTGGTCGTAGAGGGCGTCTCGAACATGGATGGGGAAAAATCTCTCATAGAAGAGGTCGTAGAACTGCTTCCATGTGATTCCAGTGCCCAGTCGCCTTTCTTTAACCTTCCACCAGTGATGAGCATTATCTTCTAAGAGTAAGTCGACTACTGTCATCCAATCATGTGCCGGCAACTGGGATGCCTTCAAGTATTTCTCTGTGCTAATAAGCCAAGCGGAAACTTCTAAAGGACTCTCGGTACCCTTAAAATATTTAGGCCCCATGTCGATAAAATCCTTAATGGAGCCCAGATAAGGTTGCGAAGCTGGTGCTGGATTTGGTATTGGGGCTGGTAGTGGAGGTCTAGCTAGGTAGGCCATCATGCTCTGCCTCAACATTTCTATCTGTTGCCACTGAGATTGTAGCATAGCATACATAAACTGGGTGGTTGGGTCTGCATCAGTCAGAAGTGGAGGCAGTTGGGGTCCGAGCTGTGGTGAAAACTGCTGAGGTAATGGGGATGGTGCAGTCTCTCCTGGTGGTACTGCAGTAGTTTGCTCAACCTGGCTGACTGGGGGCACATGGGCTTCCTGCTGCACCGTTGATGGGTTCGTGGTATTCTGCTGTGGCTCTAGCTGATACGGAGTCACCGGGGTCGTTGGGGAAACCTGTTCTCCCTGGAAAGTTGCATCACCAGATGTGATGGCTAGGGTAGGGGCGTGTCCGCTGTGTAGAGTCATAATGCTGGCACGAAGATAAGGGTAATGTTAGAATAGATTCAGATAAGTTTTGAGTCAAGCAATTGAAAGAGAATTTAATAAAAATTTAAGAAGTCAATAGCACGTGGATAAGATCCTAAAGGGCGAATAGGTTAAGCTAACCATATCTCAATCCACGTAGAATCATACGAAAGGCGGACTAATTGTACTATGGTTGATCAGACCACAATACACAGGTTCCGATAAGACAATGTATCAGTGGGCGCCCACCATAAAACATATGTCCTGAACAAGCTCGATGAGAGAGTAAGCTCGCAAAACTAGGCTTTAATAGCAACATTAGTCAAGGTAGTCCAATTACAAATATGCAAGATAAGATGAAAGAAAATATAAGTAGTTTATGCTACTTAAGAATCTAAGTCATGTCCGGTGTTCGTGCCTCTACAGTCGTCCTACTGTCTTCTTGTCTAGGCCTTGGTTAAAGTCAAAGGAATTCAGGTTGTGAGGCTTCCTACCCAACTTATAAGAGTTGAATTAGTAGTGTGGTTGAATGATGGAACATGACGACATAGTACGCACGATAGTGGGGTAAGGGTTTACGGAAGAATAATTCAAGCAAGAAGCAATCAAGATAAACAGTTGAGAGTTCGAAATGAAGGCAAGATAGAATGTCATATATGTGGATGAGATCCTAAATTTCTAATCCTATACGCAGGCTTGCTTGGTACGGTAAAGTAACCAAACAATTTGTCTTGACCTGCATGGGCCACCACAAAAACATGTAATGTCCCAGTCCCCAAATATGTAGGACTAGGAACGAAGCATGCCAGCTGCATATATGCGAGATATACTCCAATATATGGAAATCTCGAATATACACATAAGCTGTTTGTAAATAATGATAACAGACAGTCACAGGTAAAAGCTAAATCTCATCCACAGTAAATATAAAGAAAATGGTAACTCATGAATCAAAATAAGTATCAAAATATAGCTGTTGGCCGGGCGGAGACAAATCCACTACCGGCAATAGAATGAACTGAAAGGAAATAGAGTCCAACCTCTAAGATAAATAAAATAAGTGATGATGACTAAATAGGCTCCTCGACCCAATAGGGACAGCTGTGATCAGAAGGTACAACTCGCTCGAACGTGAAGGATGAGTCTATAGCGGAACCATACTCCTGCGGAAAGTCCTGCACACCTATACCTGGAGAGATCACCACGTCCTCAGAGGGACGTAACAAGATACAAAAAGAATATGCCACATAAACTGAATAAATACTGCTCAATAAGAATAAGTAAGATCAGATCATAACATGGTCCAATACACACCTATTGAACTAGCTTACCATCCCCCCAATCAAACAAGGACAGGAGATGGTAAACTAATTCACGGTGACGTATCTTTCCATGCTATGAATCCAATATAGTATCCGGACCCCAACAAGGTTCAATACCTTCTCATCGAAGTAGTAAGTCACACCTACAACCAAACAAGGACAAGATGTGACGAACTAATCCGCGACAAGTTATTGTTCCAAGTCATGGTCAGATACAAGTACCCAAACTAAAAGTACTCGTACCTAACGGATAAAGGTGCCTATCCATTCTATATGAAATGTAGTTAAGAACAATCCTTCCTGCGCATGGACCCTGGCTGAATAGGATCGGCATAGTCCCCCTTGGGCACCAGAGGCCCCATCAGTAATCATGGGTCATCAACCCCGTATCTCCAGCGGAGAGTCCGGGTCACAAGGGAAGTGCATCGAAGCCCATACGCTAAGGAATTGTCCTCCCCGCCCAATGCCTACTGTGTTGTATCCACAACACAAACCACTATAACCGCTAAGTCAAACTAGCATGCAACTTCTATTAGCGATTATTCCTATCGCACGGCTTGTACGTACTGGTGGCCAGCCAGTCATGCATGTCCGAGTTCTATATGTGACTCACAACATGTGGTACAAATGTGTCAAGGCCTATGAATGCAACACACAAAGGGTGGTCTCTTAACTCTAAGTTTAGTGTGTAAGAAAATAATACATAGCAGAAAATATAACTGAACATTATATTCTAACAAGTATGCCATGTATCACAGTTTATTTTGCATAAAGAAAATAATGAATAAAGCATGAAATATGAGCTAAAATAAATAAACAGCGGTGGCAAGGTATCTTGCCTGGGGGTAGTATGCAGAATGGCGACGCCTGATGACTCAAATCGTCAAAATATGGAAGCAACGAAAGCCAACTTCTACGAACGACCTCGGATGCTGAAATAAACATCACGAACAGATTTGGCACAAAAGAAGTACCTAGGAAACGCATGTCCAAAAGTTCAATTCTGAAATAAGGACAAAATCATAATTTCGGGTCAAAACGATGTCCGCCGTTGGACCCGTTTTGCACCGAAACGTGTGCCAGAATCTACGGTCTCTAAAGTCGTCAAACTACATGTCTACGGAGCTGGTTTGAGAAGACGAATCCAACCGTATGTCCAAAGTTGGATTCCGGTGGGCTGTGCACAAATTCGCCCGTTAGAGCGGGTCACGGGCCCGCCAATTTTGGCATTCCGATCAACCTTCTCAGAATTGGACCAAACTTGGCATACAGGACCAAAAAATTGATATGGTCCTGATGGCACAAGTTTCGCGTCGATCCGACGAACATGCACGAAGTTATGGGCTAGTTTGCAAAACGTCGATACGGGGGTATCTTGACGGATACGCACTGATTTCGTCGCGCACACACGACGAAATCTAGTTCCGTCAGTTCCCACACGTCGGTAACATCCATACGCGCCTTTCGATGCATATAGTGCATGACCACGTCGCCCGGTTTGTCGGGGCGCACGCCGTATCGGTTGATTTTTCCTAAAATTTTAGTTTAGAAACCAATTTTTCTTCCAACTTTGAAACTCAATTAACAATAGTATAAACAATGAAAAATAATTCTAAAAACTAGGTTTCCATCTCGTTTAGGTTGTGAGTGAATCTATTGAAACAGGTTTTCGAAACTGTCGAGGAATCGACGGGATTTCGCCTTCCAAATCGGGTCTGTGAGGGCTTAGTCTGTTATTCGAATTTCAGAAATCCAAGTGTTTTCTTGGTTTTCGATCAAATTTTTTAAGGGTTTCTACATGAATTTATTTAGAACTAATCAATGGGGATCCTAGGTGGTTATGTAGGCTCGGGATAGGAGTTTACGGAATAGAAGTTGGAGGAGTATACAAGGAGAAATCTGGGTTTGAAGAGGGTTACCTCAACTGAAACAAAACAGGGGATGTTCTGTTATCCTGATGGTTTGTGGTGGTCGACGGCGGTCCGATGGCCGTGGCGGCGGAGCAAAGGTCGGAGGAGACACGCCTGGGGTCAGGGGACTGTTTGCGTGCGCACGGGCTTGAGGAGGCTGCGTGGTGAGTCGAGAAGGGAAGTAGTTCCTAGGTTTAAAGATATTTGTAGAGAGTTTAGATTTGATTTGAAATCAAATCTGAAATTTGATTTTTGAATCTAAATTTAGGGTGATCCGGAAGAGAATAGGGTTAGGAATTCATAGGATATTTTTTTTTCGAGTGATTAAATTGAAAGATTTGAGAAAGAAAGAAAAAGGAAAAAAAATTAAAGCAGCAGAGCTGCTTGCTGAGTCGGGCTCGGGGGGTTCCCATGGGAGCATGGGCGCACTGTTCAATGAACAGTGCAGCGCCCCTTTCCTTCTTTCTTTTTTTTTTAATAGAAGTAATCTAATATTTATATATGTATATATATATACATAATAAAAATCTAAGAAAATCTATAAAAATTCCTAATTTTCCCAAGATATTACTACCATACTCATAATAAATATTTTGCATCCATAATACCTGTTATTGCTATAACATGTCTATTAATAATTTAAATAAATAATAAGGCTTATTAATACCCTACATATTGCAATTTAAAATAACATAATAACAATAATAATAATAATAATATAATAATAATAATACAACAAAATCAACAACGAATTAATAGGGGTATGAATATTAGGGAAGAGTACATATTAATACTAATATATATTTTTTTGCAAAGGATATAAAATTTTCAAGTCTCATAAATAATAAAAAAATAAAAAAATGACATATCTAAGTAAATAAAAATCCTCCAAAATGTTTGGGGGATTACACAATGAAAGAGTTTTCTTGTGATCTTTGTCTGAGCACATACTACACACTTCTCTACCTTACCCCCACATTTGGAGATAAGTCCTAGACTGGACATTTTATTAATTCTTTTACAGTGAACATGTCCTAGCCTATTATGCCACAACTCAAGAGAATAATCAGAATGAGCGATTGCATTGATTATATTTGACTGGTTTACAAGCTGAATTTTGAACATCCCTTCAGTTAGAAAAGCTTTTCCGAAGTATGTCCCTTCTTGGATGTCACCATCTGGCCAGCATTGATGTCCATCCTCAAGCCTGCATTGCTAAGCAGGCTTCCAGAGATCAAGTTCTTTGCAATCACCAGAACGTGCTTCACACCTTGAAGCGTCAGAGTGTTCCCGGATGTGAGTTTCAGCTCCACAGTTCCGATCCCCAGAACTTCAGCTTGGGCTTGGTTTGCCATGATAACTTTTCAGAAGTTGGCTGGTATGTGACGAACAATTCCTTGCCAGAGCAGACATGGCAGGTCACACCAGTGTCTATCCGCCAGTCAGAGTCAGCCCCCACAGCTGTGACCTGAGCAATCATAGCAACAATGTTTAAAACCATGGAAGCCTTACTAGGCTAACCTTGCTCAGCTTGTTTGGGCTTGGATTTGCATTCACTCTTATAGTGGCCCTTCTTGCCACAGTTGAAGCAAGTCACGTGGGACTTGACTTCTGTTTCTTGAATGAAGGACCCTTCACTTTCAGATTAGTGGAGTCCTTCTTGTGATGAGAAGCCACCTGCTTTCCTTTGAACTCTCTTGTCTGCACCAAGTTGGCCTTAGCCAGTTGTTTGGACAGAGATTCCATCTTCTGTTGAGATTGCATTTCGTCCTCATCGTGGATCTCTTTTAGAAGATCTTCCAAGCTAATGTCCATTTTCTTTCGATGCATTCTAGCATAGAAGTTACTCCAACCAACAAGAAGTTTCGAGACTGTCCCTCCAACGACAAACTTGTCGACGAGGGGCATCTTCTCGTCATCTAACTTCTAGCGCAACTTCAGGAATTCCTTTACTTGAGGTAGCATCGCTATCTCGTCTTCAAAGTGCCACTTGTGGTACTTCTCGACGATGAAGATTTTGGACCTGTTCTCATCATCTTCATATAGCTTACCCAAATAAACCCAGATCTCTTTGGCCTTCACCTTCTTGGAATATGACTCTGCCAGAGAGTCTTCTATAGAATTGAGAATCAGCAGTTTACAGATGTTGTTTTCTCTCTTCCATTTGCTCTGCTTGACGAGTGCAGCAGCAATAGCATCGGCAGTTCCTCCTTCTGGAATCGTCGGTTCATCCTCAATCAATATATGGTCTACGTCCACGAGTTGAAGATTAAGGGTGACCTTCCTCTTCCAGATTTGGAAATATTCTCCGTCGAATTTCTCCAACTTGTTAAAGCTGGTATCGATGAGAGAAGCACGAGAGTTCTCCATCTACAAGGATCTTTCTTTGAGATTGTTAGTCTCGGGGCTTGACCAAAGATGGTAGACTCTATGTCGAGATCAGAGGTTCAACAAACGTTCACCTTCTGATATTTCTCGAAATTCAAGAGGAACACTATAATATGAATCTGAGTACAAAAGCAACAATAATCAGAAAAATAAATCTAACGTTCTTCCTCGCAATCGCAGTTGCTTACGGACAGAACTGAGTTCAAAAAATAAATCTCACGTTCTTCCTTGTAATCGCAGTTGCAGATGGACAGAACTGAGTTACAACTCAGATAAAGGAGAAGAAAGAAGAAAGAAGAAGAGTAAAGGTTCTTGCTGGGGTGATTAAGATCGCCGTTGCTCAAAGTAAGATTCGTCCCACCACGATCTGCTTCCAGGAACCAGCAAGTTCACGAAGAACTTCTGGAACGCTCGTAAGTCAATATTTGAGACTTGAACGGGCTTCCTGGACTTTACAGACTCCCTTAACTCTCTTCTTGGTGCATCTTTCAAAGGAGGCCAAAGGGCTCTATTTATAGAGTAGAGTTGAGACTTCACCTCTTCTCCTATCCGATGTGGGACTAAAATACCAATACTCAAAAATAGAGTTTGATATTTTATATCATCCCATAATCAGCATAGAAGTGTGCCAGTCCACGCCAACCCTCCGAACACTCCCGTGCATGCACGAGACATCCTGGAGTCCGTGTCCGAGTTCGCGCAACAAAAATCAACTTGCATCCTTGTTTGAATTAATCCTTTTTTCTTCTAGGAAAATACTCCCACATGGCACACACTTGTGGCCCACCACACCTCATGTGCACACCTCAACACAAGCAATGCATTATATTGAGATACTCACCATTTGGTGTAGCCGATGTGGGACTATCTTTCCTAGTCCAAAGGCAAAAACACCAACAGTACATACCACATAACACAGAGTTTTTGCTACAATCTTATTGTTTTCTCATGAACTTGGCAATCCTTGTACTTTTAGATCCTGCACACTAAAAATATGTGATCAAGTTTTTCTAGATAAAAAGACAATTATATATTATGCAAGTTGTGTCAATTGTCAAAAAAACATAGATTGTTGGGATCATGTATCTAACCAGCCCTTGTCCCTATTATCCATCTAGCAGCCTTGTGAAGTTCTCAAAATGATTTAGACTATTAAGAAAACTATTCCATTTTGGGGCACAATGAACCAGGATCACAAGATAGTAGAATAGGAAGAATGAAGGTTGATGTACATAAGGCAAAAAAAGATGAGAAGACTTTAAAGATCCTTTTTTATAAATGGCCATCAAGGCTTAAAAGACAAGATTCTAACATCAGACAATTAAATCTTAGGAAGTGTCTAATCTGAGTTGGGAAGCTATACTGATACATGAAAAAATCATTCGCGTAGAAGTGACCTTTTTTGTTGCATTTTGAAAGCTGTTTATGTCAAAAACTTGCCAGAGAATGTTACATCAGAAAAATTGAAGGAGCTTTTCCAGCATCATAGGGAGGTTACAAAAGTTGTTCCGCCACCATCTATGGCCAGGGATTTTGGGTTTATCCATTTTTGGAAAGATTTGGTGCTTTGAAGGCAGTAAAAGGAACTAAAAAAAATATGAAATTGATGGTCAAGTTATTGAGGTTGTCCTTGTTAAGCCCCAAGCTGACAAGAAATTTGATCATGCCTCCAATGTAATTGTTCTTTCGGTTTATCTCCTTTTGTTGGACTCCACTTGTATTGTTGTTCGGGAAGATTATCATTAAGTTTTATATTTATATATATATATATATATATATATATATATATATATATATATATATATATATATATATAAGTGAAAAATACTAATTTTAGGGTTTTTTTGTAATAAATCGTATAGTCCTTTAGTAGCAAACTACTTCTGTAACATTGATAATAGGTTTAGCCTCCTTTTTGATATATTGATATATCAATTATTCTCCATGTGCTCCAGTTATAGAGTCGATGAAACATTGTGACAATTAAACTAGTATGTTCGTGCCAAACTCCTAGCTTTGCAACTGGTAAACAACACGAATGTCAGGAACTAGTGAGTTATTAATTTTTAAAACTCGGCTATGAATGGTCGTTGCATAACATGTATCTCATATTTTGATTTTTCTAAAAGCCTAAATAAATAAATAAATAAATGAATCAAAGGATATAAAGACATCACGTGATTGATGAGTTCTTGTTATGAGTTTATTTTAGTTTGTATAGTGGAAGTGTTACACAAGAGTGTACTCCAAAGGGGGGCCCATAAGGAGAGGAGATTAAACATGGAATGCCGACAACAGAGATGCATTCAAGCCTAGGCAAGGGGCTAAAAATTTACAAAGCTTCCAAAATTTTACTAATGTCTCAAAATTTTAGAATGCTTTCCTAAATTTTACAAAAGCTCCCAAATCTTACAAAGCCATCTAAATTTTATAAAAGTCCAATTTTTTTATACATATAATATAGGCTTAGCAAATAAATTAACTTTTAGTCTAGCATGTCATTTTCACATTTTGCTAATGTGAGCCATTGAAATCACATTTTTGCTATTATGAGCTAAGTGTGGGAGCTCACATGTGTTGCTCAAATAGCTACACTTCAGAACCTTTTAAAAACCAAGCTACACATTCTAGCTAACTTGAGCCGAAAGGACTCTCATTACTATCGTGAGCTGAAATTGTTTGTGGAACAAAAATTTGCAACTAATTGTTGCATGCGAAGCTTACATTCTCTCTTTTGAATCAAAACCCATGCACATATCCTTCTTATGGTTATGGTGGAGACCCGTATGGGACATATGGAGCTGGATATGGCTCAGCAGGTTTTAGACAACCAATAATACATGCTCGTGGGCGAATGGTAGCAGGGATGCCAAGCTTACATTCTCTCTTTTGAATCAAAACCCAATGGTCCTACCTGAAGGTCGCCTTGGCTATGTCCTACAACAACCTGGTGTGCAGGCTTCACAGCCACCTCCACCATATAGTAGGAGTGACCGTGGTGGTAATCATGTTCATATTCAATTCGTTTGAGACACTTTTTCAAACACCTTGCAAACAAATAATTTTATAAATAACTTATTTCCAATTAGTAGAGGCTGGCACAAAGTAACAAAATTATGGTGATGCTTAACTTTTACCATTTTCATATGCAATTCATTTTTAGGGAGCACCAAAAATGAAAAGGGAGTGACAAATATTATGGAACTGATCTGAAATTAACAAAATTAACTAAAAATCTAAATTCCCAACAGTAAATGAATATAGTACAAGAAAGCAAACAAAATTAAATCAAACCAACCAAGCAAAGAAAAGAAAGTTGATGAGGGAGGAAGGAATCACGGGATCCACCCAATCCTAGCAGCAAAAATCTAACTGATAATGTTCCTGAAGAAGATCGAATAGAAGAGGGAACTAACCCTACAAACCCTGACCCTAGAAATTAAAATTTCTAAAATCCAACCAAAACCCTAACCCTTGAAATTATCTAAACCCGGTCCGGAGGCCCTCGAGCGGAGCCTAACGAGTCCGTCCCTGAATCCTCCCAGAGCCGCCGATACCTCGTCCGAGCGGGAGGCGTAGGAGTGGATGGAGTCAGAGATCCGGCGACCGAGATCGGAGAGCGATGCCTCGAGATTCGCTTACCAGCTCCGATTCGACGGCCTGGGATCGGAGCCACCAGCGGCGAGGGCCGGAGGAGAGAGCCGGGACAGGGATCCATTGAGCGTTGCTGTCGATGGAGAGGGGTTATGGGGGGTTCTCTTGAGTGAGCTGGAGTAGCCATGGAAAGATGAGGAAAAGTTGAAGAGGGAGGAGCTGGTGGAGAGGGAGGAGGATGAGGGAGATAAAAGAACCCCTTCGAGGTTTTTCTAAAATTTTCGGGAGTTTCACTCTATGAGAGCAGCTTTTCAGGTTTTACGCAACCGTCAACATAGATGAAACACTCAAAAAAATTCAAGAAAATTACTAAAATGGCAGCTAAAATATGCGCGCCAATTTTTTCGCACATGTATTACTTGAAGGTTATCAACAAACCGTCAATATAAAAAATGTTCTTTCTTAACGAATCCTTCAAAACCGTCAACATATATGCTATAAAATTGCTAAAATGACAAAAAATTTGTCTTCCCTTGACGTAAGCCTGAAACCGTCACGATAACCACTATTGTTGATGGTTTTCGACGACCGTCAACTTATAAACCGTCAAGAATCGTCATTTTTCTTCTAGTGGTATTGTATTTGAAGTAGGTTTATTGCTATTTATAATATTTCGTTTTATTTTCAATTTTTGGTACTTTATCTTAGCGATGATCTGCGACATCTTAGCAACGACCAGTGACGTCCAGCGACAAATACATTATGTCGCTAACTGGTATTATAATGTCGTTAGTCATCATTGAATGTTGCTAACATAGTGATACTTGGAAGATAAATTGTCAGGTATCTGCATCGTTGATGTGTCGCTCGACGTTGCTAATTTGATTGCGACATCAGAGGAACACACCAACAACAACATCGTTGGGTTGTCAATGACGTGTTGCCAAAATATTTGACATGTCATGGTAAAATGTTTTACAATCTTGCTGTATGGCTAGCTTAGTACTAGCTCACTACTAGCAAATGATGATGTGGCGAAAAGCGGTAATGAAGTTTACAGGTTTAACTGGTTAACATTAATATTAAAATTAACCAAAAAAAATTAATTACCCAAAAAATTAATTGTTAATGTTAATGCTAATGCTAATTTAATTTAATGTTAATATTAATTTTAATGTTAATATTAATTTTAATGTTAAAATTAATATTAATGCTAATTAATGTTAATATTAATATTAATATTAATATTAATATTAATATTAATATTAATGTTAATTTGACATTAATATTAATTTTAGTATTAGTTTTAATGTTAATGTTAATGTTAATGCTAAATTTAATTTAATGTGATATTAATTTTAATGTTAATGTTAAAGTTGATATTAATGTTAATTCTAATATTAATGTTAATGTTAATTTTAATATTAATGTCAATGTTAACCAGCTAAACTTGTAAACTTGGTTATCTCTCCCCACCACATCAGCATTTGTTAGTAGTGAGCTAGTACTAAGCTAGCCATACAGCAATTTCGAATGTTTTAATAAGAGTTGCTATTTCATCACAAAATTTGTCACCGCAACAACATTTTAGCAATGTGTTGTGCGTCGCTATAGCGACGTGGAACGATGTTGTGCACTTCGGTGTGACTAGCTATTGGGTGATGCTTCTTCAGGGTCGCTTTGCCCATTTAGAGACGCCACTAGTGCAATTAGCGTTGTTTTTAGCATTGTTAGTCTCAGTTTTCTAGTGTGTGTTGTCGTAGTAGTTCCATCGGTTGTGCATCGACCGAAGTCGGTCAGTTGAGTCCGTGAGTTCATCTGATTTTTATTAACTCTTGAAATGAATGACTATAAGTTGGTGATCATTTAGTGTGATAGAGGAAAAGACATGATGTAATCTTATTATTCTTACAGTGGATAATAAATTTTCTATACTAGGTTCCGTATTCTCTCTTTACATCGAGGAGATTTTCCAAGTTACAAAAATATCATGTATTCCCATATGCTTACGCTTGTACTTGTTCTCTTTCTTATCGAGTCTAACCATCTTAACAACTACCATATTTTGGTAAAAGTAGAAGGGTGCCGTACAAAAATCCCACCAAACGTAAAACCTTCTGAAATCTTGGTTGAAACACTGTGAACATAGGTCCGTTTGGTAAATCGTATTTGGAGTTGGATTTTAGAATTTTATGGATTTGAAGTCAAATTCATGTAATCCTATGTTTGGTTGGAGATGGATTTGGATATGAAAAGTATGACCAAATCCAAAATTTGGATTTGAAAAAAAAGAGGTTGGATTTGGGAGAAAAAAATTAGTTATTTTTTAATAATTTTGTTAAAATATTTAATTTATAGTTTATTCCAAATTAACTAATAGTTAATTAAAAATTAGTCATTACTATTATTGTAAAAAATATTTTTTTTATAAATAAAAATTAGTTATTGTTTTGAATAAAAAATTAACTAATATTTAGTTATCATAATTATAATCTAAGTTAATACTTTATTAATTAGTAATTTTTATATTTAATAATTTTTAATAATCTTAATTAATAATTAATATTTTTATTAATCATAATTATAATAAATTTATTAATTGTAATTGTAATCTTAATTAATAATTTATTAATTAATATCCAATTATAATCATAATTAATAATTTATTAGTCTTATTATAATATTAATTAATAATTCATTAATTACTATTTTATTATAATCTTAATTAATAATATTTTAATCACAATTATAATCATACTTAATAATTTATAATTTCATAATTGATATATTATAATAGTTTAATTAATAATTTATTAATCATCATTATATTAATTTATAACTACTATTTTTTAAATATTTAATTTATAATTAATTAAATATTAGCTAACAATTAGTTAAAAATTAGTCATTATTATTATTTTTTTAAAAAGTCTATAACTAAAAATTAGTTATTATTTTAGTAAAAAATAACTAATAGTTAGTTATCATAAATTATCATCAAAATTAGTAATTTACTTTCTAATAAATTAATAAGTAATATATTATTAAAACATTAATTAATAATTTGTTAATCGTCATTATAATCATCATTATATTATAATTAATAATTTATTAATCATAACTATTATCATAATTATAATAATAATTTAATTATTAATCATAACTATAATTATAATTATAATAGCTAATTAATAATTTATTATTTTATTAATTATAATAAAATTTTAGTTATTTAATTATAATAGCTAATTAATAATTTATTAATCGTCATTATAATCATCATTATATCTTAATTAATAATTTATTTATTAATTATTTTATTAATTATAATAATAATTTAATTATTAATTGTAACTATAATTATAATTATAATAACTAATTAATAATTTACCAAATCCTATGTTTGGTTGGAGTTGGATTTGGATTTGGAAATTAATGATTTAGATTTGAATTTGAATTTTGGATTTTCAAATCCATATCCAAATGCAAATCCATTTTACTAAACAAGCCCAAGAGTCTAGAAAAAACAGTGAAGAGCACAACCTCTCATCCAACTTCTTCTTCTCTCTCTATCCACAAAGAAGAGTTCTCGGAGGCCCAAGATCATCCAAATCAGCATCTCAAATCTGCCAAGTCCTCACAACCAGCCAACCAAATCATCCCATCAGATTGCACAACCCACGAACCCAACCAATCACCCCTTCCCATTCCAAATCCCACCCTGGCTTCACCACATCCACCACATCAACCATTTATCTTCCTCTTCATCACCTCACTTCACACACCCTATCCTAAGTTCTTCCCTTCCTCATCCTTCTTCTGGTCATCGCTGGACCGCCTCGGGCTGCAACATGGCTTCGCTCTCGGCCCCCCTAGGTGTGTCAGAGATATTCGGTGCCCCGCTCGGCTCGGCTCGATCCATGCAGGCTCCTTCGGTCAGCACTGTGAATGCCGGTGGCGCAACGAAGGTCGTAGCGCTCTTCGGCAAGAAGCCTGCCAAGGCGAAGGCGAAGCCGGTGGCGGTGTCTCCAGCTAGCGAAGAGCTCGCCAAGTGGTATGGTGAGTGAGCCTCTCTTCCTCTCTCTCTCTCTCTCCTTCCCTCTAAGTTATCACCGGGCCTGCATGGTTGTTGCAGTTAATAACGGCATACGTTGCAGGTCCGGACAGGAGGATATTCTTGCCAGAAGGGCTCTTGGACAGGTCGGAAGTGCCGGAGTACCTCAACGGAGAAGTCCCCGGAGAGTGAGTTCCTCTTGCTAACAAACTTTTTACACAACTTCAAGCTTCTATACAATGATTTGGTTCTAAAGAGATGTTCGACTTGCGACATACCTAACATATATATATTAATTTAGTTTCATTAAAGTAATTAATCAAATGGTTGTAAAAATTGTTGAATTACAAGGGTAAAAGAGTAGTCATATATACCGTATAATAGTGTAATCTTGGAAACTGGACGCGCACCTGGTCGCACAACGCGGGCCGCGCAACCTGGCAGCGTATCTGGCCGCACAACCTGGCAGCGCAACCTGGCAGCGCGCATGGCCGCGCAAGTGGCTTGCGCAACGAGCGCAACTTAAGCGCACTATGCGCCTAGCGACGATGCTGACGTGCTAAGTGCAAAGAGCGCCAACAAAACGCCACATTACGCCTCATGAGCCCATGAGCCCGAGTCCGTGTCCGTGTCCGTGTCCGAGTCCGAGTCCGAGTCCGAGTCCGAGTCTCTAAGCCCCTACGGGACTTAGCTCCAATGGAAATAAATTTCCCAAGAGCAAAAAACATGAATGCTTTCAATTGTTGATTTAGCATTTTTTCCATTAGAAAAATAATCCTACATGGCACACCCATGTGTACCTCCACACCACATGTGCATCTCTAAAATAGCATAGCTAATATATAGAGGTACAACTCCTTTGCCCTAGCCGATGTGGGACTAAAATTTCCCAATAAAAAAAGGCCAAAATCCAACAATCCCCCACATATCTCTATATATGAGTATAAGTGTTCCCCAGAGTAACTATCCATCATGCATTAGGAGAGGTGTCTCTGATGACTTGAATCTTCCCGCATGGTCAAACAACATACTTTAATACAAGAATGGACTAAGCTTGAATTCTGCACCATAGCTAAATTCTTCTCACTCACATAATATAGTTACATGTGCTTCTGGCTACACATTAAACGTCCTGTGCCAGCCTGGTTTCAGTGTATAATTTTTGGGCGTCTACAAGTTTACCCTCAAGAGACGACCTAAGATCTCTTTGTCAATACACTATAGGTGAGTTCATTATAAAGAGACATGGCATAAAGCGCTTTGCGCTTCCCTTGCGGTGCTATGCCGCTATGACATGGTTTAAAGCCGAGGCCTTACCCCGTAATGGGAACTTCATCGTAGTGTCATACCACTGTAGCATGAGGCCACCGCCTCTTTGTAGTGCCAAACTATCCAACATGAAGCCTTAGGCTCCCTTACGGTGTTACGCCGCAACGACATGGCTCGCAAGGCCGAGACTTTATCCCTAATCGGGTACATCATCATGGTATCGTGCCACTGTAACATGAGGAACTCCTCCTCTTTGTAGTGTTGACTACCTCTCTTTATTTTAACATACAATATTAGGCTAACTGCCTATTTGCAGTGCTACGCCGTTGTGACTTGGCTAGCAAGGCCGAGGCATTATCCTGTGCCTGGGAACCTCATGGTGGAGTCACCCACAGTAGCATGGAGTTTCACTCCTTGTAGTGTTGTTCTACCATGCTTCCTGTAAAGTACACCAAGCATTCACTCTGCCTTAGAACTCATTAAGGCATTTAAGCCAACCTTCCCACAGGATTCGTTTTCCGCAGAAAATAATAATAGACAACAGTGGTTGTAGGTCCGTAATCTCTCCATGCTCAATAGAACATGTACCCACCATTCCTGATATTCTTTCGATTAGTGGTCCTCTATTGAACCAAAATCTAGATGCCTAGTAGATTTCTCTTTCAACTAATAGCATAAAACTTTATGGTAGGAATACAATAATACAATATCAAAATGCCTTCAAGCCCATTTTACAAGCTGTGTCGACAACCAGCTGGCGCTTGAGGCCCTTTGTGAACGGATCCGCCAGGTTCTCTTGACTTCGAACATCAATCACTGCAATAACACCTCTCTTGATAAGATCGTGTACTGTCCTGTGCTTCAACCGCACAGTCCTCTTCTTTTTGTTGAAAAGGTCATTTGATGCCACTGCCGCAGTCGCCTGGTTGTCGTAGTATATCGGTATCACCGGTATTTGTGTCCCAACCACTGGAAGATCATACATGAGCTCCCGAAGCCATTCTGCTTCCTCGGCTACGGTATCAAGTACAAAGAACTCAGATTCCATGGATTACCGTGAGAGCGTAGTCTGCTTCTTCGACTTACACGATATAGCAGCACCACCCATAGTGAAAATGAATCCACTTGTGGACTTTTCGCTCTCCACCTTTGAGCACCAGCAGGCATCACTGAAGCCTTCCACTACTGGCGGATCTCTGCTGTAGTACAGTGCATATGTCTGAGTCTTCTTGAGATATCTCATAACCCGTTTCACTGCTTTCCAGTATTCAACACCTGGGTTGCTCGTAAAACGACTCAGCATTCCCATGGCGAAAGCTATGTCAGGCCTTGTGGCAGTAGTAGCATACATCAAGCTCCCGATTATGCTTACATACTCCAGCTGCTTGACGCTTTCCCCTGAATTAGGCTTCAGCTTCAGATCACACCTTTACGGCGTATCGATCCCTGGAAGATCTCGATACCCATAACGAGTGATAATTTTCTCAATATAATGAGACTGTGACAGCGCTAGTCCAGTGTCTGTCCGGATGATCTTGATCCCTAAGATCACATCAGCTTCCCCCAAGTCCTTTATACTAAACTTGTTCGAGATGAATTTCTTTGTCTCCGTGACACAACCCATATCTGTACCTAGGATAAGCATGTCGTCCACGTACAGACAAACGATCACACCTCTTCCATCAGCGAACTTTGTGTAAACACACTTGTCCGTCTCGCTGACCATGTAGCCATTTGACCTTATAACTTTGTCAAATTTTTTATGCCACATCTTGGGAGCCTGTTTAAGATCATACAAAGATTTTACCAACTTGCAGACTTTGTCTTCAAGACCCTTGACGACAAATCCCTCTGGCTGTTGCAAGTAAATTTCTTCGGTCAGCTCGCCATTTAGGAAAGCTATTTTCACATCCATCTGATGTATCACCATCTTATGTATTGCTGCAAGAGCAATCAATATTCTGATGGTGGTCATCCGGGCTACTGGAGCATACGTGTCAAAGTAGTCAATCCCATGCTCCTGAGAAAACCCCTTGGCTACCAACCTAGCCTTGAACTTGTCAATAGTTCCGTCTGCTTTTATCTTCTTCTTGAAGATCCATTTGCATCCGATAGGTTTTGCTCCTTCAGGATGATCAACCAACACCCAAGTGTTATTTGAGGTGATGGAATCAATTTCATTACCAATCGTCTCTTTCCAGAAAACTGCGTCTCTAGTCTTCATCGCCTCATCATAGGTAAGCGGATCTGCTTCCACATGATAGGTGACAAAGTCACTTCCGAAATCCTTCGACCCCCTCACACGCTTAGCTGACGGCTCAGCTTGTTCTGGTTCAATCGTTGTTTCAACAACAACATCTTCTTGGACCACATCTTCATTGAAGACTTCAGTTTCCTGTGCACCCTCATTGTTCTCCGGTATATCCGTAAGAACAATATTCTTGTGCCTTACAAATTTGTCTTCAAAATATTCTGCGTCGCGAGATTCAATGATATAATTTAACTCAATATCAAGAAATCTTCGAGCATCACTCTTTTCGGCATATCCCAAGAAGATCGTCTTAGTAGTCCTTGTTCCAAGCTTTTGAATCTTCAGATCTGGAAGTTTGACATATGCCAGACCCCCCCCACACTCTAGGTCTAACCTTGAATCAGAGTTCATGAGGAGTAACGTCTGAAGTTGCATGAGGCACTCTATTTAAAATAAAAGTGGCCGTCAATGCAGCTTCTCCCTAGTAGCACTTAGGAAGACCCGCAGTCAACAGCATTGAGTTAATCATTTCTGTTAACCTTCTGTTCTTTCTCTCTGCTTTTTCGTTTGATTGATGAGAGTACGGAGTCGTAGTCTTATTGACAATTCCATGTTCTTTGCAGAACGATGCGAATTCATAAGACATGTACTCCCCACCTCGATCACTTCTTATTCTTTTGAGTCGTTGTCCAGTTTGCCGCTCAGCTTCGGCCCTGAACTCCTTGAACTTCTCGAATGCTTCGTCTTTAGCCTTCAGCAAGTAGACGAACGCATACTTTGAGAAGTCATCGATGAATGTTATGAAATACTTCATCCCGACCTTTGTAGAGAATTGTTTGAAGTCACAGATATCGGAGTGTACTAACTCCAGAAGATCTGTACTTCGATTAACCCGACGAAAGGGTTTCCTTGTCATCTTTATTTGAGCACAAACTTCATATTTCTTTACCTTACCCCCACACTTGAAGATAAGCCATAGACTCGACATTCTGTTTATTCGTTATAATGAACATGTCCTAGTCTATTATGCCACAACTCAAAAGTATAAGCAGAAAGAGTAATTGCATTAATTATATTGGATTAATTTACAAGCTGAATTTTGAACATTCCTTCGGTATAAAAAGCTTTCCCGAAATATGTTCCCTTAATAGACATCACTATCTGGCCAGCATTGATGTTCATTCTGAGGCCTGCGTTACAGAGTAGGCCTCCTGAGATTAGGTTCTTGGCGGTAGCAGGTACGTGCTTCACGCCTTGAAGCGTCAAAGACCTACCAGAAGTCAGCTTTAATACCACCGTCCCAATCCTGAGTACTTCAGCTTGTGCCTGGTTTGCCACCATAACCACTTCAGAAGTAGGTGTGTAGGTGGTGAACCACTCATTGCTGGTGCAGACATGGCAGGTGGCTCCAGTGTCTACCCAACAGTGAGAGTCAGTCCCTACCACATCAACCTGCACAATCATAGCAACAACGCCAGTGATCATAGATACCTTGCTAGGCGTTCCTTGCTCTGATTGCTTGGTCATTGCTTTGCATTCAATCTTGAAGTAGCCCTTCTTGCCACACTTGAAGCAAGTCAAATGAGACTTTGGCTTCTTTTGCTTGAAAGAAGTTTTCTTGACTTTCAGATTCTCTGGGTCCTTCTTATTGCTGTGTGAAGCCGCCTGCTTTTCCCTTGGTTCCTTGGTATAAACCATATTGGCGTTAGCCAATTTCTTGGACAGTACGTCCACTTTCAGTTGAGCCAGCATCTGGCCCTCAATATAAATTTTTTGCAAGAGATCTTCAAGGCTGATCTCAAGCTTCCAAGTTTGTATAGAACTTGTTCCACCCAGCGGGGAGCTTCGAGACAATCCCTCCAACAACAAACTTATCAGGGAGGGGCATCGTCTCGTCTTCCAGCTTCTGTCGCAGCTTCAGGAATTCTTTCACCTGCGGCAGCATGGACTTCTCGTCCTTAAAGAGCCATTTGTGATATTTTCAACCACAAATATCTTGTTCCTGTTTTTTTTTCTTCGTACAGTTTCTCCAGACACTCCCATATGTCTATGGCAATAGTCTTCTTACTGTCGGATTCTGCTAGGGCTCCATAGCATTCAGGATAAGCAGCCTGTAAATGTTGTTCTCCCTTCTCCACTTGGCCTGAAATTTAGTAGTCGCAGTGATTGTGGCAGCAGACCCATTATCTGGAACAGTAGGTTCCTCTTCAAGAAGCACGTGATCAACGTCTCTGAGTTGAAGAGTGAGATAAACCTTCCTCTTCCAGACTTGATAATACTCTCCATCAAACTTTTCTTACTTACAAAAGTCAGTATTGAGGAGTGAAGCATTAAAGTTTTTCATCGTAGCAATATAGCTTTGAGATTGTTAGTGCCGGGGCACAATTTTTTCGATGAAAAACTGAGAAGATGAAACAATTGTGAAAACAACGTTCCAACGCAACACTTCAAGGAAGGTTGCGCAAGAATAACGAAGATCTAAAAAGATCTTGTTACAGCAACATACGATATTACGAGAATCTAAAGGGATTTCGTAATCCACAGCAGCGAAGAAGATAACAGGCGATTGATGGATGAATATCCTGTTGGGGTGAATGATCACCGTTGCTTAAAGCTATATTCGCCCCACACGAATAGCTTCCAGGAACCAGCAAGTTTGTCGGAGAACTTTGGAACACTCCTTCTCTTCTGACTCGAATTGTACGTACACGGACTCCCGTGCAAAAGCAATGCTGGTGCAACACTTCTCTTCTCTCTCAGACTTCTGTTTACTTGTGTTAAAAAACACTTGTAAACTTTCGTAACTCTCTGTATATGCCTGTGTACCTGCCTGTGAGAGAGAAGAGACCTTTTATATGCCCGAGTAGCAACTGTCCGGTCAACACAACATTTGGGACGTGGTAAAAACTACTCTGAACGTGCGCCACCTGCGCGCCCTGCTTCGCTAGACGATGGTGACGTGATAAGTGCAATGTGCGCCAACAAAACGTCTCATGAGCCCGAGTTCGTGTTCGAGTCCGAGTCCGAGTCCGAGTCGCGCTTAGCTCCAATGGAAATAAATTTTCCAAGAGCAAAAAGCATGAATGCTTTCAATTGTTGATTTAGCCTTTTTCCCATTAGAAAAATAACCCCACATGGCGCACCCATGTGCATCTCTACACCACATGTGCATCTCTAAAATAGCATAGCTAATATATAGAGATACAACTCCTTTGGCCTAGCCGATGTGGGACTAAAATTTTCAATGAAAAAAGGCCAAAACCCAACATTGTACACTCCAAAATATACTAGGACAAAATTATGTGGTGTCTATGTCGTCGTGTCCTTAATGTTTCGTGGGGTATCCCTGTATGTTCAACATAATGCGTAATTGAAGATTATACATAGGATCAAAATCATCATCATCATCCAAATCTTTGGGCAGTAGAATAGGATCAGCTATGAGACAGAGAAAAATTATATAAAAAAA
Source organism: Iris pallida (assembly GCA_029216955.1). NCBI lineage: Eukaryota > Viridiplantae > Streptophyta > Magnoliopsida > Asparagales > Iridaceae > Iris > Iris pallida. The sequence goes on from JANAVB010002794.1 coordinate 523,789, forward strand.
TTGATATCGGGCTGTTTACCAAATGTCAACCATGAAATTGAGTACCCTCAATTATTATGTTGTTACTTCAAGTAGTCGCTTTGAGCAATGATCTATGGATGGCATAATATGGCAAGATAACTCTCTTAGATTTAATGAACTGAGGATACTTTGTACTTTGTAGAAAGCCAAGATCATGAGATCAAATAGTAACATGCTAAGAACCAGTAAATTAAATCCAGTTCAATGCTTCAACGTGAGGTTTAAATTAGCACATACTGATGATGTTTTGTTCTGCCGCAGCTATGGCTACGATCCTTTCGGTCTTGGCAAGAATCCCGACAATTTTGCCAAGTGAGTATGATCCTTCCATCACAAAATTCCGCTGAAATGTTCCAGATTCTAGTATCAGCCTTTGGTAGTTACACAAGAAATTGCTTGCACTGCTATCGATCGATCTATCACATTTGCACATCCATCCACATGCAGATACCAAGCTTACGAACTCATCCACGCGCGCTGGGCCATGCTCGGTGCTGCAGGTGCCATCATCCCTGAGGCGTTCAACAAATTCGGTGCTAACTGTGGCCCCGAGGCAGTATGGTTCAAGGTATATATTGTCTACTGATTCCCGAATAAGTAACTTTTGAATCAAAAATATATTTATATTTCAACTCAAACTGCGGTTTCCTGCAGACCGGTGCTCTTCTGCTTGACGGGAACACACTGAACTACTTCGGTAAAAACATCCCCATCAATCTCGTTCTTGCTGTAGTTGCCGAGGTTGTGCTCGTTGGTGGTGCCGAGTACTACAGAATTATCAATGGACTGGTAAGCCTCAATTAATATCCCTACTTATCTTCATGATTTCTGATTTCTTTCAATGCCATTACTAATTACCTGCTAGCTACATTAATTCTCGATATAGAATTTGGAGGACAAGCTTCATCCGGGAGGTCCTTTCGATCCTCTGGGCCTCGCCGACGATCCTGACCAAGCTGCTATTCTCAAGGTGAAGGAGATCAAGAACGGTCGGTTGGCAATGTTTGCCATGTTCGCCTTCTTCATACAGGCCTATGTTACTGGTGAAGGGCCTGTAGAGAACCTCACATCGCACCTCGCTGATCCGTTCGGGAACAACTTGCTTACTGTACTCTCTGGGGGAGCTGAAAGAGTCCCTACTCTGTAATTTCCCGTGTCCCTGATTTAAGTCTCATGTGTTGTAAATTGCAATGAGAACAATCGTACGTACTCTGTGAAATTGTCATTCTTCCGCTTCTAACATGTGAATTTCTCTGCGGATTAATCTCGTGAGTAGAGACGACGATCTCTTGTGAATCTCGATGAATGGCTTGCATAGTCATTGTTCGAAGTCCCTGCCACTATTGTGGTGAACGCAGGAATTTGGTCGGTGGGCTCACATTTTTTCCTGAAAAAAAAGGCAGAGAACAGTGTTGACGCGTGTGAGTGTACCGAAGCAATGCAGTACATCGCAACAACATTACGGTGAGGTTACAACTGCCGTGAGATGTGATAATGGTTACTTAGTAATGTGCACTTGCAAAAAAAATATTATAAAAAATTAAATATAAATTTGTTATAAAAATTATCATTTCTACGATTTGAACTCAACCAAGTAAACCAAGAAATATTCCTATCTTAACCACTTGAGTTAGAATTACTTAGTTTTAAATAAATTATATTAGATAGTTAAATACTTAGTTATTTTTTTTAAAATAATTAATATAGTATCTAGGTAGTTATTTAGTTAGTTATTATTATTTTTTAATTTATTTAAATGGTTGATGATACACATACGGCTTGGACGACTCACTTTTGAGTCGTTTACAAGCCGCATTATATAGTAGAAGATAGAAGATGTACAAGAGAGCTATTGGCTGGAACTAACATAGAAATAAAATATAGCGCTAATTAGTGTTTGAGCCTAGATTTTTAGTTTAAAGTTTAAGTCCCGACGTGTCCAATTGTCAAGTTTAGATCCTGAATTTTCATTTTTTTTTTCCATTATGCCCTCCCTTCTATGCATAACAATAAAACTTTTCTATATAGGCTATAAAGGGTATAATAGAAAAAAAAATCTTGGATCCAAACTTTCAAATTAAACATATAAGAACCTAAACTCTAAGCTGATATAATATCCAGAATCTGAATGCTAATTAGCCCTAAAACATATCGGCTCATCATTACAGCTCTCAAATGGAGGTTTGAAGCTACCATAGATGAAAAATTATAGCTTAATAATAAGCCAAGTGAGACGCCACGCTTAGAGTCTTTGAGGATGTGAAAAAGAAAGTGTGTCCTGGTTGGGATGATTAGAGATCCAAATTGAGGATGAAATTAAACGTTTGAAATTTGAGGATGTAAAAAGAGTTTTTATAATTTATAAAGGCACTACAAAACTTCTTCATGACTATCTAATTTTTTTTACAAGTTTGTCATTTAAAAATTTACTAAGGACAGGCTACTATATAGTATATAAGCCCACTTTTTTCAATTTTTTTTAATTTTTTTTGCCTTTTGTCTTCTTCTTCCCATTTTCTATTCCAAATTCCAAAACACTAAACCTAATGTTGGAGGTATGTACGAAACTCTCTTCGACGTAGAAATCGGGTCATCGAATCCATTAAATTCTTATTTCGCTCTTGTCGAAGAACATTTCGATCCTTCCGAAGCACCCTCGGGAAGCAATCTGACACCCGAACTCGACAGTTTTCGTGTTAGTACTGTCAAAAATTCTGACAGTCCTAAATGAACAACATATTTTTTAGGAATGTCATAATTTTTGACAGTCCTATAAATATACTATACTGTCAAAGCTTTTGACAATACTAAAGAAAATATGCTTTTAATCTAGGACTGTCAGGATTTTTGATAGTCCTAAATAAACATCATGTTATTTTTTAGGACTGTCAAAAAATTTGACGGTCCTACTGTTCGATGTAACAAAAGGTTGAACGAACTTTTTGCTTTATTGAACGTATAAGGTATCTGTGTACAAAAAAGGAAGTCATAAACAGGATATTCTAAGTACAAGGAGAAGAGGTTTCTGGAAAAGTGTGACGATGGATATCGAGCACTGCAGCGGCTCCTTTACTCCGTTGACGATCTGACGACGAATCAACCTTTCTATGGCTCTCTGGCGCCTTTGATGGGACTCTGGGGTCACCGATCAAGAGGCTATCTGGATGAGAAGATCCTTCGAAGATGGTTGGTTGGTTCTTTGGTTGATAGGTGGATGAGGGTGGTCGACTCTTCGTAGATGGAGATCGCTGCTCTTTTGAAGATTATCGATTGTCATGTTCCCTTTCTCTTTTTTTCTCCTTCCTTTGGTGGAAGAAGAACTCCTTCTATTTATAGAGAACCGAGCACATATGCGATGTGCATTAGGATTCCTGAAATATGAAAGAATATGCCGTCATTACACGATGCTGGCTTCTGCGGCACTGACACGTGGCGGACATTGAGATTTCCCTCAAACGAGATATCTGGTGGTTATAAACATAACCGAAGGAGGTGACACATGGCGCATGCCGATTTGCTTGCTCGGATACAGCCGAGTAAATCTTGGGATTTCATCCTAGATTTGGAGTCTAATTGATCCTCATCTAAGATTAAATCAATCTGATATGATATCAATCATGATTTAATCCCAATCTTCTCTGCAAGAGGCAGTTTAAACAAACCAATTGGGGTGGACCCACAGTTCCTGCGCCTCTGGTGAGGACTAAGTGCTGCTGTGCTTCTGGGGTGACGAGTAGACCGTGCTTCTGGAGACGACGGAACCTCTGTGCTTTCAGGCTACGAGTGGACTTGGCTTCGAATGACGACGAGACTTCTGTGCGTATAGAGCAACTTATGAAGCTGTGTTTAGGGCTACCATAGTCACTGTGTCACGACCCGCTCCCGAATAATCGGGCATGAGTCGGACACGCCCAGCCTTCATCGTTAGACATGACGAAGTAAGCTGTACCAAGCTAGGCCGGAAATCTAACTAGATAAACAGAAATGTACACAATTCACAACATCTATACACGATTCAAGAATGATCACCATAATCCACAAATCCAATATCAAATGTACATCAGGAATGAAATGTACTATGAGCTCTAAAACAATATCTATGAGTAAAGCAGAACAGCCTAAACCTGAAGCCTCAAGCTAAGTTACATCCTGTTCAGCTAATATCCCAGGCTCTGGCCCATAAAGTAGAACAATATCCTGCAAGTATACCTGCAAAATATCATAGTCAGGAGCGGAGCTAAGTATATCCAAGGAAATGAACATGAACATCATGGTATGAATAAGAAACAGGAAATATATATAAAGTACGAGAAATAAGAACAAGACATGAAATTTGAACATGAATACTGAAAGTAAATACAGGGAACATGACATGAGTCCTGAACATGAAGTACAATCTGAACATGAAATACAACCTGAATCCTGAAATGTGCAATATTGAAATACATACAGAGTGTGTGATCGGCTTGGGTAGATTCAATGAACATGAAATGGTACGGCTTGGGTCCCGCGTGCACGATGCGGGGCCTAAGCTATTTACATAAATAGTAACATGGGTTTGATCACAAATCTGTAGCATTTTCCCTCCTAGACACAAGTAAACTCAAGAGAACATGAAACAAGACAATCCCATGATACATCGTGTCAACAAGGTGATACAGGAATGAATATACAAGACATGAGAAAATGAACAAGTCCGAGAAGTATACTTCCCTTGCTCAGGGTGATCAAGGGTGGGGTGGACTGCTGGATATCCTCCTATTATATGGTTACAAATTGATAAGCCAACAATTTAAAGGTGGATACTTCTAGTCTAAAAGGTCATTCAACATAACTTGGTTTAAATACTAAACCTATCTTATATACATAAACTCTATCTTTACAATTTATACAATCTAAAAATAATATCCTAAGTATGAGACAATTCTATCATTAACTTCCTATCACACAACTTATATGCCATGATTTCTTAAGTGGCCAACATCTAATGAACCACAATAGTTCACTAAAGGATTAGAGCATTTATAGTTTAAGATTGACTCCAAGGTAGGTCCTACTAACCAATACCAGTCTGGTCTTGACACAATAATTAAACCCTAAACATGACTGATACAAAGGACTAATATCAGTCCTAGGCTGATGTGTATTAGTCTCAGTTAAGATCTGAATTCAGTCAGTCCAAAGGGTACTGTCATGAATTAGCCTTAGTTAAAACTAATGCATACCAGTTCAACCCTGCCTCAAAATTATTCTTAAGGATAAACCCCCCAATCTCAGATGTATGGACACCTCTTGAATAGATGAACTTAAAGGAAATACTCTGCACAGTTCCCAATATCAATCCCAAGATGCTGAATTTATTAATATGGACATAACCCCAACCTGGAGGCAAACTGACAGTTAAAATCCTAAGTAACATTCAGTCTTAACACAGGCTGAAACAATCATCTTAGTTTCATCATTGAACCAAGACAGTGATAGAAAGCCTCAGTTCACTGGTACTATACTATATGAGTTCTCAGGTTCAATATACTAAATCAATCCCCTGTTACCAGAGTCAATCCAAGTAAATTGAACCAATGATTGAAAGTTCGTCCATTCATGCAGAATTCTCAGTCTGCATATGGTAGTTTCAGATTTATCAACTAAAACAAACATGGCATTAGAAGTCCAGGCTCATTAAACTGAACCAAATTTGCATTTTGCAATCTCAGTTCAACAATTCGACCCAGCATTGTATAGGTAATTTCTTCTGTTTAAAGAAAAATGGACCAACATTGAGAAGTGCAACTCAGGTCCAAATAGAATGACCCAACACAGATACATGCAATCTCAGGTTTATCCAATGCTCAATTTGCAGTTTGAAAACTGAACTGGACTTCACCCATCTTGACCCCGATCTGACCAAAACCCAATCAATGCACACATAGAACAGTAAATACTTTGAGAAGAGAAGGATGAAGAATTACCAGGAAAATGATCAAAAATTTGAAGAGATGATGCCACAACCGAAGACTGGACACGTCTGTCTATATCCGAACTTGTACCGGAGTTCTTCTGCGACAGAATATCAAACACCCTGTACCATTAAAGAGATAGATCTAAAAAAAGTACCACAAATTTGACAAAAGTTTAACAAGAGACTTCAATCAAACTTACCACTACTTCCAACACAATCGATCACAAGTCTGGAATCACACCAACTCCTCCCAAATCCCATCTCAACTCAAAATTTGAACAAAACCTTCGAACAAGATGCGGATCATTGATCAATGATCAAGAATACAAGATGATCCATATATTTAAGAAATTTGATCAAAAAATTACCAGATCTGAAGCGAAATATCAATCAAGGTGAAGGATTTACAATCGATCCTCTCAGTCTGGATCGAAACTGGAGAATTTTACTAGATCGACTCATTATTTGAACATCAACGAAAAAAGAATGATCAAGAAGAACTTACCCCTAGAATTTTTGAGCCGATTCGAAAGAAGGGGTCGCCGGAACGGAGGACGTCGTCGTGGGAGTGACACTACTAAAATAAGGCAAATTAGCGACGTCCAGATACGTCGCTAGTTAAGAAAAATACGTCGCTAAACGTAATTAGCGATGACTTTAGCGATGACTTTAGCGTCAAAAAATGAAGGTCGCAAAAAAGCTAGTCGCAGATGACAAATTCGTCGCCCTCCGTCGCTATTTGCCACGTCACCCCAATGTCGCTGGGTCGTCGCAAAATTAGCGACGACGGGCGACGAATTTGAACGTCGCCAAATTAGCGACGTAGTGCGACTACGTAGCGACGTTATTTCTTTTTATGTGATGACATGGCATGCCTGCCACGTCAGTAGTTTAGCGACGTACGACGACCAATTTAGCGATGTCAACTCTCTGCCACGTCAGCTACTGAGCGACGGATTACGACAGATAGCGACGTGACGGCGCTAATTAGCGACGACTTGATACGTCGCTATACGTCGCAGATATTATGAATTTTTTTAAAAAATATGTTTGGTATTTTTGTTATGCTGTGTGTCTGTGTTTACAAAGACACACATCATCACAAAAATACCAAATATATTTTTTAAAAAATTGGGCAACACCTCCTTTGTATATCAGATCATCGCTTATAACCCAGCGTAGGTATATTTGTCATCCCCATCGCAGATATCACAAACATACATGTCCAAGTAAATATCATGCATGTACTCAATAAAAATACCAACAATGTAAATATCATAAAGTAAATATCCAACAAACATACATGTCCATAATGGAGGACAAATAAGAATGAAAATCAGTGTACAGAACGGTCAATTGGCCTATAGGGCCAATACATACAAAGATGATAAAAAATCTACTGGATCGCTGAGGACCCCTGCCGCGTATCTGAGATAGCATATAGTCATACTGCTCCTGTGTGAGCTGCACTGTAGGGGCAGTAGGAGGCAGTGCAATGTCTGGAGTCGGCGTCGTCGATGGATCGGGAGGACGTATCTGCTCCAGCTCTCGCAGTCGCTCACCATGCGCAGCAAGGGTACTCACCATCCTCTGAGTACTCTCCTCAATCGAAGTTTGTACCTGAGTGAGTAAGGCAGACATGGTCCTCTGCGATCCCTCCAGCTCGACCTGTCTACGCTCTGTGCGCTGCGTAGACTCGGTGAGCGTGTTCAAGCTGGCAGCTGTAGCCTGCTGTAGACTCATCAGCTCCTGTATACTGCGCTCGACCGTATCAAATCGTCCGGTGATCATCGGATCGTCGAATCGTCGCTCTGCGGTATGGTGATCAGAAATCTGCTGCTACAACTCGCGACGCAGCTCGTCGTTCTGACGACCAATATCTTGAGATCATGATGACGCCTGCGAAGCTGGAGACTGCGTATTGACAGAGGGGGCCCGGGATGACTCTGAAGCTAAATAGGTGTCGTAGGATCCCGTACCGTAGTATGTACCCTTCTGAAGACCACCAACGACGGTCATCTAGAGGTCGTCCGGCGATGGAGCTGTAGGCGGCTGGGAGGAAGTACCAGCCCCTTCCTCTGCCGGCGCACTAGCAGCAGCAGCCGCCTCCTCTTGTAGCCGAAGAAACTCGGCCTAGAACAATGTTTGCTGACGTATAAGTGTTTGCTAAAGTCTATATTGATATCTATTTTCCTGTTTTCTAAATTATAGTAAATTAATATAAAGAATAGAATTTACATATGCCTGCATCGCCTTCTCGTCAATGAACTCCCCAGCCCTCCGATGGGTGACCAGGAAGACGGTCACCATGTTCGGGTCCTCACCCATTTTTACCTGTTAAAATATATTATCTATTATTAGTATTAAACATTCTATCCAACTATATATAAAATGATGTCCGTTATAGCAAACATACCAGACGACGAAAATGCTCCGTCATCGGAATAGAGCCACCACACCACTTACTGGCGCTCGACCGTGCCACCTTGGCTTTGCCAGACCGCTCCTGGTACCTGGCCTCGCCGAATCTAGCCTCCATCGCAGTCCACTACTCTGGCATGATCCAACCATGGATTGGCTTTCCAGAGCGATCATGAGACTTCTGTTCATGGATCGCATCACGGATGAGCTTGCATGCGACGGCAGAAAATTAGGTCTCGATCTTCGCCGCCCGGTGTGGTGGATAGAAATAGGTCCTCTACAAGAAGTAAAATAAAAAAGTTGAATAATATACACAAATGATTATTAAAATTTAAAAATAAACAAATTTTTTACCTTGAAGTGGGACAACCAAAAGGCCTTCATATCTGCGGGAGCATCTGAGTAGTTAATCCAAGGCCGACCATAGTTCTGCCTCAGAAATAACCCAAGTTGTCTCTGTACTGCAGGAGGCCGATATCTATATAATAATAAATTTAATAAATATATATGTACATATAATCATTTGAGAAATATATATTAACTAATTAACTTACTTCGTAGGCCCGTCCGTCCAAATCTCCATACGCGTCTCGTCCGGGGGAGCGCATGGAGGGTCGCTCTCACCTCATGTCTGGGCAGGATCAGTCTGATCGCCGTCCTCCATATGCTCGGCGTCAGCTCTCCCCATGGAGCCGTCGTGAGAAGGAATTCTGGACGCGGGAGGAATGCTGGACGCGGGATCAGGAATGCTGGACGACGAGCGAGGAGTCGCCAACCTGCTTGAACTGCCCTGTCCCGTTAATATACCGGGAACAGAACGGGACACTGGCATACTCGGTGATGAGGATGATGGTACGAAATCTACATCCCCAGCCCGAGGCAGACGGGACTGCCTAATATAATATCCTCCGCGTCGTCCTCATGGTCTAGTCATACCTGATAATAACATATGACAATAAAACAAATATACATATTTATATGATAGACATCACAGATTTTTGAAAAATATCATAGTCACAGATAAAAGTGTCACTAAAGTGTCACAGATTTATATGATAAAAGTGTCACAAAAGTGTCAAATATGATGATAAAACAAACGTATAGATTTAATCCTCTTCTGAAAATTCATCTAGTTCGTTTAGCTCATCTTCTTATTCTTCTTCTTCTTCTTCCTTCTCTACATCTTCACTTTCATCTGCATATTCTTCTTTAGATAATTCTACTTCTTCTACACAATTAGATGTGTAATGAGGAACTTTCGTCATGTCCACTTCTATAATATTTGTTATAAGAGGTAGTTCATCCTCTTGATAAGCTACATCGTCAACCTCAAAGGTATTTCTAGCTTTGGTCTTGCATACTGCCCACAAGTCCGACCTTGTTGTTCTCCGTTTAGGATAACTTGTGAAGTACACGAGCTGAGCCTGACTTGATATCGACGCTGATAGTTTATGGTTCATAGGCTTGATATCGACGCCGATAGTTTATATCCACAAGACCGTGCTTGTCTACTTTCCAAACCTTCAATCGGATCGAACCAATCACACCTGAATAACACAATCTTAGCAGGCTCTATTCCATAACTATATGTCAGCTCCACAATCTCACGTAGGATGCCATAGAAATCGTTGTCCGCATCAACATCTTTGTAGTTCGAAGATCTGATACATAAACAGCTATTTTTGGTGGAATCGAGATCCACAAAGTTGTCTCTGATCGGGCAAGTTGTTGACTTGAACCTAAACCCATTAACACAGTAGCTTGGCCATATTTTTGCAGCATAAATTGGTCCCTTGGCTAGCGTTCTAATAGACTCATTCTCAAGTCTTGCGTATGGACGATCGACCTAAATACCACGAAAAAATAAATTAAGCTCATTCTCAAGTGCATATACAAAAAGGTAATTACAGAGTTCTCAAGTCTTACATATGCACTCAACCATGATAGAAAATAACACCTCATTTTTTGTTCTAGTTCTTCTTCTGTTATGTGTGGCCTACCTGACCTCACATCATCATTAAATATGCTGAAAATAACATCGTTCAATTAATGTAATAGTATAATAATCAATACTATTAAAATAATATAAACATATTAATTACTTACACCTCCAGCTTCTCTACTTCATCATCATCGCAGTTGAGTAATACATACACCTGAGCAGCCCTTAGCTCATCATCGTTCAGATATCTCTTCTTCATTTTACCCGATGGCTTTCCTGGAGCATTAAATACCTTCAGTATTGTATCATTACATTCATGATCTCCGTCGTCGTTTCTGGAAGCTCTGGTTCTATTAGTTGCAACATGAGGCTTGAAATATATCGAACAAAAGTTTGTAATCTCCTCGAGAACATAGGCTTCACAAATAGAACCCTCGACACGTGCCTTATTTTTTACCTTTCTTTTTAGGTGATTCAAATGTCGCTCGAACGGGTACATCCATCGATATTCGACGGGTCCACCAACACGTGCCACATAGGATAGATGAATCGGCAAATGCTCCATAGAGTCAAAGAATCCAGGAGAAAATACCCTCTCTAGCTTACACAGTATTATCGCAACGTCTTTCTCTTACTTTTCTAGACGATCAACGAGCAATTTCTTAGAACAAAGATCCCTGAAGAATATGCTAAGCTCCGTCAATGGATCCCAAACTAACTGCGGTAAGAATTCCCGAAATGCAATCGGAATTAACCTCTCCATGAATACATGACAATCGTGGCTCTTCGTACCCGTCAATTTGTTTTCCTTCGGATCGATACATCTTCTCAGATTTGATACATATCCGTCTGGAAATTTTAGGCCCTGGATCCACCGACAAAGTCTCACTTTATCCTCCTTATCCAGTGAGAAAATTGACTTCGGTAGGAACTGTTTTCCATTCTCCTCTATCAAATACAACGCAGGACGTTTGCATATTTCTTCTAAGTCCAACCTGGCCTTGGGATTGTCTTTCGTTTTTTCCTTTACGTCCATCACAGTATTAATTATGTTATCAAACATATTATTCTCAATATGCATGACATCAAGATTATGTCTGATCTGATTGGTACTCCAATATGGCAGATCCCAGAATATGCTCCTCTTTGTCCAGTTATGATCTCTACTAAATCCATCGCACTTGTACCCAATTGTATAGCACTTGGAAAATCTCTAACCTCCTCCCATATTGTGGCTCCGTACCACCTTGGCGGTGGATCACCCTTCTCTACAACGTCGGCAGGGAATGCATTCCTGTTCCTTCTGAACAGATGATCTTTTGGCAGAAATTGCCGATGACAATCAAAGAAGCACGGTTTTCCTCTGTGTTTCAAGTGAAAAGCCTTAGTACGGTCCATGCAAAACGGACATGAGAGACGGCTATGAGTGCCCCATCCAGATAATATTCCACAGGCCGGAAAGTCGTTGATGGTCCAAATAAGGGTTGCCTTCATCTGAAAATTCTGCTTCCTAGAAACATCGTACGTGTTAGCGCCTACTTCCCATAACTGATTCAACTCATCTATCAAAGGCTATAAGTACACACCAATATTCCTCTTGGGATTGTTCGGACCAGGAATTATAACGGTTCGAAATATGTACTGAGTCTTTATGCACATCCAAGGCGGTAGGTTATACGGAGTGACAATCACAGGCCAGCACGAATACTGGGATCTCGAAAGACCAAAAGGAGTAAAACCGTCAGAAGATAGCCCCAACCTGACATTATGCAGATCTGAAGCAAAATTAGGATACACTCGATCAAAGTGCGTCCACGCTTCTCCATCGGATGGGTGATCCAACACTCCTTCAATCTGTTCTCGCATGTGCCAACTCATATTTTTGGCCATCTCTTTCACCATAAATAATCTTTGCAACCGCGACGTTAAAGGCAAGTAGTACATTGAATCGGTCGGTCTTCTTGCACCGGTAGACCTTCCTGTACTAGTTGTCTTATAGCGATCAGCACCACAAAATCTGTACACATCTGCGTCCTTGTCGTCTTTGTAGTACAACATGCATCCATTGCAACAAGAATCGATTTTCTCGTATCCCATCCAGAGCGATCTCACCATCCTCTTAGACCGATAGAAGTCTTTAGGTAACTTAGCACCCGCCGGCAAGATCTCTATAATCAACTCCAACACTCTATTATTGCATTCTTGTGACATGTTAAAATTTGACTTAATGCTCAACAGTCTTGTAACTACCTCCAACGGTGAATGATCCTCACAACCATGATACAATGGAGTCCTTGCATTCTCCGACAACTCCATGAACTTTGCAGCATCGACATTCGGTGCCTCCTCAGCTGCATCATTAACGAAACTAGGCTCCGCAGCATCGAAAACCATGTTCACGCATCCGTCGTCGTATGCATGATTATTTGAAACAAAATTAGGTACCGCATGCATATACGGCTCAACATAAGGCTCCGGCTCTGATGCTAAAGACACAAGTTCTCCGTGTGCGATCTACTGATAGTAATTAGGCGTGAAACCCCTCGAGTACAAATGATATGTCACTTCTATTTCTGGATAATATTTCGCGTTATGACATTTCATACTCTGACACTTAATTTTGGTGCCGTCCATGTACTGAGGGAACGCCTTAGCAAACTGCAGGAACTGCTCTACTCCCGCTATGTATTCATCCCGCACACCACACATATCATCAGGATGACGATTGTACATCCATGAACGATTCTGCAAGTAGTAATTCATATCCATTTGGAAATAATTCTGCAAAGATGGACACACATTATCCAATAGGCACAAATTCGTATATTATGTCTTACTATGGGACACACATTAGTAGCGGATAGTTACTAATAACCATGCTATATCGCACATAAGTTCTTGTGCATCCAACGTGTACACATACGCTAACGATTCTTACTGATGCCAATTTCATTCAGACACACTAGATTCGTTTCGATATCGGCAGGGTCAAGTTGAAAATTGTTTTAACATCAATTTTCAAGACTTGAATATAATGTCACCTACAACCGATATCTAAGACCCCATGACAAAGTCAAAGATCCCATGAATATAATGTCACCTACAACCGATATCTCATTCAGACACAGTAGATTCGTTTCGATATCGCCAGACCATATATATATAATGTCACCTACAACCGATATCTAAGACCCCATGACAAAGTCAAAGACATTATTGACAAGACTTGAATATAATATCAACTAATTACAACCACAACTAGTACTAAATAAGTCTCCTTGTATGATATAGAGGTAAATAAATAGTATACTAGATTGACTGATACTCGACTGAACACCCTCTGGACACATACTCAAGCCTATACTACACACTCACACACCACTCTACTATACTCACATAGACACACATAATTTTTACCTTATTATATATATATATATATATACCTTAATATTACACACACTTATATACACACTCTCAAACACTACACAAACCTATAGCTAATGCATACACACACACTAATATCTATATCCCTATATACATTTAGTATCACACACTAATCAATTACTCTCAACTCTACACACACACACACACACACACACACACACACACACACGCATATATGTAGCTATATTTACCTTATAACTTAGTATCTTGAGATACCCAATTGTCACGCCCCAGAACCAGAATACTGGAGAGCGGGGGCAGACACAGCCAGCTACGTATATTGAAATAGAAACCACCTCGATATACGGTCACGGCTGTCTAGAAATATGAGGGTTTACTACAAGCCAACAGTCTCTTATGGTCATGAACAAGCCTAATGTCTCAATCACGAGCAAGTAAGTAAGGTCGCAAGATGTATGATCATTAAATATACAATAATAAGGCATCCCAAATATTACATATTCAGCTGATCATGAAGCTAGTCGTACAAAATACGAGGACTAGCAAGAGTTAATTCATACATGATCAACCTTAGGATTTGTTAATCATGTTTACAGCCCGTAGGCAGACAGTAAGTAAAAGTGCATCGAGTTAACAGGTGCTCGTCGGCTAAACGCCTCAAAAGAATAGTTTTATAATAGAGTGAGCGAAACAAAATAGAAAACCCACTCGTAGCCCGGGTTCCTTCTAGTCGCCACCATTAGGCTAGAAGCTTGGTAGATCCTCAGGAGCTGCTCCAAAATCTGGCCACACAAAACCAGCTGGGTCAACCCCAGAAAGAGCAAGTGCCACAAGGGGGCCACGAAATAAGAACAAAACCAGCAATTAGCACAAGAAGATCTAATATTTAAAACTAGAATTTACGAAAACATGGCAGGACGATATACGATGAGATAACCATGGAACTATTCCGATAACCAGGTTACAACTCGTAAACCAAACAAGGACCGGGGTTGTAACCCTTCATCTGAATAGAACTTGGTTTTCCACCATTTATCGGCAAGATAATAATACAAGAAATCAAGACAGGGAGCAATCTTGTACTGGATCAAGACATGGCTAGACTGGTTATACCTCATTCAATCAATCACGGCAAAGCAGATACTACGGCTTACTACTTTAACTAACTAGGGTTATCACAAGCCTAATTACTAACAAGATGCAGTGAGATAGTTCCACAGCCACAAGCCCTGCAGACCATCCAGGTTACCCAGGTCGAAAATTAGGGGTTGAATTCAGGTGGGTACATTGTCCGGGAGACAAATGTACCCTTAGGTGACTTAGAAGGTGCAACACGCGACGGTGTGCTGGAAATATGCCCTACTCGACGGCAGGCTACAGATCCCAAGAGCGCCCAGGTAACGGGATTGCCTGTAGCTGTGTCATCTCTTCATGACTACTGTATTATTCTAGTTATTAGCCTTAATCCATTTTACTAGGTACTCCTGACCATGGTACTCAGGAGTCCCATCCTAGACATGATGCAAGACAGGACAAATGGATTTAACAAGCAAGCAAGAAGAACCACCCATGGTGTCAAGACAGGTCAAGTTAAGCTAGCCGTCGCAACAGCATTAAGATAAATCATGTCAGGGTACTTGTCAGGAGTGCGCCACGACGGG
The DNA here is from genome assembly GCA_029216955.1 of Iris pallida. Classification (NCBI taxonomy): domain Eukaryota; kingdom Viridiplantae; phylum Streptophyta; class Magnoliopsida; order Asparagales; family Iridaceae; genus Iris; species Iris pallida. Next base: position 539,198 of record JANAVB010002794.1, read on the forward strand.
CCACTATCATGTCAGGTTGGTCATGTCAAGAGTGCACTACTACGGGTCACTATCGTGTTATGCTAGTTCCTTGCCATACCATGCTATGTACAATAGTCATTCCAAACATATTAAGTAAAATCAAGTTCATGACAAAAGGCGTAAGGATATAAAATGGGCGTAAAATATCTAATAAAATATCAATATATAGGGCTATAGAAGAGCCAAGCTTAGAGAAATAAGACCAAAACTCCAAGAGCCAATAGGTTAAGCAAGGGGTCAGGGGAGCAGCGTACGAAAAGTTACGCACGCTGAAAGAGCTGCGTACGTGAAAAGTCACGCACGCCAGAGAGCAGCGTAGGTGAAAAGTCACGCACGCCAGAGAGCAGCGTAGGTGAAAAGTCACACACGCTACAGAGAGCTGCGTGGGTGAAAAGTCACGCACGCTTCAGAGAGCAGCGTAGGTGAAAAGTCACGCACGCCAGAGAGCAGCGTAGGTGAAAAGTCACGCACGCTACAGAGAGCTGCGTGGGTGAAAAGTCACGCACGCTTCAGAGAGCAGCATAGGTGAAAAGTCACGCACGCCAGAGAGCAGCGTAGATGAAAAGTCACGCACGCTACAGAGAGCTGCGTGGGTGAAAAGTCACGCATGCTACAGAGAGCTGCGTACGTGCAAAAGCACGCAAGCAGAGAGCTGCGTACGCGTAAAAACACGCACGCAGGGTCTGGGTACGCATAAAAACATGCACGCAGAGTCTGGGTCTTCTTCTCCATGGCTGAGAAGAAGCTCCAATGGCTCCAAAACTTCAAGGCATCACAACTTGGTCATCCGAACTCCAAATCCAGATTTCCAAAGTTCTAACCAGGGTGGAATTGAACTCTCTTCCACATGGAAACATCAAAACCCATAAAAATCCAACTTAAGTAGATCAAAATTATGCAAAACCGAAAATAGAGAAAACTTAGATCTAGAACAATGGAGACTCCAAATCACAAAATACCAAGTTCTAATATTGATCACCATGTCCTAAACTAGCAAATGGACAATTAAAAGAGGGTTCTCATGTGGTGGCAAGGTGCACTTGCCTAGGGTTGGGAGAGTTGTGTAGAGGAAGGAGAAGAAGAAGAAGAAGAAGAAGGAAATAAATGGTGGTGGTAATGAAGAGAGAGAGTGGTAGGTGGAGAATATAAAGAGGGTGGGTTGTGGTGTGTTGAGGGTGGAGTATAGGTTAAGGTGTTCCAATGCACAATAAACCAAACCAAACCAAACCAACCAATAAAACCGAGCCATGACAAAACCCAAAATACGAGAAATACCGAAATACCACAAGCTGAGAAAAATAAAAAAATACATGCCAAAATCCAGATACGAGTATAAATACAAAATACAGGAAATACGGGAAATGAGGGTGACAACTCTACCCACCTTAAAAGAATTCCGTCCTCGGAATTTAATCAAGGAGCTAGAGATTGTCACGACAAGCTACACTAAGCACAGGCAAGTTACACTAAACAGTTCAATCATACAATCATACAATGCAAGCAAGAAAGGGAAAACGTAAGGCATAAGAAAGATATTATACCTCACGAGTCAAACATGTAGGGATATCGCGATCGGATGTCGTCCTCACGCTCCCACGTTAACTCACCTAGAGAGTGATGACCCCAAGCAACACGGACTAATTTAATAGTCTTGTTCTAGAGTATCTTCTCCCTCCGGTCCAATATCGACACGGGCCTCTCCTCATACGAAAGGTTGGTACCAACAACCAATTCCGAATGGTCTAGGATATGGCTCGGGTCCGGAATATACCGTCGTAATTGGGACATATGGAATACATCATGCACCTCACTTAGCGACGACGGAAGAGCGAGACGATAGGATACATCTCCTACTCGCTCTAGAATATCGAACGGCCCTATATACCTAGGACTAAGCTTTTCCCGCACGCCAAAGCGAATGACGCCGCGGTTAGGCGAGATCCTAAGGAATACATGGTCGCCGACAGCAAATTCTAAGGGACGCCGATAAGCATCGGCCCAATGGCGCTGGCGGTCCTGTGCAACTCGGAGGTGATCTCTGACCTTCCTGACCACTTCAACCGTTTGGGAAATCAATTCGGGCTCGAGCATCTGCCCCTCCCCGACATCGTCCCATACTAGCGGGGATCTGTACTTCCTGCCATAAAGAGCCTCGAAGGGTGCCATCTGGATACTGGCCTGATAACTGTTGTTGTACGAGAATTCTACCAGGTGCAGATGATTCTCCCATGAACTACCGAAGTCAAGGGTACAAGATCTCAATATGTCTTCAAGAGTCTGGATTGTGCGCTCTGATTGACCATCCGTCTGCGAGTGATAAGCTGAGCTGAACTGAAGGCGAGTCCCCAAACTCTTCTGCAAGCTGCGCCAAAAGTGTGATATGAATCTTGAATCCCTGTCCGAGGTGATGCTAACTGGCACACCGTGAAGCCTGACGATCTGCCTGAGATACATCTCTGCTAACTGCACCGTCGACTGTCCAACTCTGAATGGGAGAAAGTGTGCCACCTTGGTAAGCCTGTCCACGATTACCCAAATAGCATCTCTGCCGGCCGGAGATCTGGGCAATCCGGTCATGAAATCCATGGTTATATGCTCCCATTTCTATTCTGGGATCGGTAAGGGTTGAAGAAGTCCAGCGGGACTCTGATGTTCAGCTTTAACCTGTTGGCAAACCAAACACCGAGAGACAAACTGGGCTATCTCCCTCTTTATACCATTCCACCAGAAATGCTGACGAATATCACGGTACATCTTCGTACCACCCGGATGAATAGAATATTGTGAACTGTGGGCTTCTGCCATAACTTTCTGTCTGATATCTCCACTGGGTACACAAAGACGAGTGCCGTGCCGAAGTGTACCGTCTTCATAGATACATAACTTTGGCCTTCTTTCTGCTTCACACTCTGCTCTGAGTCGCTGGATCTTGGAATCTGTTGACTGCGCCACTCGGATTTTCTCAACTATGCTGGACTGAACCTGTAGACTGGCCATCAATGCCACGCTGGTTGGAAGAACTACTTCAATTCCCATCTTCTGAAGATCTGCTAATAATTCTGGTTGCGTCGTCAGGAAATAAACTCCGGCTCTCCTGCTCAATGCATCTGCTACAACATTGGCCTTCTCGGGATGATACTGCAAATCTACATCATAGTCCACTAGTAGCTCGAGCCATCTTCTCTGCCGCATATTAAGGTTCTTCTGGGTGAAAACATACTTCAGGCTCTTATGATCAGTAAAGATCTCCACTCTATCTCCGTACAAGTAGTGTCTCCACAACTTCAAAGCAAACACTACCTCCGCCAATTCCAAGTCGTGGGTCGAGTAATTCTTCTCATGATCACGTAGTTGACGTGACGCATAAGATATTACCTTCCCATGCTGCATCAAGACACATCCCAATCCTCTGCCTGAAGCGTCGCAATAAACTGTGAATCCTCCGGTCCCATTTGGAAGTGTGAGAATGGGAGCCATTATCAAACCTCGCTTCAACTTCTCGAATGATTCCTGACACTCCGCTGTCCAAGCGAACTGTACATCCTTGCGGGTCAACTAGGTCATCGACGCTGAAATCCTTGCAAAATCTGAAACGAACCGCCGGTAGTAGCCGGCCAATCCAAGAAAGCTGCGAACCTCTGCCACTGAGCTGGGTACCGGCCATGATAGCCACAATCTTCTGGGGATCCACTTCCACTCCTCCTCGGGTAATGATGTGACCCAAGTATGAAATACGATCGAGCCAGAACTCGTATTTACTGAACTTGGCATACAACTGATGCTCCCTAAGCGTCTGAAGGACGATTCTGAGATGCTGCTCGTGCTCTGCTTCGCTCTTGCTGTAGACCAGGATATCATCTAGGAACACGATCACGAACTGATCCAAGTAAGGCATGAAAATGCGACTCATGAGGTCCATGAATACTACCGGCACATTGGTTGCTCCAAAAGGCATAACAAGGAACTCCCAATGTCCATACCTCGATCTAAAAGCTGTCTTCGGGATGTCCTACTCTCTGACTCTGATCTGGTGGTATCCTGACCGCAAGTCTATCTTCGAGAACACTGAAGCCCCTTTGAGTTGATCAAACAAGTCATCTATCCTCGGAAGAGGGTATCTGTTCTTGATTGTCACCGAATTCAAGGTACGATAATCAACACATAGCCTCGACATACCATCTTTCTTTTTCACAAGAAGCATCGGGGCTCCCCAAGGTGATCCACTTGCACGGATGAATCCCTTGGTCCTCAGTTCTTTAATCATCTTGTATAAAATTTCCAACTCTGAAGGCGCCATCCTGTAGACTCGTTCTGATACTGGAGCTGTCCCGGGAATAAAGTCTATAGTGAACTCAATCTCCCGCTCCGGCGGCATCCCTGGAAGCTCCTCTGGAAAGACATCTGGAAACTCTTCAACTATCCGGGATAACTGCACTGCTGCTATTGCTATCCGCAATGCTGGGGAAGATGGCTCCACTGCGCCTCTGGAAAACGAAAACTCTGGCTCGCCGGGGATACTAAAGACAACTCTGCCAACATGGCAGTCTATCCTAGCATACTGGTTCCTCAACAAATCCATGCCTAGGACTACATCATAGTCTGCTATAGGGAACTCTATGAATCTAGCAGGGAACTCCCTACCGCTAACTACGATCCGATACGAGGAAAACACTCGATCTACTCCCACAAGGCCATTACCAGTAAGTATATTGAGCCTCACTGATAATGACTCGGGCTCCAATCCTATCCGTGTCGTGAATCGTACAGACATAAATGAATGCGATGCACCAGAATTAAATAATACAGACGCTGGAGAGGAGTTGACGAGAATAGTACCTGCCACAACCTCACCTGGTGCAACTTCTTCTTCTATAGCCATCATCATGGCCTGACCTTGTCCTCTGGCTGCTGGTTCCCTCTGCTGGAAACCTCTCTGCCTATTCTGGGTCTGAGCTTGGGCTTGTGCATACTGCTGGGGGTACTGTTGCTGGAATACCTGAGACTGAGGCGGCAAGGGCCTCGAAGACTGATACTGCTGCTGCTGAACTGGTGCTGGGGCCGATCCTCTCACCGAAGAGCTAGAAGGGTTGGATGCTGATGAACCACCCCTATTCGGGAAAGTCCCTATCCTATGATCTGCCGCTCCACAAGCAAGGCACAATCCTTGTGCCCTACGACAATCTGCCACTACATGGCCTGGCTTCCCGCAATGAGAACATCCCATTGCGGAAGTCTGCTTCTGCTTCTGCTGCTGCGGGTATGTCGGGGTCGAATGCTGAACCGACGTTACTGAGGCCGCCCACCTCAGAATTTCAATGGTCAATCCCTTAGCTGCCGGGGCTGGAGCTGATGATTGGTGCATCTGACTGTGGGACCGCTTCCTACCTCCGGTCCTATCCACGATCCTCTGGGAGGTGTACTCATGTCTTCTAGCTGCTCTCAAGACTGCATCGAACGTCTGGTGCTCGAAATGCTCAACCGCCAACAAGATCTCCAAATGCAGCCCCTGCTGGAATCGCTGGCCCTATCAAACTCGGTCGCCACCAAGGTGGGGGCAAACCTACTGAGCCTAGAAAACTCCGATGCATAACTGTCGACTGTTTTGCCTCCTTGCTTCAAGTTGGTAAATCTGGTCTGCAGGTCGTACCGAGCCACAGCATCGAAATACTTCGTCTGGAATCTCTCTCTAAACACTGCCCAAGCAATGGGTGCCACTAATCCCATGGCTTGTGCCGCCCACCAACTGCGAGCCAAGTCCAACAACTGCAGGCGTACCACTGCCACCTTCTCATTCTCAGGTGTCCTAGCTGCTTCCAGAATCACCTCGGTATCTTGAAGCCAAGTATCCGCGGCAATCGTATCTTCACTGCCGTCGAAGAAAGGAGAATTCAAGCGCTTGAAGCTGTTGGCCGTGCTGTTCCCTGGATGACCGCCTCTGGTCAAAGCATCTGCCACTGCCTGGTATAAGGCATCTCCTCTGCGATCTTGAGAAGTTATCAAGGTCCTGATGAGACCTACCAAGGTACCATCATCCGGTTCGGCAGGCTGAACGGGCTGAACTGGGGGCTCTCCTCTAGAAGGTATAACTCTGGAGGCGACTCCAGAATGCTGGGCTTGATCTCCAGTTTGCTGCTGGTCCACGGGAGGTGCTCCAGCTTGCTGATTGGCGGGGTCAGAAACAGTGCCGCTGAAGAAGACGACACAGGAAAAAAAACAATAAGGAAGGACCAGGACAGATCAACGATACAAGCATGTGATCAGGGCAACAATTTTAGGGATTTGAAAATAAGGGCAGAGATCAAGGAAGAATACTGATTGAGACATGTATCGGTAAACCTCATATTTCTTGATTGACAAGACCTGCATGGGCCACCAGTTAAACTATGTCACGCCCCAGAACCAGAATACTGGAGAGCGGGGGCAGACACAGCCAGCTTATTGAAATGGAAACCACCTCGATATACGGTCACGGCTGTCTAGAAATATGAGGGTTTACTACAAGCCAACAGTCTCTTATGGTCATGAACAAGCCTAATGTCTCAATCACGAGCAAGTAAGTAAGGTCGTAAGATGTATGATCATTAAAAATACAATAATAAGGCGTCCCAAATATTACATATTCAGCTGATCATGAAGCTAGTCGTACAAAATGCGAGGACTAGCAAGAGTTAAGTCATACATGATCAACCCTAGGATTTGTTAATCATGTTTACAGCCCGTAGGCAGATAGTAAGTAAAAGTGCATCGAGCTAATAGGTGCTCGTCGGCTAAACGCCTCAAAAGAATAGTTTTACAATAGAGTGAGCGAAACAAAATAGAAAATCCACTCGTAGCCCGGGTTCCTTCTAGTCGCCACCATTGGGCTAGAAGCTTGGTAGATCCTCGGGAGCTGCTCCGAAATCTGGCCACACAAAACCAGCTGGGTCAACCCCAGAAAGATCAAGTGCCACAAGGGGCCACAAAATAAGAACAAAACCAACAATTAGCACAAGAAAATCTAATATTTAAAACTAGAATTTACGAAAACATGGCAGGATGATATACGACGAGATAACCATGGAACTATTCTGATAACCAGGTTACAACCCGTAAACCAAACAAGGACCGGGGTTGTAACCCTTCATCTGAACAGAACTTGGTTTTCCACCATTTATCGACAAGATAATAATGCAAGAAATCAAGATAAGGAGCAATCTTGTACTGGATCAAGACATGGCTAGACTGGTTATACCTCATTCAATCAATCACGGCAAAGCAGATACTACGGCTTACTACTTTAACTAACTAGGGTTATCACAGGCCTAATTACTAACAAGATGCAGTGAGATAGTTCCACAGCCACAAGCCCTACAGACCATCCAAGTTACCCAGGTCAAAAATTAGGGGTTGAATTCAGGTGGGTACATTGTCCGGAAGACAAATGTACCCTTAGGTGACTTAGAGGGTGCAACACGCGACGGTGTGCTGGAAATGTTCCCTACTCGACGGTAGGCTACAGATCCCAAGAGCACCCAGGTAACGGGATTGCCTGTAGCTGTGTCATCTCTTCATGACTACTGTGTTATTCTAGTTATTAACCTTAATCCATTTTAGTAGGTACTCCTGACCGTGGTACTCAGGAGTCCCATCCTAGACATGATGCAAGACAGGACAAATGGATTTAACAAGCAAGTAAGAAGAACCACCCACGGTGTCAAGACAGGTCAAGTTAAGCTAGTCGTCGTAACAGCATTAAGATAAATCATGTCAGGGTACTTGTCAGGAGTGCACCACGACGGGCCACTATCATGTCAGGTTGGTCATGTCAAGAGTGCACTACTACGGGTCACTGTCGTGTTATGCTAGTTCCTTGCCATACCATGCTATGTACAATAGTCATTCCAAACATATTAAGTAAAATCAAGTTCATAACAAAAGGCGTAAGGATATAAAATGGGCGTAAAATATCTAATAAAATATCAATAAACAGGACTATAGAAGAGCCAAGCTTAAAAAAATAAGACCAAAACTCCAAGAGCCAATGGGTTAAGCAAGGGGTCAGGGGAGTAGCGTACGAAAAGTCACGCACGCTGAAAGAGCTGCGTACGTGAAAAGTCACGCACGCCAGAGAGCAGCGTAGGTGAAAAGTCATGCACGCCAGAGAGCAGCGTAGGTGAAAAGTCATGCACGCTACAGAGAGCTGCGTGGGTGAAAAGTCATGCACGCTTCAGAGAGCAGCGTAGGTGAAAAGTCACGCACGCCAGAGAGCAGCGTAGGTAAAAAGTCACGCACGCTACAGAGAGCTGCGTGGGTGAAAAGTCACGCACGCTTCAGAGAGCAGCGTAGGTGAAAAGTCACGCACGCCAGAGAGCAGCGTAGGTGAAAAGTCACGCACGCTACAGAGAGCTGCGTGGGTGAAAAGTCACGCACGCTACAGAGAGCTGCGTATGTGCAAAAGCACGCAAGCAGAGAGCTGCGTACGCGTAAAAACACACACGCAGGGTCTGGGTACGCGTAAAAACATGCACGCAGAGTCTGGGTCTTCTTCTCCATGGCTGAGAAGAAGCTCCAATGGTTCCAAAACTTCAAGACATCACAACTTGGTCATCCGAACTCCAAATCCAGATTTCCAAAGTTCTAACCAGGTTGAAATTGAACTCTCTTCCACATGGAAACATCAAAACCCATAAAAATCCAACTTAAGTAGATCAAAATTATGCAAAACCGAAAATAGGGAAAACTTAGATCTAGAATAATGGAGACTCCAAATCACAAAATACCAAGTTCTAATATTGATCACCATGTCCTAAACTAGCAAATGGACAATTAAAAGAGGGTTCTCATGTGGTGGCAAGGTGCACTTGCCTAGGGTTGGGAGAGTTGTGTAGAGGAAGGAGAAGAAGAAGAAGAAGGAAATAAATAGTGGTGGTAATGAAGAGAGAGAGTGGTAGGTGGGGAATATAAAGAGGGTGGGTTGTGGTGTGTTGAGGGTGGAGTATAGGTTAAGGTGTTCCAATGCACAATAAACCAAACCAAACCAATAAAACCGAGCCATGACAAAACCAAAAATACGAGAAATACCGAAATACCACAAGCTGAGAAAAATAAAAAAATACATGCCAAAATCCAAATACGAGTATAAATACGAAATACAGGAATTACGGGAAATGAGGGTAACACCAATCCTTACCTACACTTGGCAATTACAATAATTCTCTCTCTAATACTAGCTAATGATCTAACAATGTACTCCATCCCCGATCGGGTTTAAATTTTTATCCCCATCCCCGTCCCCGTTTAACAATGTACTCCCCGTCTCCGTCCCCGCAACCTGCCCCATTAACACTTTTGGGAGTAGATTTTTTGTCCCCGTCCCTGTTAATAATTTTTTTTATAGTATAAACTATTTCATTCCAAAAAATTTTACAAGACAATGTTGATAAAACATTGATTTAATAAAAATTATATCTAGTACCAGATAGATCATGAACTCATACAAATGTGTTGCACATATAAGTATAAGTAATCGGGGTCGAGGATTTACCGGGGCGGGGAGTACAATACCCATACCCGGCCCCGAATATAATAGGGGATTTTGTTTAATCCCTATTTCCTTCTCCATCCCCGTTTCTATATCCCCAAACCCGTCCCCATCGGGGAAAAAATTCGGGTCCCCGTCGGGTTTGGAGGAAGTTGCCATCCCTACTCAAACACACACAATAGCTGTGTGTGTGTTCGTGTGTGTCTGTGTGTGTGTGTGTCTGTGTGTCCGTGTGTGTGTGTGTCTGTGTGTGTGTGTGTCTGTGTGTGTGTGTCCGTGGGAGAGGAGGAGGAGGAGTAGGAGGAGTTAGGTTAGTGTTTACCGGCGAGGAGGAGTAGCTCGGATTGGGGGAGGAGGAGCTCGACGGGGGTGGGGGGGTGGGGGTAGGGGTCGCCGGGGGGAAGGGAAGTCGCCGAGGGTGGAGGGAGTCGCCCGGTGGGGAGGGAGTCGCCAGGGGGGACGGAGTCACCGAGAGCTCGAGGGAAAATTATAAAATTTTCGAGTGAGGGAGAAAAAGAAAACAGTACTGTGCCCTAAGTAAAAAAGTTAGCGACGTCAACAGTCGACGTCGCTAAACGTCGCAACCATTTTAATATATGGTGACATATTTTAATAATATGTCACTGAACGTCGCTATTCTGCGACGTAATTTATCTACTGTCGCTGAACGTCGCTATTCAGCGACGTTTTACGATGTCTATAGAAGGAAGTCGCTATATTACATATTTAGTGACTGTATTTAATTCCGTCACTAAACAACATCGCTAATATAGCATATTTTAGTAGTGTGAGAAGCTCATCGGTATGGAAGAGCGTCGTCGTCGGCCCTTATAGTATCGTCGAGAGGGCCAAATATCACCGAAGAAGGAGGTGTGGAACTATCGCTGCTCGCCGTGGAAGATGATTGTCGTTGCTCATCGTGAAGGAACGGACCTCGCCGTCGGGAAGAAGCCGTACGCCATCACTGCCGCTGTGGTGCGCTGCCATGGCCATCCAGTTGCTGACCTACCGCCATGGCTAGCCTCTTCTACGAGAAATTAGGTTTAGGGTTTGGGGATCGGCCGGAAGGAAAGAGGAATGGGAGGGAAGAGATTTGGGAACAAAATTTATTTGGAAGAAATAATGGAAAGCTGAGAGCTGAGTCTCTCTCCTCTCCGATTTTTATAGGAAAGAAAATGAAAATTTTACAACTAAGGACTTCCAAAATGGTTTATTACAAATTGCCTATAATAGTTTGTTAGAAGGTTAGTTATGGTGGTTACAAGTTGTTAGGGAGTGGGGACCACTCCAATTAATTTGAAAATTAGTTCTTTGCCAAAAAAATTCAAATCTCCCTCCAAATTAGTTACTCCCAAATCCTTAATTAGTTAACTATGATATAATAACTTTAAGTATTACACTAATTAATCAACTTTGAATATTATTTATAAAATATTAAAATAGCCCAAAATTTCATAAAACTGGAAAAGTGGGGTTACATACTGTGCTATAGGTGACAAGTAGGCTTGTGCTTTAGGTTGACGAGGTTACTGTGCTTTTGAAGCGACATGTTAACTTGCATTGGTTGCGATGGGAGTTTTCAAGTCTCTTATAGAGAAGTGACTTAAGCTTCTGATCCAGAGCAGATGAGTGCGACGTGGGAATGGAGATGGTGTGAGCATATGACCATCATGTGCCTCATGCGGGAGCAGGTAAGTAGCTGTGCCTCTGAACAGTGAAGGCGTTGGCTGCGAAGGAAAGGGTATGACATCCTTGCGCGTCTGAGATTGGCGCAGGTAGATAGTTGTGCATCTGGAGTGAAGACACTAGCTTCTGGAATAAAAGAATGGAAGGGTGGCCCTATTACCATCTTGTTTCTGAGGTTGGCGCAGGGAGGAGGCTACGCCTTTGGCTCGAAGGCTCTAGCTTCTTCAAAGTGTCGAGTTACTGATATGCTTCTGAGAGGCTCCGCCCACAAAAATATCAGAACATGCTTCGGTGGAAGTCAGTCCTCCAGCGTGTGTATCGAGAAGAACGAAGGCTGCGCTTTGATGAAGATTGCATCCCTTGTAGATCCCTCTAGGCTTCTGTCGAATATGTACTCGATCCTTTGTATAAGAAGATAATTAGTTCCTTATGTATAGTCCAGATGTGTCTGTACTAGACTTTGGTAGACATGACAATAAAGGGACTTCCCTCCATATCTTCTGTTTTTATCTTTTTAGCACTGAGCCTGAGTTTTTTGCATCTTCTGCGCTGTGGCGAAGGGATGTCTTCAGTTGAGATTTTTTATGGTTCTACAAGACCCCCTTCAAAGTGTCCCGAACTTGAGTCAAGCTCGGGATACTTTGAACAGAAGCATAAACATGCGTCAGGACTGTACGAGCTGGGTGATGGCTAATGTCACACCTAGCTCTTAGCATTAATGGTCCAGAGTCATCATTTCAGAGTATAGGCTCCCGATGGCTTCTTGATATTGAAGCCTTTTGCGTCTTTGCTGGGATCACGAATCTCTTTAGCAGAGGAGGTTCAGAGTCACGTTCCTTTGGTCACTCACAATACTTGTAAACCCTAATTTTCTACTATGATTTTTTAATTTGGTATAAATTTTACTTTGTAATTGTACGTCGCATAGTCATATTATACATCGCGTACAAAATTTTCGTATTGAACGTCGCGTACGAGTTCAAATTATCATATGCCTCGTCGAGTGCGAATATGTGCGAGGTACAAATTTTGTAAAAAATATATTTTATTTTAGAAGCTTGATTTTTCAAATAATAAATAATAAATATTTTTAATTACTTAAAGTGGTAAAATACGTTGCATCGTGGATTGCCAAACTTCATTCATTTTATTTTTCATAAAAAAGGTTATTTTATAATGAGTAATTTAGAAAAACTATGTTTTATGTAAAATATTATTTTTGCATGAGAGTGTATAAATATATAATTGTATTTTTCAAATTAATTATTATTATATTTTATTATATATGAAAATGATAATTGAAATTTGTTTGAGTGAACATTTGATTAAATACAGAAATTTAAATTAGAGAAGATTTTATTTAAAATCAAATAAAGGTTTTATCTAGATATAAATCAATTTTGATTAGATTATATTATATTTTAAGTCGATTGAATTAATAGGGAATTTATCTCTTGGAGAATTTAAACTATCCTAATCTATATCCAACTGGGTCCTCCACCTCCTATATAAGGAGAGGCTCTTATTCCACAATCCAATTTCTCCATCACAGCCATAACACGTGCATTGTGTCTGTGTCGATCTTATTCCATTTTTACATATACATTTTTGTGTCGGACACAACCCCGACAAATCAATACCACTCCGTCATTGCCGCAGTACCCCCGTACATCTCGTCCAATCCCACGACAGCACCCGCTATCGCTTCTGTTGTCGCAACTCCATGTCGTCTCCGCCAACGCCACCCTCTCCTGACCACCAGTCCCCCGCTCCCTCACTGCCACACACCAACACCACCATCATCCCTGTCAAGCGACACCACTCCAGCACCATCCGTCCACATCTCCGTCGTGACCAACTCTGGCCGACGTCAAGACAACCATCACCACCACGTCCACATTGGAACCACCACCCCGTCGAGGTACCACCGTCACCGCCGCCATACTCTTCCAACCCCAACCACCACGGACAACCATCTACGGCCACCCGTCGCGGTCATCGCCGCCACTCACAAATTAAAACACCCAAAAGAGAAATCCCCAAACCCACTCACCTCCGCTGTCCGCCACTGTCGTGCAGTGCCATCTCGAGCGATGGCTTCGGCCGACCCGACCTCATCGCGCCGGTGCACCGAGACGACGCCCACCGCCGCACGAGTCCGCCGCCTCCCTCGTGTCGACAACGATCGCCTCACCCTGCCCCATCGCCATAGCCACGACCCCTTAGCCTCCTGGTCCACCGCTGACCATCTTTTCCGCATGGCGACTCAGATCCGCTCGCCTGCGCCTTCCCCGGCCATCTTAGCCAAGCGCTACCGCGTGAACGTACCGAGCCCGCGAACGGCCGCGCCTCGCTCTTTCCCGTCCGAGTGCCGCCCTCGACGACTGGTGGCCGCGCTCACCGAGAACCCTCCGTCCGTCGGCTGCCCCGCCGCAGTACCAGCACACGCCACCGCGTGGCTGCCCCATCTGCCGCCAGTCGAGCGCCTCCACCAAAGCTCCGGAGACGCGCCCTCCGTAGACGATCCAGCGCCGCCGCCGCGCTTCCGACGCCTGAGAACCACCGCCCTTTTGGTAACCCTCCGTTCACCTCCTCTCTCTCTCTCTCTCTCTCTGAGTTTTGCTTGAGAAGAATTAAGGGTTATTTATTATGATTTTTTATTAGTTATTATTAAGTAAGTAAACAACACAGGTGATGTGTACTTTATAATATTATTATTAGTAACAATATTGTATTTTGTTTTCAACTACACCATTTTTTCTCCAAGTTGAATTTAGTTTTTTTAACCATAAAAATATATCATAAATTATTTTGATCCATTGGAAATAAAATAAGCTACTTCAAATTATAGTTTTTGCCCAATTTTTTTTGATATTTTACATATATTTTAATGTAGTTACCAAATTATGTTTTCAAGTATAAATTAATATTTTGACCAAAAAAAATAAAAAAAAAATGTGTCTTTACAAATTGTATATGTAAATTACTTTTAAGTATTTATGTGAAAGTATTATAAAAATATTTTAGAAATTTGTATATATGTATATTCCCAAAGTTATAGTTTTGGCCAAATCAATCTATTAATATTTTTGGTTAATTACTTAAATATTCTTTTATGAAAGGTAGTTTTATCTAAAAAGTCATATTTTGACAAACTCATAATTTTAGCCTAAATCATTTTTTTTCTATTTTCAAAAAGTTAAAAATATTTATTTTTCTAGAACCAAATTTCTCGATTATCAATCTTGACCATGACTAAATCCAAATTCCTCGCAACTTCAGACCACTGCCCATCGATCACGACTATTGGATACCTCGAGACTGGTCAGAATATTGCACCACACCAGGCGACACACCAGGCAAGATACATTGCCATATTTACTGCTTACATTTAGTTGCATTTTATTTTAGTTATTGTATCTATATTTCTTGTTTATTATTTTTTCATGCATGTGGACTTAGAGTTAAGGGACTACCGTCAACTTAGTGTATCTCATTAAACTTGTCACGATTGTATCACGAGTTGTGTGCGAGTTGTGAGTATCATGTAGTGGTCACTTGCGTATTGGCTGATCACCCGTGCGCATGCGTAGGAATAACTGTCAATAGATGCATGTTAGAAGACATGACAGTTATTAGGTATAAAACAGTGTTGTGGAAGTGTCACGTGTTGGTGTGTCGTGGTTACGATGCATGTATAGTATCATTAGAGGGAGAGGACAGCTATTAGCGTAGGGCCTATATTTATTTTTACACACATTTTTGGCCGATAGTGACTCGGATGAGCGCTACTTACTGCTCCGGGCCGATAGTGTCTTGTATGAGCGCTACTTGACGGCCATTCTTTATTTACTCTGCTGATCTTACAGCCCCTGCGTAGAACGTTGTCCTCAAAGTGCATATCACATAGATGGTTAGGGACCCAGTTGTGTTGTAGTTCATAGTATTTACAGTTGCAGTTATAATGGCATGTTCTTTCTGTATCTTGTTACGTCCCTCTGAGGACCTGGTGATTTCTCCAGGTGTATTTTTGTGATTTCCTGCAGGTGCTCTAGCTAAGGCCGTGACTTGTGCTCTATTCCGTCGTAATGATTGCTTTTGGATTCGTCATTTGATTCGCTCGACCAAATCAGTTATTTGTATATTTCTTTCTTATTTAAACTTGTTGGTAGTGGATATGTCTCCGCCCAACGTTTGTACAAATGACTATTTGATTATATCATTAAAACTTCATATATGTGGATGAGATTTAGTTTGAGCATGGCTTTCTATATTTTACAGCTTATATATACATAAGAGCCTTTCATTTACTCGTATGAATACAGCTGGCATGATACGTATCTAGTCCTAAGTATTTTAGGACTGGGCGTTACATGTTTTTGTGGTAGCCCATGCAGGTCTTGCATATCACTTCGATTACGTTACTGTACCGAAGTGAACTTGCACATAGGATTAGAGTCTAGAATCTCATCCACCTACTTGACATCCTTTCTTGACTTCAAATTCCGAACTCTCGTTCGACCTCCTTGATTTGCATCTTGCTTGACTCCTTCTACCATAAATTCTTAGTTTCGTGCTTAGTGACAACTAGGAAGATGACTACACTAGTATCTGCTCATAGGTCAAACACATGGCTAGAAGGATTACAGTGATAACTAGTATGCATTGAGATCCTATTTGAGTTATAAAGATATAAGGATAAGAGGGACCATATTTTTCTAGAAGTATGAACTTAAGGATTAGTTAATTCCAAGTTGGGTAGTAGCTACATTAATAACTTCAAAGGATTTTTAGAACTTTATTTGGATCTACAAAAGGATAGTGGGATCTATATACAATTAAGAAAGGAAATTTATTTGAGTTTCAGTTTTGATTTTTGAAGGTCATTATGATTCATTTGATTATAGCTATACATCATTGAAGAGCTATGAAGTTAGTTGGAAAAAAAAATTGCCGCTGTAAGAATTATGAGGGCGGTTGATAAAGCTTGGTTTTAAATTGGGTTGTATGGTGCACAATTAATAAGTTCGAAAAAATTTGAATTTTAAGTTTGGAGTAAGATATTTAAGAATTTTGGTTAAAAATATTTTGAAGGATATATAATCAAATTGAGGATCTGCTTTAAACTCTTGTATGACTTACGATTGTTAACTCCTATTTAAATTTTGAGTTAAGATTTGGATTAATGATAGAAAAAAAAACAGATTGGATTTGTGACACAATAAAGGTTTATTCGAGATTGATTAGAAAATTTGAAAATCTTAAGTTATGATTTTGATGTGATTAGATAAGGTGGAAAGGTTAGTTTATAATACATTTTGGCAAAATTTTTTGTGTTATGATAAAGGTTATCTTGAGGTTGATTAAAAGAAAATTTAAATTTAAGTTATGAGTATGATTGACAGCTTAGAAAGATATTTTATTAGATTATTTGGAGAATTATATTGCGAAGTTTTGAAGAAGTCAAATTTATAGATTCAAATATGGTTAGACAACCAAGATAGATAAAGTAGTCCACATTAATTGCCATATCACTCATGACCATGATAGTTGTATGTACTCAAGTGTAGTTGGTCATCTACCAAATCATATGGTTATATTTCAATCTTGACTCACTCAACATTCCCTCAAATCTAGATTTTATCGTGACTTTCTAACCATTTGAAACTTGAGAACTGATTAAATTGTTCCTTGATCATACTCCATCTAATTGGCTATCATATCTCTATAAACTGTATCCCTAACTTAATTACCTTGATCTACTAGAATCTGAATTATCTTTATTTCATGCGTTAACTTGGTCATTTATTTTGTGCGTTAATCATTACCTCATGAACTTCAACTTTCTATTTTAAATTCTTTTATGTCCTTTTTCCGTGACTTGAATATTTGGAGCACAACACTAGACTTTTCCATCCAACAAATTCCAGATGCAAGACCTAGACGAGCCCACCTTCATGTAGGTATATCATGTCCCATTAAAACACGTCCCCTTATACTCTATTTTATGATGCGACTTTCAAGTCAAAATGGTCAACGATAAACCCTACCATCATACTATGGTCCTATCTGACTTCGGTTAGAGATCAAATTTTGACACAAGTCTTTTGACCCGATATATGATTGTGACCTATTTAATTCCTTATTATGCATCAAACTTTGTGTGTTAACTTGATTGCTTAACCTTGTCGTTTTATTTAAATGTCTTATCTTGATTTACTTACGCATAACACCCTTCTACTCTCCATGCAATATTAGCAACTTTTACTTTCCTCCTTTCCGATTAAATTGCTTCACTCATATTTTACCTTGATTCTTCCGTGGTTTATGCAATTGTGTTCACTTCATGATTCCCTTGTTCGAAAATGAAAATGGTTATGACATCCTTTGGTTGGAAATTGGTTAGAATTGAAAATCCTAGAAGAGAGAGTAGTGGTAAAGTTGAATAAGATGATTGAATATGCATAAGTGAAATCTTGCGGTAAAACCATGAGACAGAGTATATTCTATGATCAAAGGAGAGTAGATTCTTATTCGACGAATTGGTCCTTTATTTTATGAGATGATAAAGAAAGTGTTTGAAGAATTCAAGAAGAAGTGTAAACTTCCTTAATAATCAAGAATTTAACCACGTGATGATTTTTAATATAAAGGTCATATTAAGTGAGACTGAATTTACTCTTGACTAAATTGAGTGGACAAATTTTGATGTAAATTCTTAAAATGAAAATTTGCATGAGGAAATTAGCTTGACAGAAAATATGTGGGAAGAAGCGTATTAGAGATTAGTTGAATTAGGAAGTTTGGACTTATCGAATTTTAAGATTTTGGATATAGCTCATATCAAAGTAACTTCAAATTGATGTTCGACTAAATTGATTAAAGGGCGACTGAATTATTTTAGAAAATTATGAAAGACGAAATTTGATATGAGAAAAATATTACGTACGTATGGATAAGTTGGAAGAAATAGCTTAGGAATTATTAAACTTAGACGTTTGGACATTGAATCTCTATCATTGAGATATTGGATTTAGATATTTGAATATAGTTGGAGCTCAAATCTTCGTGAGTAAATTTCGAGGATAATTATCAAATGGAAAGCAAAGAAAAATTTTTCTTAGGAATTATGGATTAAATTTTTTACGAGGAATAATAAAATAGATGAAGTTGATTCTGAGAGGGTTAAAGGAGAATTTGAATTTGGAAATAAAAAGAGATTTGAGAAGCTATTGCCTATTACGAGGCTGCACATTTCTAAGATTTATGGTTCATATTGATCGAGACACTATTGGACTATCATGCACGTGATCATTTGCTAAACTATGACCGTTGATTAAATTTTTATCTAAATGGCTGTTTTCTTTGAAATCCATTTACGACTCCTTGCCTGAATTTTGATTATGTTTTCTTACCTAGAAACACATGTACCTCCTTAAGCCTGCCTATCCTAACTATTCCTAAATTTTGAGGACGAAATTCTTTTAAGTTTGATAGGATGTAAATCCCCTAATTTTCTACTATAATTTTTTAATTTGGTATAAATTTTACTTTGTAATTGTACGTCGCATAGTCGTATTATACGACGCGTACAAAATTTTTGTATTGAATGTCGCGTATGAGTTCAAATTTCCATATGCCTTGTCAAGTGCGAATATGTGCGAGGTACATATTTTTGTAAAAAAATATTTTATTTTAGAAGCTTGATTTTTCAAATAATAAATAATAAATATTTTTAATTACTTAAAGTGGTAAAATGTGTTGCATCGTGGATTGCTGTCACGACCCGTACCCTGAGGAAGGACACGAGAACGTGGGTACGTCCAGCCTATGCCGTAGAATCGGCAGTAGAACGCTGTATAGGTCGTTTATAAATACTACAACTAGACAATTATAAGGGTACCTGTCATCTCCGTACGGAGGTATAATATGGCATAACTCAATCACAAGACAATCTAAGGAAGATAGCACGAATTATGAAAGATAAGATAAAAGAACGTAACTGGAAATATATGCAAGATCCTAACACAAGTTAGAGTTCAAAATATAACACAAGATCCCAGAATAATAAATATACTACAAGTCTCAAGTACTAGCTGGATCGCAGTCCAGTCAAGCCTAACTAACTAGTCTAATCAGGGGGTAGTCCTCTACTGAGCTAGATGCTCCTCAGGCTCCTGAGTGTCATCCTATATGCCCCATAGAAAGTAGGGCAGTCTCCATCATCATCTGTAATATTTGTCAACACATCCAGTCATGATTGGAACGAGTACATCATCTAACAGTTCAAAATAATTGACAAGCGTTATGAGTATGAAATAATAATAAAATTCTTGATGATCAAGTTGTAGAGGTAATATAAAATGAAAAGACAAGTGTACAAGATCATATGAGAAACATGCACATATGTAAAGATGAGTAAACCTGTCATACAAGATATGTTGTAGACAACTCAAACAAACTGTGTTAAGACCAGTGATTTGAAATACCAAGTTTGACATGTGAACGGCTAGAAAGGGATATCCGGCAAACCATACACGTACGTGTGTGGCCGCTATTATTAACGAAAGACCAATGGGATAGAAAGGGGTACGTTCACATGTTTCCTAGGTATTTCTCCGCCCGACTAGTACACATGGAATCCAGGTTCTTTGACACGCATTTTATTAGTCACGATGGATGCATAAGTCATGATTACATTATTCAAGATAGGCATGAAACTACGTATCTCCAATCAAGGAATCCATAAAATACCAATCCGTGAGTCCATCGTGTCAGAATCAAGATAGAACACTAATATAACATGCATCACAGGATATATCAACGTAATAAAACTATCAGAGAATGTACTCGCATGTCGTCCTGAGCAATAAATGTGAAATGAGCCTCAGAGTGGAGTCACAAAGCCTATAGATGAGATACATGAGTTAAATCGGTGTTAGATAGTGTCAAACATAGTTTTCTAGTGAGTGATATGAAATCTAGGTCAAAACTAGGTCAATTGTTGACTCACAGTTGACTTTTGGTCAACCCTGGTCAAACCTTAGTCAAATCTAGGTCATTATAGGTCAAGTTAACCTATATCAAGTCATAACTACCTAAAATACCCTAACCTAGATATTCATATGCCGAATATTACCTTATACAATATATACATATGTATATAGGATACACCAGTCTATCCTCGGTAATCTACTATTCTAGTCCTTAGGTAATACTATATTCCTTAGACTTAGGCTAACTCCCTTACTATGCTAATAGGTAAACTCCTATACCTTAGAGTAGGTAATATCTTACCTACCAAACCTCTCTTTAAAGTAAACCATAGTCATAAACCCTCTAGCCCATTTACCTATCCATTAGATAATATCCTACTTAGTTAGATAGGCAATTTCCTAATACCTTCTACATAGATAACACATTACCTATACTTGCTAGGTAAACCATTACCTAGACTACCTAGAGTAGGTAAATCCATGATACCTACTTGGTTGGACCCTTAAAGCTCCTAACCTATCTAAACACCGGGCTATACGACCCCTCACAATTGGCTCTCATATGGCCAACACAGGCCATTTAAGCCCAATCAAGGAGGAGATCCCCTGATACTCACATATGTCTACTTGAACATGAGACACAACTAATCCTAAAACAGAGAAGTAATCCCCTGTTCCTGCTCTATAAACCCAATCCTAGACGTATAGCACTCATATATGAAACACACTGACACTCTAAACTCCTCACCTGGTTCACTCCTGCCTCTCCCATGCCAGGACAGGGCCTCACATTACCTGTGCACTCTAGTACACAGGTCTCACTAATACCCCCCTCTTGCTGCTCAGAACCCAAACAGTGTGTACATGGCTCCCAACGTCCATACTTACATATTCCTCATCATTAAACTGATCCCCCTCCAGCTGCTGCTACCAAGTGCAGCAGCACACCCATCTATGCTCTCTCCCTTCACTCACACTCACACACACACACACACACACACACACTCATGAATGAACATGGAGAATGAGATGGTGGATGGACAGGTATGCTGAAATCTGAACTGAATGACAAGTCCACACTGTGGACAGAAGAATAATGTAAGGGACTGATATAAAGATGTATCTGGGCTGAACATCATGTACAAAGGGGACTGCAAAGATGGAGAGCCTACCCAAAACTTAACTAACTTTCAATCCTAACCTATCCCACTGATACCATATTCTAACTCCCAACGGTCATCTAACATAACTCTATCACCAAGGCTAACCCCACATGCCTATGGCCAAATGTCATGAGTCAATGGCCCATTGGCCAACACTCAATCTCAGGGAGTATCTAACTGATACTGTCCCTTCCCGTTCCTAAAATACGTATTTTAATTCATGTACTGTAAAACCCCTAATTTTTATTTATTTATTTATTTTATTAGACTTAAAAATGAATTTATACAATTGATGGTTTTTTTTATGACCCGGTTTAGCCAATTCAGTCCGAACTGGGCCCGGACCAAACCCAAGGCCATGTAGGCACGTGGGAGACCAAAGTGGCCATGTAGACATATTTTATGTATGTAGAAATATTTTCTAAATTATTTTAGAATTTTAAGAACAATTTTTAATTATTTAAATATTTGTACTATTATTGGTATTCTGTTATTAAATAATATTTTGCAACACTGTACAAATTGTTCTGGACCCGAATTTGAAAGTGTGGGATGGGTTCATCCAAACCACCCTTGAGCAAATTTATTATTTTATTATTTTAATTTAAAGTTATTTTTAATAAAATACATATTCACTTTGCTTATATGATTATTATTATTAAATCTATTGTAAAGTAAATTTGTATATGTATATATATAGATGGGTTTAAATACATTAATTATGTGGATAGATAATATTAAATTGTTATTTAAATTGGTGAAGATTTTTATGTAGATTTAGATATATACATAATAGATTTAGATATATATATAAATATATATATATATAAAAGATTTACTTAAAAAAAAGGAAAAGCAAGTGGTAGGGCCGACCCCCACCACCAACGCCAACCTAAGCAGCAGCATGAGCTGCGCTAACCAATGTGGTCGACCCCCTTTAATAAGAAGAAGCAGCAGCAGCTGCACAAGATGGCCGACCCCCTCCCCATTTATAAATATATAGAAGTTATAAATTTATATATGTTTAGCAAGAAAAACCCTAAAAAAAAAATTCTTCCACCTCCTTCCTCTCCTCCTTTCTCCTTCCCACTCCACGACGAAGCTCGGACGCACCATGGTGAAGCCGTGCTCGCAAAGAAGACAAAGGAACCATCGACAACAACAGCAGATTCCCACTTTAAGGTATCCAACTTTTCGATCAATTTCTCTGTCAATTCTACTCCGATTTTCGATCCGTAAATTTGTGTAAAAAGCCCACATGACCCTCTTCGAGATCCCCCATGTGGATTTTGACATGGCCATCCAACTTGCTCGAAAAATCGAGACGAAGTTAGAGAAAAACCACTTTTCTGAAATATTAAAAACTGTTTTAAAACATTAACTTGTCGGCCACTTTTCTCGCTGTCCATCAAACTTTCGTAAAAACTAATTGAAGGCAGTCAAAGACAACCTAACCGAGATTGTAACGCACCTTTTGGATTCACTTTTCATCTAGTATGTAGAAAGTTACACGTTGTTAAAGTTTTCCGAAAAACTGTAAATTCTGTTTTCAAAAAGTAGAGAAACACTCCGATACGGCGTCTGTCCCGACAAACCGGGCGACGTGGTCGTGCACTATACGCATCGAAAGGCGCGTATGGATGTTGTCGACGTATGGGAACTGACGGAACTCGATTTCATTGCATGTGCGCGACGAAATCAATGCGTATCCGTCGAGATACCACGTATCGACCCTTTGTAAATTAAGTCACAACTTTGTGCACACTCGTCAAATCGCGACGAAACTTGCGCCATTGGACTCAAAATATTTTTCTAGTCCTGTGAGCCAAGTTTGGTCCGATTCTGAGACCGTTGATCAGGACGCTATTATGGCGGGCCCACAATCCCACTCAACGGGCGATTTTGTGCACACCCTACCGGAATCCAAAATTTGACATACCGTTGGGTTTGTCTCATCAAAACAAATCCGTAGATATATAGTTTGACGACTTTAGAGACCATAGGTTCTGGCACGCATTTCGGTGCAAAGCGGGTCCAACGGCGGACATCGTTTTGACCCGAAATTATGATTTTGCCAATGTTCCAGAATTTAACTTTTGGATAGGCGTTTCCTAGGTATATCTTTTATTCTAAACTCGTTCGTGATGTTTGTTTCAGCATCCGGAGCTTCTTGTGGATTTTGACTTTCGTGTTGACGATTCTGATTGTTGAATTTTGCTGTTTCTCGCACCACCCGCAGGCAAGATACCTTGCCATTATACCGTTTATATTCAGTTGTATTTTATTACATATTACTATTCATTATTTCTAGTTCTTGTAGTTCTTGATTTATTGTTTGCACAGTGATATTAGATATACTTTGTTATTATCTTTTGATTGCATATGGACTTAGAGTTAAGAGACTACCGTTGTAGTATATTGCATATACCTCGACATCGTTGTACCACGAGGATGTGTGAGATGAGTAGCATATAGAGATTCTTGTGTGTGGGCTGATCCCCCATGTGCATGCGTTAGGGCTAACTGCTAATAGAGGCGTGTTAGGAGACTTAGCAGTTAGTAGCGATACATGGTCGTGGATGCGACTTGACAGGTACATTGGATTGAGAGAACATTTCCTTATCGTATGGGCTTCTATTGCACTTCCCTTATAACCCGAAAGCTCCGCTAGAGATACGGGTATGAGCCTCTCAGGTTGGCCACTGTCGTTTTTCAATGTCATGTTCTCAGTCACTGGTACCCAAGTAGGGACTATACCAGATCCCATTACAGCCAGGGCTCATGCGACAAAAGGTTTGTTCTTAACTGCATGTTCACTTTAGTATGGTTAGAGTACCTTATTTATGTCTTGTCACATTCTTTGATTGTGGCATATTTTATATTCAGTATTTATATGGCATATTTATTGTATCTTGTTATGTCCCTCTGAGGACCTGGTTATCTCTCCAGGTGTGTGCTTCTGTGATTTTGCAGGTGTTTTAGCCAAGGCCGTGATCTTCTCCATTCTTTCGAAGACGATTGCGCTTGGTTCGTCTTATTATTTTATCGATCACTTCTTGTACATTTTATTTGAGATAGTTGGTAGTGGACTTTGTCTCCGCCCAACGATTGTATACATGAAAAATTTAAAGTTATTTTTATATCATTTATTTATCTAGTGGATGAGATTTAGTTATTATGGTTCTACTGCATTTTACAGCTTATGTATACATACAAGGGTTCTATTTATTGGAGTGTACTTCGTATGTATACAGCTGGCATGGATACGTACCTAGTCCTAAGTATTTTGGGAATGATACGTTACATGTTTTTGTGGTGGCCCATGCAGGTCGAGTTTGTCACTTCGGTTACGTAATTGTACCGGTATGAGCCTGCAACATAGGATTAGAATCTAGGAATCTCATCCATACAGCTTGACCTCTTCCCTTGGCTTCAAATTCCGAACTCTCGATCGACCTCCTTGAATTGCATCTTGTTTGATTTCTTTCTACCATTGATACTTATTTTTGTGCTTAGTGTCAACTAGGAAGATGACTACACTAGTATATGCTCATAGGTCAAACACATGGCTAGAACGGTTATATTGGCAATTGGAATACATTCAAGACTCTAATTGAGTTAAAAAGGCTTTTTTGTGTGAATTAATGATTAGTAATTTGTAAAGTAGGATATTACCAAGAAAAGTTTTAATCTTGAGATTTCTAAATAGTAAACACCATAGGATTGATACTGCAGGAAACAAAAAAATATATATATATATATATATATATATAGCTAGAATCTTTATACCATTGATTTAAGAAATTGATTGGCTTTTTGAGAATTAGTATTTATGATTTATTGGATTATAGTTACACATCTTTGCACAAGTATAAAAATTAATTTGCTTTTCGAGTTGTGATATTTATGAGTTTTGGGTGATAGATATACATCCTTGAACAAATATAAAATTTATTTGATTTTCGAGTTTTGATGTTTATGATTATTGTATATTATAGTTATACACCTTCGAACAGTTATAAATTTGAATTGAGAATGATCTTAGCTTAAAAAAAATAGCCATAGGAATTATTTAAATTTGAGTTGTACAACTTACGGATTTCTTGTTTAGTAAAATTTAAATTTTAAGAAAAAGTAATGACGGTGAATTTTGGTTTAAAATATTTGAAAGTTATGAAAACAATTTTTGAGAATTTTTTTTCTTTATTTTAAATTGTGTCCTATGATTGAGGATTTACAAATCTATTTAGATTTTTGGTAAAAAGAAGAAGAGGATTTTGACTGATAAGATTATTTGAAAATTTAGTTTAGTGTGGGATTGCTAATATACATTTTTTTAGAATTTTGAAGGATGTGATGGAAAGTTATTTTGATTGATTAAAGGAAGTTACCATTTAAAAAGTTGTGATTTTGTTGGAATAACTTAGCATGAATAGAAGTTAAAATTGATGAGAGCATTGAGCTTAATTTTTGAGATTTCTTTTAATATGCTAAGAGTTTTATTATGAGTTATTTGAAAATTTTAGAGTGTTAAAATTTTGATTGATTGTAAAATTTTATGGATTCGTAAATTATGAACTCATGAGTTAAATAGTTGAGTTTAAACGTTAATTTTGGAAAGGGTTAGTAGTAACGTGATAAAATTTTGCTTTGAGATTTATGAGAGTGATTTAAATTTTTTTATGATGAATTTGAACTGCTTGGATTGAATACAAATTTTGGTGGTTTATTTTTGAAAGTTTATTTTTGAAACTTTTGGAGGATACTTGAGTTAAATTTTAATGGTAGGCCCCAAGATAACCCTACTGAGTATTCCACACTAATTGCCATGTCACCCATGACCGTGATAGTAGTATATACACAAGTGTTGTTAGTCATCTACCCAGCTATGTGACTGTATTCCCATCTCGGCTTACTCGACCTTCCTTTAATTCTAGATCTTTTAATTGGACTTTCTAACCCATTTGCAATTTGAATAATAATTTAATTAACTGTATTCATTTAGGATACTATCTTCTCACTAGAACTGTGCCCCTTAATTATTATTTTTTATGGATTCTTCAATTAAATTTATTTCATGCTTTAACTTGATTTTTTTTTGGGCATTTATTATCAGCTCGTGAACTCCCCCTTTCTATTTTAGATCTTTTGGCGTCCCTTACCGTGACTTGGATATTTGGAGCACAACTCTAGACTTTTCCATCCAACAAATTTTATGTGTAAGACCTATACAAGACCACCTTCATGTAGATATATCATGTCCCACTAAAACACGTCTCCTTGTACACTATTTTCATGATATGACCTTTTAATCAAAATGGCTAAACTATAACCTTTACCATGATATCGATATATTTTGACCACGGATAGGGATTCAACCTCGACTCAGTTCTTTCGACCCGATATGTGATTTTGTTCTACTTAATTCCTTAAATTCTTATATTTGTGCTTTATCTTGATTGCTTAACCCATTGTCCCATCACACTACTAGCTTAACTCTTGTAAGTTGGGTAGAATACAAGACGACCTAACAAACCTTTGTCTTTGCGACCCTATTGATAAGTTTACTCAGACTAGAAATTCAGAGGACCCTAAACTCATATAGGCAACCAAGCCATAAATGAAGAAATAATAGGACAACCGTGTAGGCCACACTTCGGACGAGACTTGATTTTAAAAGATCTTGGACTATTTTAAAATTTCCTTCAGCAGTACCTCCCTTGCTCATATTTTGACTATCTCATGCTGCCAATGTAGCTTCAGTTTTGCAAGCTTATTTCTTTACCAAGCTTGATCATGACATATTTTATTGGGTGCACCCACTAACATATTGTCTAATCAGAATCGGTGCATGATGTTCTGATCAACCTATTGCACTTTGGTTCGCTTATCACATATTATACTACGTGGATGAAGTACATAGTAAACTTGCCTTAGAGTCTCATCCACGACAGCCTTAGCAATTCTCGTTTGAATTATTTTTGCCACCTATGAACCCCGCAATTCGTACTCAATATATAACGCCGTCTTTGAAACCTTTGTTGTTCTTATCTTATTTTGGAAAGACAAGGTACTGTACTTGCTAAGATAGACTCAAGGTATCATCTTTGGTTGCCCAATCGGTTAATTATACACAAATGTAGATAGCCACCGACCGACTCATGTGGCTATATCCTCGTTTTTAACTACTCCTCATTTCTCAACCATAGAATTATTATCGTGCCCTTCCAAATGTTCTTGAGCACTCGAGAATGATTCTAATCATTCACTTAAATCAAACTCTCAATCGAGACGATTAATCTCCAGTTTCTCTCTAGGAACCACATCTCCCAAATGTCTAATTTATTTTCTTTGGTCTACTCATTTCCTTACTGTTCTTCTAAATTGGATATTCAAAAGTTTGTTACCTTCAGTAGCGATCCTTATTCAATTCCATAACCATGATATATTTTTGTATATATCGACTCCACAATTTTCTACTGCATGGTGGTGTTGAACGCCATTTTATCGCCTCCACCAAATTTAATTGCATTTTTGGTATTGACGAACTCTTCCTATCCATCAACCCTATTTACCCTATTAATCCTAAATTTCGAGGACGAAATTCTTGTAAGTTGGGTAGGATGTAAAACCCCTAATTTTTATTTATTTATTTATTTATTTATTTATTTTATTAGACTTAAAAATGAATTTATACAATTGATAGTTTTTTTTTTTATGACCCGGTTTAGCCAATTCAGTCCGAACTGGGCCCGGACCAAATCCAAGGCCATGTAGGCACGTGGGAGACCAAAGTGGCCATGTAGACATATTTTATGTACGTAGAAATATTTTCTAAATTATTTTAGAATTTTATGTACAATTTTTAATTATTTAATTATTTGTACTATTATTGGTATTCTGTTATTAAATAATATTTTGCAACACTGTACAAATTGTTCTGGACCCGAATTTGGAAGTATGGGATGGGTTCATCCAAACCACCCTTGAGCAAATTTATTATTTTATTATTTTCATTTAAAGTTATTTTTAATAAAATATATATTCACTTTACTTATAGGATTATTATTATTAAATCTATTGTAAAGTAAATTTGTATATGTACATATATAGATGGGTTTAAATACATTAATTATGTGGATAGATAATATTAAATTGTTATTTAAATTGGTGAAGATTTTTATGTAGATTTAGATATATACATAATAGATTTAGATATATATATAAATATATATATATAAAAGATTTACTTAAAAAAAAGGAAAAGCAAGTGGTGGGGCCGACCCCCACCACCAACGCCAACCTAAGCAGCAGCATGAGCTGCGCTAACCAATGGGGCCGACCCCCTTTAATAAGAAGAAGCAGCAGCAGCTGCACAAGATGGCCGACCCCCTCCCCATTTGTAAATATATATAAGTTATAAATTTATATATGTTTAGCAAGAAAAACCCTAAAAAAAAAATTTCTTCCACCTCCTTCCTCTCCTCCTTTCTCCTCCCCACTCCACGGCGAAGCTCGGACGCACCATGGCGAAGCCGTGCTCGCGAAGAAGACAAAGGAACCATCGACAACAACAGCAGATTCCCACTTTAAGGTATTCCACTTTTTCGATCAATTACTCTGTCAATTCTACTCCGATTTTTGATCCATAAATTTGTGTAGAAAGCCCACATGACCCTCTTCGAGATCCCCCAGGTGGATTTCGACATGGCCATCCATCTTGCTCGAAAAATCGAGACGAAGTTGGAGAAAAACCACTTTTCTGAAATATTAAAAACTGTTTTAAAACATCAACTTGTCGGCCACTTTTCTCGCTGTCCATCAAACTTTCGTAAAAACTAATTGAAGGCAGTCAAAGACAACCTAACCGAGATTGTAACGCACCTTTTGGATTCACTTTTCATCTAGTATGTAGAAAGTTACACGTTGTTAAAGTTTTCCGAAAAACTGTAAATTCTGTTTTCAAAAAGTAGAGAAACACTCCGATACGGTGTCTGTCCCGACAAATCGGGCGACGTGGTCGCGCACTATACGCATCGAAAGGCGCGTATGGATGTTGTCGACGTGTGGGAACTGACGGAACTCGATTTTATTGCATGTGCGCGACGAAATCAATACGTATCCGTCGAGATACCCCGTATCGACCCTTTATAAATTAAGTCACAACTTTGTGCACACTCATCAAATCGCGACGAAACTTGCGCCATTGGACTCGAAATATTTTTTTGGTCCTGTGAGCCAAGTTTGGTCCGATTCTGAGACCGTTGATCGGAACGCTATTATGGTGGGCCCACAATCCCACTCAACGGGCGATTTTGTGCAAGTCCACCGGAATCCAAAATTGGACATACCGTTGGGTTTGTCTCATCAAAACAAATTTGTAGACATGTAGTTTGACGACTTTAGAGACCATAGGTTCTGGCACGCATTTCGGTGCAAAGCGGGTCCAATGGCGGACATCGTTTTGACCCAAAAGTATGATTTTGCCCCTGTTCCAGAATTTAACTTTTGGACAGGCATTTCCTAGGTATATCTTTTATTCCAAACTCGTTCGTGATGTTTGTTTAAGCATCCGGAGCTTCTTGTGGATTTTGACTTTCGTGTTGACGATTCTGATTGTTGGATTTTGCTGCTTCTCGTACCACCCGCAGGGAAGATACCTTGCCATTATACTGTTTATATTCAGTTGCATTTTATTACATATCACTGTTCATTATTTCCAGTTCTTGTAGTTCTTGATTTATTATTTGCACAGTGATATTAGATATACTTTATTATTATCCTTTGATTGCATATGGACTTAGAGTTAAGAGACTACCATTGTAGTGTATTGCATATACCTCAACACCGTTGTACCACGAGGATGTATGAGATGAGTAGCATGTAGAGATTCTTGTGTGTGGACTGATCCCCCATGTGCATGCGTTAGGGCTAACTGCTAATAGAGACGTGTTAGGAGACTTAGCAGTTAGTAGCGATACATGGTCATGGATACGACTTGACAGGTACATTGGGTGGGGAGAACATTTCCTTGTCGTATGGGCTTCTATTGCACTTCCCTTATAACCCGGAAGCTCCGCTGGAGATACGGGTATTAGCCTCTCAGGTTGGCCACTGTCGTTTTTCAACGTCATGCTCTCGGTCACTGGTGCCCAAGTAGGGACTACACCAGATCCCATTACAGCCAGGGCTCATGTGACGAAAGGTTTGTTCTTAACTGCATGTTCACTTTAGTATGGTTAGAGTACCTTATTTATGTCTTGTCACTTTCTTTGATTGTGGCATATTTTATATTCAGTATTTATATGGCATGTTTATTGTATCTTGTTACGTCCCTCTGAGGACCTGGTTATCTCTTCAGGTGTGTGCTTCTGTGATTTTGCAGGTGTTCTAGCCAAGGCCGTAATCTTCTCCATTCTTTCGAAGACGATTGCGCTTGGTTCGTCTCATTATTTTATCGATCACTTCTTGTACATTTTATTTGAGATAGTTGGTAGTGGACTTTGTCTCCGTCCAACGATTGTATACATAAAAAATTCAAATTTGTTTTTATATCATTTATTTATCTAGTGGATAAGATTTAGTTATTATGGTTCTACTGCATTTTACAGCTTATGTATACATACAAGGGTTCCATATATTGGAGTGTACTTCGTATGTATACAGCTGGTATGGATACGTACCTAGTCCTAAGTATTTTGGGACTGGAGCGTTACATGTACTATTTTAATATATTTATTTAATATATATATATATATATCATGTATTGTTCTGTATTTAAAATTCCTTTAATTTCACGTTAATTAATTTTCCTGCAATTTTACTTTCAGCATTTTACTTTCTGCTTTACTTTTGGGTTCGGCCCGAGTTGGTTTATTTTCTGGCCTTGGATGGTTCAACATGAACCTACCTACCACCACTCCTTCATTTAAAGTCTCATCCCCTTTCTCGCTCTCTTCATTACTTCTTCTCATTACTCTTCTTCTTCCTCATAACTCCCCCACCAACGTAGGAGGGCTAGGAAAGTATCAACTTGCTTCTTGATGGATTTCCATTTTTGTTGTTCCATTGTCTTCCTCTTAAGATTCTTAGATACTTTAGTACTTAGCATTTTTAATTCCCAAGGCTCATTTCATGTAGATCTAACTTTAAGGCATTTTTGGAATTTTTAGGTTTTGATCTAGTAACTTTATTATTTTTCAAGTTTTGATGGTTCCACGTTGTAGGGAATTAGATTCGACCAAATTTATACTATTGGAAGTCCTGATTTTGACTTATTTTGAGTGATTTGTGGTCTTTTAGTTCATGGGTTTTCATGGCCATTGGAGGCTGGTTGGAGAAGATGAGCAGTGCATGCTGTCCTGGCGCATGCTGTTTGTTAGCAAAAAGGTGTTGCCATGCTGTTTACTGCCGCATGCTGTTTCCTGGAGCATGCTGTTTGCTGGCGCATGTTTTTCTGCCGCATGCTATTTTCTGGCACATGCTGTCCTGGCGCATGCTGTTTTCTGGCGCATGCTGTTTGCTGGCAAAAAGCTGTTGCCATGCAGTTTGTTGGCGTATGCTATTTGCTGGCGCATGTTGTCCTAGCGCATGCTGTTTTCGGGCGTATGCTGTTTGATAGCAAAAAGATGTTGCCATATTGTTTGCTGGCGCATGCTGTCCTGGCGCATACTGTTTGCTGGCAAAAAGCTGTTGCCATGCTGTTTGTTGGCGTATGCTGTTTGCTGGTGCATGCTGTCCTAGCGCATGCTATTTTCTGGCGCATGCTGTTTGCTGGCAAAAAGCTATTGCCATACTGTTTGCTGGTGCATGCTGTTTGTCGGCGCATGCTGTCCTGGCGCATGCTGTTTCCTGGCACATGCTGTTTCTTAGCGCATGCTGTTTCCTCGCGTATGCTGTCCTATCGCATGTTATTTCCTGGCACATGCTGTTTCTTAGCGTATGCTGTTTTCTTGGCGCATGCTGTCCTGGCGCATGCTGTTTCCTGGCACACACTGTTTCTTGGCGCATGCTATTTTCTGGCATATGCTGTTTCTTGGCGCATGCTGTCCTGGCGTATGCTGTTTCTTGGCACATGCTGTTTCTTGGCGCATGCTATTTTTTGGCACATGCAGTTTCTTGGCGCATGCTGTCCTGGCGCATACTGTTTCCTGGTACATGCTGTTTCTTGGCGCATGCTATTTTCTGGCACATGCTGTTTCTTGGCGCATGCTGTTTTCTGGCGCATGCTGTTTTTCGTGGTCGTATGCTGTTGACTGCTATTTTTCGTGGCAGCATGGCACTTCCTGGCCGCATGAGATCCTGACCACCTATGCATTCTCAGCCGCATGAACTTCTATAATTTTCCGGCCGCATGAACTCTAGCCCATGATGCCTTTTGACTGATTCTTGTCCCCAATTAACATTGATTGATATTGATTATTACCTTAACTAATAATTGATCATGCGTTTCTAGTTGGAACTAAGTGTCACGCCCCGCTCCCGTAGGAGCGATCGTCCTCGCTAAGGCGTGATGCCGCACGAGCCTAGATTGCGCTCGTGCAAGGCGGGTTCCATAACGGCCGATTACAGCGGCTGCGACGGGGTCGTCGCACGGAAGTCCCAAGCTCGGACATTGAACACGCAGCGGAAATTTAGAACAAACACAAGTTATTCAAAGAAGCTCTTTTATTGATATCGAAACAACGGTTACATTGGGGGCGCAAGGCCGAGATTACAATCACTCAATACACTCGCCTCACATTACAAATCACTCAGCTCTCTCTCATCTCTCAATTACAAGTCTTGATCCAGCGGAAGCTTCGGAAGGCGATGTCCATACATTATGTCCCGTATAAGTCTTCAAATCCAGGCGACCGCACGCTTCGAATCGCCAAGGAACTCCGTGCCTCGACGCATCCAAGCGAGCTCCGCGCCACGAGCTTCTACCTGTGCCTGCACATAAACACTGTGTGGGTGTCAGTACCACTGTACTGGTGGAGTGAGCTCCTCGCCCACCCATACAAAACCGACACGTTTTATTTACTTTGTGCATTTCAAGCCCCCCTTACGATTGTCTTTCTAGTCTTGCCTTAGGATCGATTTTAGGACCGACGCTCAGCCTATTTAGTGTCTTTAGACCATCTCCGTGCCTTGCACTAATAACGTACCCATACGTTGCCTCTAGACCTTTCTCGTGCTTGCATTGTCAACGTACCGACTCACACTTGTCTTTCGTACCATACTCTTGGACGTAACGACTAGGTCGTGTCAATTACTTGCCCTACGGCCCTTCTCGACTTAACTCGAAACGTATAACCCAACTTGTGGAACCGATGTTAAGAACTCAAGTACGATAACGTATCTCGTGCCGAAGCACGTGTCTTTACGTATAACCGAATCGTGGACTTTATAATACTTTGGGTGCAACCGAGCACACAATTCTACATTCAACGCAAACCGTGCTTACACTTCCTTTGTTACGACCGACATCGTGCATGCGGATTCGCCGCGTAGCACGCCAATTATCTATATGAAAGGCCACTGGCATGACAAGCCATCGCGGACATAGCTCGGGTAGGCGGCGGGTCCTTCGATGCAAGGTAGCTAGCCCCATGGAAAGCCCCCGACTACCCACGCAATAAAAGCATGCGCGCTATAACGTCTACCCCCTAGGATGACTGGGCCCGGTGCCCCGGCGTATAACCAGTCTAGGCAGAAATCCTTGTCGACAAGGTGTCCAATGACCACGCACCTACGGAACATCTAGACTCACGTAAATGCATGGCCTACTTGTTGGTACGACCGGAACTATACTTAGCAACTCGTGCTCCGAATCACACTTGGCATAACGTGCCTCGGGACCGCGAGACTCCCAACCGAGGGATCGCCTCGAACTTCTTAACGTGGATAGGAACGCGAGACTCCCAACCGAGGGACCGCCTCGAAACTCAACGTGGATAGGAACGCGAGACTCCCAACCGAGGGACCGCCTCGAATACTTAACGTGGATAGGCACGCGAGACTCCCAACCGAGGGACCGCCTCGAACTACATTGAACTCGAGGGAACGACTACTTTGTAGCCTTCCAACTTAACTTGAATAAACGTGTTCCTTAAGTGCCATGGACCGTGGCTAACTTTACATCGTGCCAACCGTAGCTCGTGCCTGTAACTGACTTCCGTCTTACGTGACGCTATCACCCAAGTCATACGTTATATGACGGCCCGTGAGATCGTGGGACTATTTGACTTGACAACCGCAGAACGAGCGGGACGGTACTTAGAATGACTTAGGTCGATCGGCATAATTTTGCCTAACTTACTCAAGCCTACAACTTAACCCGAGGGACGAACCAAGGCTATGCCAAGCCTTGCGCAGTGGAAACGGACATGCTTTATCGAGCATTTAAGCGGGCGATGCCTATGACTTAGGCTAACTCATCGTTTGTGTCGAATACCAACTTTTCCTTCTCCCAAGCCGCGGGATGAAGGATCGAGTGTCATTTTCAAAGCACGCTGAGCCGACTTCTATTGAGACCGTGGGACCATTTTCCATGTTCTAAGACATTCCAACGGGTCGGGATTACTCCCTTAGCTATGTGCGTTCGTAGCTTTTATATTAGCCTACTTGTGCAGTTGAAAACACGAATTATTAAGTGAAGGCAAAGATGAGGCAAGTTCACCGAAACTCCCCCACCTGAGCGATGTCTTCGAGTCGCCGTTGTAAGGCCAAGTCCGAACGCCGTCGGCGTTTCGATTCCTCCGATTGACTTTGCGGGACGGGGCACTACATCATACACCACTCAGAACAAGTCTCGTCCTCGAGACTTTCCTGAAGGCAAACCATCCTACCGTTTCTATGGCCAAGACTTAATCGTACACATTCCGCCCATGCGTTTCTTCGATTTCGAGCCACGCTCGTGCTCATCGCTAACTTAGTCGTAAGGCACACCAACCGTTCAATTAACATTCGAACTTATCTCAATTCAATAATCGCGTTACCGTCAACATTTCTTCAAAACTTACGATTTCAAAATCCTCGACACTTTTCCGTTCCTCAAGTCTCACTTGATTCAACGTATCACTTAGTTGGATCGTGCACATATTCCAGGCGTCCCCAAAATACATGCATGTCAGCCAAGCCTCGTGATAGAGAATCCACCATCACCACTCGAGTCGGATCGTGCACATATTCGGACGTCTCTGATATACGTGCATGTCAGCCGAGGCTCGCGAGTGGTGCCTCCGTAACTCCTAACGCTTCGCGCTCGAACGTCTGCCTAAACGCTAGGCTATGTCTTTTCGTCAGTACTGGAATCATAGTTCCCAAACAACGATATCAACACTGACCCCATCCTAAGGTCAAACCAAATTGATGGTACGGGGTTTTCTACCCAAGCTCGCATCGCTCCAATTTCTAAACATCGAGCATCGATTTCCTACGCACATCCCAATTATTCGTCGCCTGGGGTCCGAATCGTTTAGTAAAGCCATCCTCCGATAACTCACATTTTAACCGATTTCACAAGCACGCTATGACCCAATTCATCGCTAAACCGTAATTCATATTTCACATTTCTGAAATCATCTATTCCAATTCACGTATTCGATCACAAGGTCGTCTGACTTAACAACATGTTGCGCCCCGATCTCACGCGAGTCAGATTATCCACGGTGGGCACGAATCACCATGCACGCTCCCGCGAGATAATCATTCTCATCGGGACGTAACTCTTGTTTCTTGTCTAGACTCGTTCATTCTCGATGCGCGAATTGGTCCTACACAATCCTCAATTTTCATTCATTCGTCAATCCTTCGCATCAAACCAACAAGTCGAGACAATCGAAGTTGCCGCATCTTGATTTTCCGAGTTCGATCATTCCCGCGACATGAATCACCATGTCAGCGCTCACGCGGAACGATCGCCCCAAATCCGACGCAACGCATGTGCGAGGCTAGAGTTGCGCTCGCACAAGACAAGATCATCGACGCTGTGGTTATCCGCGTAACCATCAAAACACGATCACTTTCATCCAAAGTACTAAGTATAGCGTCCAACCGAATAATAGCACTTGCACGATCGTCATTCACTGAGTCAGAGTACCTCCGAGTTATTGCATATCATCTTTGATACGCCTCAATACCATCGACGATATACGTAACCTGACGATCTTCGTTTGCAACGAATTCTGAGTCGTGCGAAAGATGCTATCGTCCGACTGGATAATCTCCTCGAACCGTTCACCACATCAATTTCTTCAACCCAAATTCACGTATCGTTTATCCGTCTGTCTCAAGTCATCGACTAACGTATTTCCTCAATTCGTATCATCCCTTGCTAATTCAAACCATCGAGCAACATCGATTTCAATCCTCAGAGTCGTTTTGCGTAACTTCAAAATCGAACATTTCATGCACGCTATCTACCTGCCGTGCTAACTTTTCGTATACGATCCGTATCAATTTCTTAAATTAAGTCATCCATTTATTCTATCGTTTAGAATTTCCATTCAACTATTTCGTAATTCGTACTATCGTTTACAAATCGTTCGAACGGTATCACGTTTACGACTCTCGAATCATGACCATCTAAGCGCTACTCGTTCTAAGGCTTTGCGATATCATCGCTTGTCGACATACTCGTACTATCCGTAACTCCACTGGTTCCGCTCGAATAATTTCTATAACGTCCATACACCACTCGGGTTCAAGCCATCCGATTTAGTCCTCAATCACGTTCGTATCGACGCACTAAGTCGTTCGCACAATCCTCAAATCCCAATCAATCCTTCGTGTACGCCTAAGCGTTAGTCTGATAACGTTCCTATCGATATACACTCCAAGTGTATTTCCGTTTCCGATCGAGCGATACTTGATATCACTCGCAATTCGTTTGTACTAAGGGTCAAGGTGCGCGATGCGAGACACAACTTAGCCAAAAAGGCCGTGTGCATAGCTATTCCGTATGGACTATACTCCGACTTTGCGTGCTCATACGCTTATGTCGACGTAGGACTCGTTAGGCACGCACGCGACTTGCTAACTTTAGCACGTGTTTTCTATCAACTCAAGGTCGGCACCGTTCGGCCTATAGGCCATCGCCTATCGATACGTTCGATTGGGCACTTGTACGAGCTTTCGAAAATATTAGACTTATTGTATGGACATGCCGAAGGACGTTTGAGAGAGAGTGCACCAACGATATCACGTTGCGGAAGCACAATTCAGAGTTTGCGGAACAACGGAGTTAAAGAATTCAATCGATAATCCAAGGACGTAAAGCCGTGCTCTGATACCATTATGTCACGCCCCGCTCCCGTAGGAGCGATCGTCCTCGCTAA
Source organism: Iris pallida (assembly GCA_029216955.1). Taxonomy (NCBI): domain Eukaryota; kingdom Viridiplantae; phylum Streptophyta; class Magnoliopsida; order Asparagales; family Iridaceae; genus Iris; species Iris pallida. Next base: position 576,906 of record JANAVB010002794.1, read on the forward strand.
GGCGTGATGCCGCACGAGCCTAGATTGCGCTCGTGCAAGGCGGGTTCCATAACGGCCGATTACAGCGGCTGCGACGGGGTCGTCGCACAGAAGTCCCAAGCTCGGACATTGAACACGCAGCGGAAATTTAGAACAAACACAAGTTATTCAAAGAAGCTCTTTTATTGATATCGAAACAACGGTTACATTGGGGGCGCAAGGCCGAGATTACAATCACTCAATACACTCGCCTCACGTTACAAATCACTCAGCTCTCTCTCATCTCTCAATTACAAGTCTTGATCCAGCGGAAGCTTCGGAAGGCGATGTCCATACATTATGTCCCGTATAAGTCTTCAAATCCAGGCGGCCGTACGCTTCGAATCGCCAAGGAACTCCGTGCCTCGACGCATCCAAGCGAGCTCCGCGCCACGAGCTTCTACCTGTGCCTGCACATAAACACTGTGTGGGTGTCAGTACCACTGTACTGGTGGAGTGAGCTCCTCGCCCACCCATACAAAACCGACACGTTTTATTTACTTTGTGCATTTCAAGCCCCCCTTACGATTGTCTTTCTAGTCTTGCCTTAGGATCGATTTTAGGACCGACGCTCAGCCTATTTAGTGTCTTTAGACCATCTCCGTGCCTTGCACTAATAACGTACCCATACGTTGCCTCTAGACCTTTCTCGTGCTTGCATTGTCAACGTACCGACTCACACTTGTCTTTCGTACCATACTCTTGGACGTAACGACTAGGTCGTGTCAATTACTTGCCCTACGACCCTTCTCGACTTAACTCGAAACGTATAACCCAACTTGTGGAACCGATGTTAAGAACTCAAGTACGATAATGTATCTCGTGCCGAAGCACGTGTCTTTACGTATAACCGAATCGTGGACTTTATAATACTTTGGGTGCAACCGAGCACACAATTCTACATTCAACGCAAACCGTGCTTACACTTCCTTTGTTACGACCGACATCGTGCATGCGGATTCGCCGCGTAGCACGCCAATTATCTATATGAAAGGCCACTGGCATGACAAGCCATCGCGGACATAGCTCGGGTAGGCGGCGGGTCCTTCGATGCAAGGTAGCTAGCCCCATGGAAAGCCCCCGACTACCCACGCAATAAAAGCATGCGCGCTATAACGTCTACCCCCTAGGATGACTGGGCCCGGTGCCCCGGCGTATAACCAGTCTAGGCAGAAATCCTTGTCGACAAGGTGTCCAATGACCACGCACCTACGGAACATCTAGACTCACGTAAATGCATGGCCTACTTGTTGGTACGACCGGAACTATACTTAGCAACTCGTGCTCCGAATCACACTTGGCATAACGTGCCTCGGGACCGCGAGACTCCCAACCGAGGGATCGCCTCGAACTTCTTAACGTGGATAGGAACGCGAGACTCCCAACCGAGGGACCGCCTCGAAACTCAACGTGGATAGGAACGCGAGACTCCCAACCGAGGGACCGCCTCGAATACTTAACGTGGATAGGTACGCGAGACTCCCAACCGAGGGACCGCCTCGAACTACATTGAACTCGAGGGAACGACTACTTTGTAGCCTTCCAACTTAACTTGAACAAACGTGTTCCTTAAGTGCCATGGACCGTGGCTAACTTTACATCGTGCCAACCGTAGCTCGTGCCTGTAACTGACTTCCGTCTTACGTGACGCTATCACCCAAGTCATACGTTATATGACGGCCCGTAAGATCGTGGGACTATTTGACTTGACAACCGCAGAACGAGCGGGACGGTACTTAGAATGACTTAGGTCGATCGGCATAATTTTGCCTAACTTACTCAAGCCTACAACTTAACCCGAGGGACGAACCAAGGCTATGCCAAGCCTTGCGCAGTGGAAACGGACATGCTTTATCGAGCATTTAAGCGGGCGACGCCTATGACTTAGGCTAACTCATCGTTTGTGTCGAATACCAACTTTTCCTTCTCCCAAGCCGCGGGACGAAGGATCGAGTGTCATTTTCAAAGCACGCTGAGCCGACTTCTATTGAGACCGTGGGACCATTTTCCATGTTCTAAGACATTCCAACGGGTCGGGATTACTCCCTTAGCTATGTGCGTTCGTAGCTTTTATATTAGCCTACTTGTGCAGTTGAAAACACGAATTATTAAGTGAAGGCAAAGATGAGGCAAGTTCACCGAAACTCCCCCACCTGAGCGATGTCTTCGAGTCGCCGTTGTAAGGCCAAGTCCGAACGCCGTCGGCGTTTCGATTCCTCCGATTGACTTTGCGGGACGGGGCACTACACTAAGAGACTGGCTAGTCGTCTTATTGAATTGAATGAATGAGACATGTTCATATTAATTATGAACTATTGTAATCGATTGGCCGATCCCGAATATTGGCATACAAGCATATGCAGGCTTCAATTTATTTATTTTTCTACAAAAGCAGCATTTTTACTTTATGGTCAAGGCATAATTATTTCGTGGCTAGTTTTGATAGTTGCATTACGCTATGTAAGACCTACAACCTAACCGCACGGGTATCGTTGTAGAGATGTACATATCGTACACCATACGAAAGTACTCATTTTGAATGATCATGATCCACGGCATGGGATTTCACTCAACATAGAGGCTACTAAGTTAAATAAAATAATAATTGTGTGGAGAGAATGGATTCCCAAGTTCTTACATGGCAGCCCTCTTTGGGACTATTAAGTGCCCGACAGGCCGGCTGGTTCCCACAGATACTGTAAATCTGCCACACGGGCAGGGAGCGGTATCTGTTTATATTATTTATTGCATATTGTATATTGATGATGGACGTCCCCTTGGGACTCGTCTACTTCATGATTGGCGTAATTGATTGACTGGGTAGACTAGCCTTGCTTGCACATAGTAAGAACTGAGGAATCCTTTATCGCATAATTCCAAGATAACTTGGAACCCATAATAGCAAGCCGTAGTAGTTGCATGGCCGTTTAAATTGATTTGGTTGTGTATTGTACCTACTCTGTTGACTAACTGAGATAATCAGAGTGTTGAGACATGACGGGCTAACTTCTGTCCTTGTTTGGTTGGGAGGTTGGTTCGAAGTGTCGTAATGTTATATGAATCCCAGTAGCAAGCAGAGATCTATTATTATATTCTCTTATTTACTAGTTTAAATTCCTCATATCATGCTTCCTTACGGTACTTGCTATTAGAGGTCTAACCTCTCTGGTTTTGCATGGCCAGATTTAGAGCCGGTTCCCGAGGACTCAGCTTACTTCCACCTCCAAGATGGTCAATACTAGAGGAATGATCGCAGGAGGACTCGAGTGGGTTCCTTACTTCCCCGCTCGTTTTGTTACTTATTTTATATTTTGCCGTTTGGCACCGACATGTCAGTCGGATCGTCTTGTACTTACTTTTACATAATTGTAACTAAGTCAGGCTGCAGCTGATAAACAACTGTGTATACCTTGCTTCGCCATCTGGCTATGTTTTGTAAAGCCAGATATCAAGAATATTTTGACTGAGCATTTGGGACGCCTTACTGCTTTATCTTACATGTTCTTTATTTTTGTTTCGTGTTTGAATGATTGAGACAATAGATGTGAAGTGACCATAGTGTAACTTTTATGTAGTATGCACCCCCTCGTCTTATTAGACAACATTGATCGTATTATACGGTATTCATCTACCCGTAATACGTAGCTGGCTGAGTCATTCCCCCGCTCTCTAGTATTTTGGTTCTGGGGCGTGACAAGGTTTTAGTGGTGGCCCATGCAGGTCTGATTTCAGACTTATGGGGTGTTTTGATTTATAGGATGTCTCAATCACACATGTTCTCCCTTGATCTCATGATTCGTTTTTCTCAATCCTAGCTTAATATTCCCGTATCCTTTGGCTTCATTGATCCTTCATGTCCGGTCGTTTGATTGCTCTCTTGTCCCTTTCCTTAAGGGCACTTCGTCTGCATCTGTCAGAACTGGACAACAACAACAAGGGCAACATGGGCAACCTGACCATGTTGATCAGCAACAAGGACCAGTACTACCTTAAGAGACTATCCAAGAAGAAGTGATAGTGGAACCAGCAGCTGGACCACAGTATCCGGAGGTTCTAATACCACCAATAGTTCTACCGACCCCTGTGGAAGTGGACACCAGCCCTTCTGGAGATCATGAGAGGGATGATGGCTACTCAATAACACTAGATGTTAGCCCAGCAGCGCATGCACACTCAGTTGCAAGAGCAGAACGTACTACTCAACCAAGGGTTGCAGACGGCATTAGAAAGAGGGGCAAGGGCAGATTCAGGAGCGTCAACCAGATTTTGCAAGTACAACCCCCGTCGTTTCGAGGGCACGGAAGATGCCATCTCAGCAGATGCATGGCTTAAGAATGTTGAGGCTATTTTGACAACAGCTAAGGTACCGGCAGAAGAACGTGTGGATCAAGTGAAGTTGATACTTCAGGATCTCGCACGTGATTGGTGGAAATCAGAGGAAGTGGGCATCAGACATCCTGTTGCTTGGGACGACTTTACTGCAAGATTCAAGACGAAGTACTATAGAGTTATGGTACAGTTTGAGCTGCAATAAAAGTTTATCAACCTCAAGCAGGCCGGTAAGACGGTAGATGCTTATGAAGCGGAGTTCTGCAGATTGAGTAGGTTCGCCCCAGCGATGGTAGCAACATAGAGCCAGAGGGCTATGAGGTTCCAACAAAGGTTTCATCTTGAGCTCTTGCAATTGATAGAGGGACACAATTACCAGACTTTCGATGAGGTATTGACGGCAACCCGAAGGCATGAGATCACCATTCAGAGGATCACGACAAGGACTGGAGGTCAGAAGAGATCCCACAGTCAGATTGAAGGAGGGAGGAGCAGCGTCCCGAGTAACAGCACCATCCCTTGGCATTCGCATCCACAATATGGCAATGCAAGGGTCACCACCACCACCAAGGCAGCCGCAACAGCAACAGAGGAAGAACCAGCAACCCCCGACGGGCTGCACTTATTGTGGGAAGGTAGGGCACACTAGAGATGTGTGTTGGATATTGAACGAACAGTATTTGATATGTGGAAGCCCAGATCATCGGGTTACCACCTGTCCCATGAGTTCGAGTTCAGGAGGACCAGTACAACAATTTTCTGCTCTGCCAGCACTAGGGGCAGGCAGTATCGAGGACCAGCGGTGGCAGTGAGACCGTTGGCACAACGCTCGTTCATGTCGCAAGCTGAGATGTTTCGGCAGCAGGGACCGCCGATGCAGCAACACCAACATAGACCACCCCAGCATCATCAAGGCAGGGGCCAGCAGTAGCACCAGGCTAGACCGCAACATGGGAACCAACAAGGAGGTCGAGGACAGGCATTCACTCTGTCCTTAGAAGAGGCATTAGCATCGTGAGATGTTGTGGCAGGTAACATTCTCATCGCCTCATATCCCGCAGTAGCATTGTTTGATTCGGGAGCATCACACTCATTTATATCTGCACAATTTGTAACATGGCTAGGAATAGAATTCGAGGCATTGCTAGGGAGGTTAAATATACTCACTGGTAATGGGCTCGTAGGAGTTAGTAGAGTTATTCTAGCATGTAGCGTTGTAGTTTACGGGCATTCCTTACCCGCCCGGTTGATAGAATTTCCTGTTGGAAATTTCGACGTTATCTTAGGCATGGACTGGCTGAAAGACAGTCATACGACAATAGATTGTCGTAGAGGGAGTATATCTTTTGATATTCCAGGCATGAAATGGTTCACCTTAGTCTGATCAGTGGTAACTCAACAAGAGCAGGGAGTAGTGACGACAATGGAAGAAGTTCAAGTTCCGAAGGTAGTTGAAGAGTTTCTGGACGTATTTCCTGAAGAACTTACAGGTCTACCACTAGTTAGGGATATTGAGTTCAGCATAGAATTGGTACCTGGAACTAAATCGATATCAGATCGAGTTTACAGAATGGCGGATTCAGAACAGGCCAAGGTATATCAGCACATAGAGGAACTAAAGGAGAAGAAGTTCATCCAAGCTAGCATATCACCATGGGCAGCACCAGTGGTACTTGTGGGAAAGAAGGATGTCATCCAGATTGTGCATCGATTAGAGGAAGCTTAACGTGGCAACAGTAAAAAATAAGTACCCACTACCCAGGATCGACGACTTGTTTGATCAGTTGAGCAGAGCTAGAGTTTTCTCTAAGATAGATCTTCGTTCAGGGTATCATCAAGTGAGGGTTCAGAAGGAGGATATTCCCAAGACAGCATTCAGGTCGAAGTATGGGCATTATGAATTTTTTGTAATGCCGTTTGGTTTGACCAATGCTCTAGCAATATTTATGGATTTGATGAACCACATATTTATGCCATACTTAGATCAATTTGTCGTTGTGTTTCTTGACGACATTCTCGTCTACTCTGCTAATGAGGAGGAACATGAGGACCACCTTCAAAAAGTATTACAGGTTCTGAGAGAGAACCAGTTGTATGCCAAGCTCAGCAAGTATGAGTTTTGGTCGGACCATATTTTATTTTTGGGGCATATCGTATCAGGAGCTGGAGTAGTAGTGGATCCCAAGAAGGTAGAAGCGGTAGAGAGTTGGCCAGTACCCAAGACCGTAGCAGTGTACAGAGTTTCTTGAGATTGGCGGGATATTACAGAAGGTTCGTATCAGATTTTGCAAGACTTTCAGCACCCATGACCCGCTTGACACGGAAGGATGTACCATTCGTCTGGTCGGCAGAATGCCAGGCATCATTTGAGAACTTGAAGCAGAAGTTGATATCAGCACCTATTCTTACATTGCTAGTTGGGCCCGGAGGTTTCACTGTATATTGTGATGCGTCAGGTAAAGGACTTGGATGTGTCCTTATGCAACATGAGAAGGTGATAGCATATGTATCTAGGCAACTTCAAGACCACGAGAAGAATTACCCAACTCATGACTTAGAGTTGGCAGCAGTAGTATTTGTTTTGAAGCTATGGAGGCATTACTTATATGGTGATCGAGTGGACATGTACACAGACCACAAAAGTCTAAAGTACATCTTTATTCAGAAGGAGCTGAACATGAGACAGAGAAGATGGTTGGAGTTGATCAAGGATTACGACGTAGAGCTTCAATATCATCCAGGCAAGGCTAATGTGGTTGCAGATGCTCTCAGCAAGAGAGGCGGCGCATTTATGTTGACAACACAGAGGCATATCTTAGAAGACCTTCAGGAGATGGGCATCGAGATTAAACTTCCTAGTAATGTAGGAGTTCTAACAAGTCTACAAGTTCAATCCGACTTAGTAGACAGGATCAAGGCAGCTCAGGCATAGGACCCAAGGATTCAGAAGCTTAGGGCAGAATGTGAGTCATGACTCAGGAAGGAGATGAGAATTCATGAAGATGGTACACTTAGGTTTGGGTCACGTCTATGTGTGCCTAGTGGAGATATCAGACAGGAAGTTATGGCAGAAGCTCACAGTTCCCAGTATTCTGTACACCCTGGAGGGACCAAGATGTACCAGAATATCAAGCAGCACTTCTGGTGGAACGAGATGAAGATGGAGATAGCTAGATTTGTTTCCTGGTGCTTGGTATGTCAGCAAGTGAAGGCAGAATAGCAGAGGCCGGCTGGGTTATTGCAACCGCTTTCTATTCCGGAATGGAAATGGGAACATATTACAATGGACTTTGTGACCGGTTTACCGAGATCACCAAGTGGTAAAGATGTTATTTGGGTGATAGTAGATCGGCTTACAAAGGTGGCACACTTTCTTCCTTTCAGAGTAGGGCTATCTGCAGAAAAGTTAGCAGAGTTGTATATGCAACAGATAGTCAGGCAGCATAGAGTCCCTGTCAGTATTATGTCAGACAGAGATACCCATTTTACATCACATTTCTGGAAGAGCTTACATCATAGTCTGGGTACCAAGTTAAGATTTAGCACGGCTTACCATCCACAGACGGACGGGCAATCAGAAAGAACAATTCAGACTTTAGAGGATATGTTGCGAGCTTGCACTCTGGATTTTGGAGGATCTTGTGTCACGACCCGCACCCTAGAGTAAGGGCACGAGAAGTGGGTACGTCCAGCCTACGCCACAGTGTCGGCGGTAGAACGCTGTCCTAGGTCAATCATCTAACAATACCAAAGTACCTGTACAGTTTATACTCTCCGAATGGAGGTGACATAACAATATACATCTCAATCACATCTAGGGTAGAAGAACGAAAGACAGATAGATAGATAGATAGTAACTCAAGAGAACAGTAGCATAGATGAATAAGTCTAAGTGTCTAGTACAACATAATATCCAGAATGTCGACCCAATATACAGAATAAGTCTAAGAGTCTATACATCTCAACGTCTCGAAATATAACTCAAAATGTGTGACAAAAATAATAATACCGAAAATACTGTCTAGCTAAACTAGCCTAGACTACAGGGGCAACATCCTCAGCTGAAGGTGGATCCTGCTGAGGGTCCACAACTTAAGTATCATCTAGTCCTGCTCCATAATAGATAGTCACCAGGGCCTCATCCTCATCCTCTGTAATATTTTTAACAGGTCCAGTCAGGACAGGAACGAGCACAATACATCTCACGCAGTTCATAGTAAGATAGAAAATATAAAGCATACAATAGAGTAAAATACAGGAACTGCTGAAGGAAGATACATGTAGCAAAAGAGATAGCTGTAAAGGAAATATCTACTGTATATAGAGAACTGTAAGTGGCTAGTGATGTAGAGCACAAGATAGGCATGTGAATGGCTGGAATTTATACGTGATTACACTACTGAGTTTGCACATGATTACACTACTTTGGAATTATTCACATGTCCACTTCTACTCCCCCGTTTCCCCAATCAATACACAAGGATCCATTCATGTTACGTTAAGATTCATAATAAGCCCATAATTGGGTGATACGTGAGTGATTCATGAAGATTCATGAAGGCTCGGTGATCATGAGAGTACATGAGTCACTAGCTGATACATGAAGATACATGAAAATAGAAGCATGAGATACATGATGTAAGTGAAACACACATGACAAAAGTATCTGATGCTCCCGAGGGGGATAACATCTCATGAAAAGATCCATATAATACCAATCCGTGATAACAATCGTGTCAGCATCAAGTAAAGTAATCTAGAGCAAGAATATAAATCCTGGCAAATATAAAACGGTCAGAGAATGTACTCGCCTGATAACTGAATGTCTGAAGAGAATATACTGTTTGAGGAGAGGTGTATGGCTCCTAATCAGAGCAATACAAGTCACAATGTATCCACAATGGTAAAAATAAAGTATACAATGCATACTACATGATTCTAGGTCAATCTGGTCAAAAGTCAACTCTTGGTCAACTCTAATAGTCAAACTAGGTCACAGGAAGTCATACTAAGTCAAATAAGGTCAAACAAGATCAAACAAGGTCAAACAAGTTTAATCTAGGTTAAAGTCAACTCCTGGTCAACATTCTAATCAAACTAGTCAACATGATCAATCTGGGTCAAGTCTAAGTCAAACTTAGACCAACTAAGGTATTGGTCAAACAAGACTAGTCAGCAAGGTAATTAGGTCAAACAAAGACTAGTCAATAAGGTAATTAAGTCAAATATGGTCAGACTAGTCAAACTAGTCAAAGTTAGGCCAACCATAGTCAAACTAGTTAGGGTTTTAGTCAAACTAGTTAAACTAGTCATTGTAGGTCAATCCTAGTCAATTCTAGGTTAACTAGATCAAATTTGACCTAAGGTTGACTTTGGTCAACACTTAGTCAACAAGGGTCAATTAGTGGTGTTTGGGTCATTAGGCCATTGGGATTAGCCCCAAAGCCATGGGCTAGTACCTTGGCCATAGGCCATATAACCAAGTTCCATAGGCTAGTGGTTATAGGTTTCTATATAACCTATACTTAGAAAGTCATATATATAGATATATATATACCTATATATAGATATACCCATCTATCTAATACCTATATGTCAATATAGGAATACTCTATATATATAATACCAAACCCATATATATATACATCAAACTCACACATATATATATATATATATATATATATATATATATATATATATATATATATATATATATATATATATATATATATATATAAAATATATATATATATATATATAAAGATACTATGTATATGTGATACAATATAATACCAAACCCATATATATACATCAAACTCATATATATATATATATATATATATATATATATATATATATATATATATATATATATATATATATATAACTTATATATACATTACATATATATAGAGAGGGAAGAGAGAGGGATGACAGTGAGAGAGAGTGATGACAGTCAAGGGGGGGGGACTATTCTCAGTTTCCTGAGAACAGGAACAACCCCAACACACACACCCCTAATATACACAAGCACCTAATATACACATACATGTATATACATAAGTATATACATGTACACAACCTAAAAACTCACCCACACACTCACATACATATATATACTACATATATATACACTGAAATACACATGTACATGTATAAATCTTAATCAAAATAGATTTGAAATCCACTTTTAAAATCTGGGAAATATCCCAGTTCCTGGAACATGTGCACTGTGCACTCGACAGGTAGGTAATCCGATTTCATGCACCTACACGAGCTAAGACTCGAAATTAGTGGTTGGTAATTGGTGCCCCATATGTATACGTGTCATGGGTGTCAATGAGAGTCCACCACGACACGACACGGCGTGTCCAAACACCCAAAAACTCACTCGGGTAAATCCTGACACTGTGTAGTATCACAGCATCGTGCACGTGTTCACGTGCCTCGTGCTCACGACACAGGACACGTGAAGTGTCGTGCTCGTGTCCCTTGGTTCGCCTAGGGTCAGGCTACACACCTAGGACCCTGACACGCACCCACGTGTCGCCGTGTCTAAATGGGAAGCCCGTATCAGTCGTAAAAACATGACTGATACGCGTGTTTGGCACCGCATCGTGCACGTGTTCACGCACCTCGTGGACACGACACGAGCCACGTGGGGCCTCGTAAACACGCCCACGTATAGCCTACGTGTAGGGCTACACACTCGTGCAAACACGTGGTGTCCTCGACTCGTGTCCATACGACACGAAGGCCGTGTCCAAGTCGGATTTCGACTGAAACTGTGCGCGTGTATGGCCAGTGCGGCCCCGATTTCGTGTCCGATACAAAACGATACGTCGTAAAACTTTGGGGGCATGTGCGCAGACACTGCCCCCTCGTGTCCACCAATTTTGGTGTGTCCTAGTGGTCTGTACAGAGAGAACGAAGGGTGTGGTAGCAGGGGAGGCTGTATACCTCAGTGCGGTGTCCTGGCAGCGTGTCCAAGTCGATTTTCGACACGAAAATGACACCGTGTCATGTTCAGTCAAGTACGGGTGTAAACTATAAGTCTAGGGCTACAAGATTATGAAATTTGTTTTACAAAAAAATGAAATTAATTTCTTTGTGGCATTTCGACAAACACAGTTTCCTAGCCTAGGATACGTGTCCGATACGGACACCAAACCAACTCTAAATCCTACCAAACTTGACCCACAGTTCCCTTATACCTAGATGCATGCAAATATGAAGAGAAAACACAAAATTAACATGGTTTGAGGGTATTTACCTATTTGTGCAAATCCAATAAAAAATTAATAAAGAGGGGTGTGATTCCTTCCACTTGGTGATGCCAAAAGCTTCCAAATTCCTTGATAGCAGGCCCTAACTAGTACCCTCTAGTGTAGGGGAGTCCAATGCAAGAAACTAGAGGTGATTTGGATCAAAATTGATCAAGTTGTGGCCTTGTGAAGAAATGGGATTTTTGTGAGATTAAAAATTCATGTAAATTATTCATGAATGATTTTGATGGGTTAATATAGGAAGGGGGTAGTGGTAAGGGGGTGTTCTTGGCTGCCATGGGGGTAGGGGAGGTGTCCTTGGCTTTCTTCTAGGCTAAGGCAAGACTTTAGGTAAAGGTTTAAGATATTTTGAGTAATTCATGGAAAATATCCATAAAGTAATATCAAGATATTTTTATCACTTTAACCATGACCAAATATCTATCCTCTTAGTCATTCTAGGTTAGTAACTAACCTCTAGATTAGGCTAAACTTGGTTAGGGGCTCTCATGACACTTAACAATAATTAATTAATAATAAAAACACATATATCCAAATAATTCTAAATAAATCCTAGAAAATTACCAAAATACCCTTTTTGGCCAAAATCACTAATTTGGTGTTCTAAGCCTATGGTTAGGCTCACATGATCATGGTTAGTCTCTAGGTTATGAAAAACTAGGGTTTACACTAAGTTATACTAACAAAGTCACAAAGTCATAAGTCATGACTTAGAAAATGGTTTAACTTAACTAAAATTACCAGAAAATCATACCATGACTAAAATACCACTAATAAATAATAAAAATAATAAATTTTCAAAAATACCCCAATTTCAGAAATCTGGGTGTTACATCTTGGGAGAGCCACCTGCACTTAGTCGAATTCTCATACAACAACAGTTATCAAGCCAGTATCCAGATAATGCCATTTAAAGCACTATATGGTAAGAAGTGTAGGTCGCCACTGGCATGGGATGATATCGGGGAGAGGAAGATGTTAGGCCCAGAAATGATTGTCCAGACAGTTGAAGTGGTTAAAGGAATTAGAGAGCAACTTCGAGTTGCGCAAGATCGGCATCGTCACTGGACGGACCAACATCGTAGGCCGCTAGAGTTTTCTGTTGGGGACCTCGTGTTCTTGCGGATCTCACCTACCCGTTGGGTCATTAGGTTTGGCGTTCGCGGGAAGTTGAGTCCGCGGTACGTGGGCCCATTTATTATCCTTGATAGGATAGACGATGTTGCTTATCGTTTATCCCTTCCACCTTCGTTACGAGAGGTGCATGACATGTTCCATGTATCTCAGTTATGTAGGCATGTATCGGACCCAAGCTATATCCTTGATCATTCTGAGCTGGTTGTTGGTACCAACCTGTCTTACAAGGAACAACCTGTATCTATTTTGGACCGAAGGGAGAAGATACTCAAGAACTGAACAATTAGCCTTGTCCGGGTTGCTTGGGGTCATCACTCTTTAGGGGAGTCAACGTGGGAACGTGAGGATGACATCCGATCACGGTATCCGCACCTGTTTGACTCACAAGTTATATTTCTTTCTGTATATCTTGATTGTCTTAACTCCTCATGCTTGTCACCTTATGAGTAGAATTGCTTGGTGTTGTCGATAGTTAAACATAGATATGTTACTTGCTATTGGCATTGTAGAATGATTGTTTACTCAATTGCTTATACGTAGATTAGTTTAGCTCTGATGTTTCTATCCTACTTGGATTTGAAATTCCGAGGACATAATTTTTCTAAGGAGGGTAGAGATGTCACTTCCCGTTCCCAGAATACGTATTTTAATTCATGTACTATTTTAATATATTTATTTAATATATATATATATATATATATATATATCATGTATTGTTCTGTATTTAAAATTCCTTTAATTTTACGTTAATTAATTTTCCTGTAATTTTACTTTCAGCATATTACTTTCTGCTTTGCTTTTGGGTTCGGCCCGGGTTGCTTTATTTTCTGGCCTTGGATGGTTTAACATGAACCCACCTACCACCACTCCTTCATTTAAAGCCTCATCCCCTTTCTCTCTCTCTCTTTATTACTTCTTCTCATTACTCTTATTCTTCCTCATAACTCCCCCACCAACCTAGGAGGGCTAGGCAAGTGCCAACTTGCTTCTTGATGGATTTCCATTTTTGTTGTTCCATTGTCTTCCTCTCAATATTCTTAGAAACTTTAGTAGTTAGCATTTTCAATTCCCAAGGCTCATTTCATGTTGATATAAGTTTAAGATATTTTTGGAATTTTTAGGTTTTGATCTAGTAACTTTATTATTTTTCAAGTTTTGATGGTTCCATGTTGTAGGGAATTTGATTTTACCCAATTTAGACTATTGGAAGTCCTGATTTTGACTTATTTTGAGTGATTTATGGTCCTTTGGTTCATAGGTTTTCATGGCCATTGGAGGCTGGTTGGAGAAGATGAGCAGTGCATGCTGTCCTGGCGCATGCTATTTGCTGGCAAAAAGCTGTTGCCATGCTGTTTGCTGGCGCATGCTGTTTGCTGGTGCATGCTGTCCTGGCGTATGCTGTTTGCTGGCAAAAAGTTATTGCCATGCTGTTTGCTGGCGCATGCTGTTTGCTGGCGCATGCTGTCCTAGCGCATGCTATTTTCTGGCGCATGCTGTTTGCTGGCAAAAAGCTGTTACCATACTGTTTGCTGGCGCATGCTGTTTGCTGGCGCATGCTGTCCTAGCGCATGCTATTTTCTGGCGTATGCTGTTTGCTGGCAAAAAGCTGTTGCCATGCTATTTGTTGGCGTATGCTGTCCTGGCATATGCTGTTTGCTGGCAAAAAGCTGTTGCCATGCTGTTTGCTGGCGCATGCTGTCCTAGCGCATGCAATTTTCTGGTGCATGCTGTTTGCTGGCAAAAAGCTGTTGCTATGCTGTTTGCTGGCGCATGCTGTTTTCTGGCACATATTGTTTCTTGGCGAATGCTGTTTCCTGGCGCATGCTGTTTCCTGGCACATGCTGTTTCTTGGCGCTTGCTGTTTTCTTGGCGTATGCTGTTTTCTAGCGCATGCTGTTTCCTGACACATACTGTTTCTTGGCGCATGCTATTTTCTAGCATATGTTGTTTCTTGGCACATGTTGTCCTGGCGTATGCTGTTTCCTGGCACATGCTGTTTCTTGGCGCATGCTATTTTCTGGCATATGATATTTTTTGATGCATGCTGTCCTGGCACATGCTGTTTTCTGGCGCATGCTATTTTCCATGGTCGCATTTTGTTGACTGCTGTTTTCCGTGGCAGCATGGCACTTCCTGGCCGTATGAGATCCTAACCACATATGCATTCTCAGCCGCATAAACTTCTATAATTTCCTGGCCGCATGAACTCTAGCCCATGATGCCTTTTGACTGATTCTTGTCCCGAATTAACATTGATTGATATTGATTATGACCTTGACTAATAATTGATCATGCGTTCCTAGTTGGAACTAAGAGACTGGCTAGTCGTCTTATTGAATTGAATGAATGAGACACGTTCATATTAATTATGAACTATTGTAATCGATTGGCCGATCCCGAATATTGGCATACAAGCATATGCAGGCTTCAATTTATTTATTTTTCTACAAAAGCAGCATGTGTACTTTATAGTCAAGGCATGATTATTCTGTGGCTAGTTTTGATTGTTGCATTATGCTATGTAAGACCTACAACTTAACCGCATGGGTATCGTTGTAGAGATGTGCATATCGTACCCCGTACGAAAGTACTCATTCTGAATGACCATGATCCACGGCATGGGATTTCACTCAACATAGAGGCTACTAAGTTAAATAAAATAATGATTGCATAGAGAGAATGGATTCCCGAGTTCTTACATGGCAGCCCTCTTTGGGACTATTAAGTGCCCGACAGGCCGGCTGGTTCCCATAGATACTGCAAATCTGCCACACGGACATGAAGCGGTATCTGTTTATGTTATTTATTGTATATTGTATATTGATGACGGGCATCCCGCTGGGACTCGTCTAGTTCATGATTGGCGTAATTGATTGACTGGGTAGACTAGCCTTGCTTGCACATAGTAAGAACTGAGGAATCTTTTATCGCATAATTCCAAGATAACTTGGAACCCACAATAGCAAGCCGTAGTAGTTGCATGGCCGTTTAAATTGATTTGGTTGTGTACTGTACCTACTCTGTTGACTAACTGAGATGATCAGAGTGTCGAGACATGACGGGCCAACTTCTGTCCTTGTTTGGTTGGGAGGTTGGTTCGAAGTGTCGTGATGTTATGTGAATCCCAGTAGCAAGCAGAGATCTATTATTATATTCTCTTATTTACTGGTTTAAATTCCTCATATCGTGCTTCCTTACGGTACTTGCTATTAGAGGTCTAACCTCTCTAGTTTTGCATGGCCAGATTTAGAGCAGGTTCCCGAGGACTCAGCTTACTTCCACCTCCAAGATGGTCAATACTAGAGGAATGATCGCAGGAGGACTCGAGTGGGTTCCATACTTCCCCGCTCATTTTGTTACTTACTTTGTATTTTGCCATTTGGCACCGACATGTTAGTCGGATCGTCTTGTACTTACTTTTACATAATTGTAACTAAGTCAGGCTGCAGCTGATAAATAATTGTGTATACCTTGCTTAGTCATCTGGCTATGTTTTGTAAAGCCAGATATCAAGAACATTTTGACTGAGCGTTTGGGACGCCTTACTGCTTTATCTTATATGTTCTCTATTTCTGTTTCGTATTTGAATGATTGAGACAATAGATGTGAAGTGACCATAGTATGACTTTTATGTAGTATGCACCCCCTCGTCTTATTAGACAACATTGATCGTATTATACGGTATTCATCTACCCGTAATACGTAGCTGGCTGAGTTATTCCACCCTCTCCAGTATTCTGGTTCTGGGGCGTGACAGATACTCCCCAAGTTTCCTGCAGCTCCTGCTACTGCTGCATGCTTGCAGCAGGCCAATGGCCCTGTCAAGGGGCAGGATCCCCTGCTACCTGCAGGAAGGTTCCCCCTTGACCTATCAGCTACCCTCTCATAACCCCCACACCCTCCATCTCATATTAATTGATACAAGACACTTCACCTCCAAGTACTGATACTGACTTATTAACAAAACCAAGCTACCTCATCCTAACCTTAACTCTTCTATGCTCAGTCCTAAGACTAACCAAGATATCAGTTCAAGGACTGTTGCATCCAACATAAACTAAATTGTGTATGACCTACCATCACTTATGTGTGCACAAGGGAACCCAACCTCAGCTCAGTCAAGAGACTGAACTAGATTGGTTCAAGATCACAAGGATCAGTTGAGGACTGATCCTCACCAATGTTCAGTTCAAACTGAACATAACCCTGTCCTACAGTTCAGTCAAGAGACTTAACTCACAAATCAGTTTTGAACAACTGATACACACATCAGTTAGTGGACTGATTACCCCTCTTCTTATATATCCTCATTCCAAACTCTCCTTTATTCTTTTAAAACTGATATTAACCTTTATTTCCTTAACAGTGACTGCATTCCATATCTTACTCTAAAATCCATCTTAAATGTTACACACCACATATCAGTCCTTAGGGATCCCCTTAACCCTAACTGCCTACATGTTAGTACTGAACTGACATCCAATATCAGTACACTCGAATCGATACATATAAAATTAGTTACTGATGCATAACTGATACCAAATCAGTGAACCATAATTCGAGCCCCCTTCCATATCCTATACATTGTGCAGTGGCACAAGTGCCCTGTCTTACCCCAACTGGCTGATACTCGAACTCAGTTCAAAGGGACCGAGCCCCACACCCTCTCTTTAATTCCCAGTGAACACATATATTCATCCTATATACACAATCTTATATATGCAGGACATAATCCACCCCTCACACAAAACCAACTCCTGAACCAAATTGTCCGATGGCCCAAAGAAATGAGCCAATGTAGCCAACCCCTGCTGCAACATGGCCATTGTTGCCATGCTCTGCAGGGCTTGCATAGCTAAACCCGACTCCCTTCTAACTGAAACATGCTCTTAATCACTCCTCCCAACACTCCAAGCACTGTTACACTCTTTGATACCATGTGACTTAACTCTCAAGACACTTAGACACTCTCTAAGCACTCGAGACACACTCACTCACAACAGTCAATATATAGGCCACACATCATGATCAAATGTGATCCCCTCACTTAAACACCCCTTGCCACTTGCCCATTGGCCAATAGTGGCTTAGCCACTGCATACTGCATGTCCCAACCCCCAAATATGTGATGGCCAAACAATGACCCACTGGATACTATTTCTTACTGAAACAATCAGTAAACAACCCTCTCCCATCAATCCACATGCTCTAATCTTCAATACTATCAATTATATAATATATACATATATATATATGAACTCACATATACTCTCTATAAGCCAAAGCAGCCATTCATGGGCAAAACAAAGAAAAACATAATTGAAATGGTCATTGTGGCATTTTAACAAACAACTAGGGGTCCAATTTCGTAGCCCTACACAAATGGACACAAAGCTATGGATAATCATCACAAATAGGCTCACTAGGACCTCAATATACTTTATATGAGTCATGGGGTGGGTCTCCTATATGAATGCAAGGATTTGAACCATGGAAATGCAAGTTTAGGGAGTTATACCTATGTAGGAAGGAGCCTTCACAAATGTAACGTCCCAGTCCCAAAATACGTAGGACTAGAAACGTAGACATGCCAGCTGTATTTATACGAAGTATACTCTAATATGTGGAAACCTCATATGAATACATAAGCTGTAAAATGTAGTAGAACCATAACTAATCTCATCCACGCAAAATAAATGAATAAAAGATATCATATAAAGATAATGAATTTGTCTTGATACAATATGTTGGGCGGAGACAAATCCACTACCAACAAAATAAGGAAAAGTACATAGAAAATGAAATAACTTTGGCGAGCGAAGCGAAGAAGATCCAAATGCAATCATCCTCGAAGAAGTAGCGATGATCACGGCGAAAGCTAGAGCACCTGCGAAAGACAATAGCACACACCTGGGGAGATAACCAGGTCCTCAGAGAGACGTAACAAGACTCATAATATTATGCCATATAAATTGAATAAATATCGCTCAATAAATAAGTAAATCGAATTATAACATGTTCCAATATGCACCTACTGAACGAGCGTACCATCCCCCCAACCAAACAAGGACAGAAGATGGTAAACTAATTCACGGCAACGTATCTTTCCATGCTATGAATCCAATATGATATCCAGACCCCAACAAGGTTCAATACCTTCTCATCGAAGTAGTAAGTCACACCTACAACCAAACAAGGACAAGATGTGACGAACTAATCCGCGATAAGTTATTGTTCCAAGCCACGGTCAGATACAAGTACCCAAACCAAAAGTACTCGTACCTAACGGATAAATGTGCCTAACCGTTCTAAGTGAAATGTAGTTAAGAACAATCCTTCCTACGCATGGGCCCTGGCTAAATAGGATCGGCTTAGTCCCCCTTTGGGCACCAGAGGCCCCATCAGTAAGAGCATAACGTTCCGCAGAATCGTCTCTGGCCGTCAGTAATCATGGGTCATCAACCCCGTATCTCCAACGGAGAGTCCGGGTCACAAGGGAAGTGCATCGAAGCCCATACGCTAAGGAATTGTCCTCCCCGTCCAATGCCCACTGTGTTGTATCCATAACACAAACCACTATAACCGCTAAGTCAAACTAGCATGCAACCTCTATTAGCTGTTATTCCTATCGCACGGCTTGTACGTACTGGTGGCCAGCCAATCACGCACTTCCGTGTTCTACATGCGACACACAAATTTGTGGTACAACGTGTCAAGGCCAATGAATGCAACACACATGGTAGTCCCTTAAATCTAGGTTTAATTTGTAAGAAAATAATACACAGCAGGAAATATAAATGAACAGTAAGTTCTAACAGTTATGCCATGTATCACAGTTTATTTTGCATAAAGAAAATAAATAATGCATGAACAATAATTAAATAGCGAATGGCAAGGTGTCTTGCCTGGTAGGACGCCTGGTGTGCCGCGATGATCAAGGTGGCACGAACTGCAACTTCGGTGTAACAACTACACAAGGGGACCTCTGTTGGTGGTACAGACCGATGCATCGGGTCCAGAACGGTCAATTTAGTTAGGGTCGACATAAGGTTGGCTTGAAATGGGCGAGGAATAGGAAGATTGGTTACGGACAGGAGAAAATCAAAGAAATATATATACGGTTTTTAGAGAATTATTTATAACACTCGAGAAAGAAAATAATTATACTAGTTAAAATAGTTTTTAGATAAATAATTTAAAAACATAAAAATTACTTTGCAAAAACTTTAAGTCAAAATAAATTTGTAGATAGGAACCTATATCTTTATTAGTCAAAATACATTGGAATTCAAAAAAGATAATTAAGGACAAACTATATATTTTAGATAATTACATAAAAATATAAAAACCTTTCAGTGCTAAAAACTAATTTTGTCAACATAATTTTTTGGTTAAGGCTATATTAGACAAATGATATAATAATAATAAAATAATAATAATATCAACTATAACAATGAATTTAGTTTACTCTAACTACTATCCTGTTATCAGAAGATAATAATAATAATAATTAATAATAATAATAATAATAATAATAATAACAAAATAAAATTTAAGCAGAATATTAATAATAATAATATTTTGTGTATATATATAAACATATACCTACTATTTTCATATATATATATATATATATATATATATATATATATATATATATATATATATATATATAATTAATATGAACCACAATATGTGTGTTCTTAGTATAATGACAATAGATACATAGTTGTTCAAAAAAATAAATAAAAAAAACTAATCGATATATACGGTTTACCAGTGTTAATTCACTGTTCCCCTTCCTCAAAAAAATTTCACTGTTTCCCAAGACAGCTCCTTCTCGGTTTCACGCGAGAAGTAAAGGGGACAAGGCTCAGAGGGTGGAAAGAGAAAATAAAGGAAAAGAAAAAATTTCAAAGCAACAGCTGTTGCTTTCCCTTCTCTTTCGAGAGAGGGAGAGAGAAAGTAAACGAAAGAATAGAAAGAGAGAGAGAGAAATCGAGAGAGAGAGGACAGAGAGGGAGAGAAGCGAAGAGATCGGGGTTCGTCGGGGTCGTCGTCGGCGAGCGGGGCGGAGAGAAGGGCGGCGCGAGTGCAGACTTGGGATAGGGAGGAGAGAATCGAGATCGGCGGAGCTTGGTCGTGAGGAAGAGAGAGAAAGGCGGAGGAGAAGAAGGCATGGGAGTTTGGAGGTTTCCGGAGAGGGCTCGGGGCGGCGGCGGGTTCGCCGCGGCGGAGGAAAGAGAGCGGGGGTTCCGGCGTGCTGGCTGACGCGGAGGGTTTGGCCGGTGGATGCCGGCGCTCGGGGGCTTCCGCCGGAGAGGCGTGACGGAGGACGCACTCTCGAGGCTGACCACCGCAGGATCTGCTGGAGGGATCCCAGCGCGACGGAGAGGCTGATGTGGGCGGCGCTACGGGCCCCGGCGGGAGGAGATGGGCGCGCAAGAGAGGAAGTCGGCCGGTCGCGGTGGTGCGACGACTGAGAAGTAGCGAGGAGAAGAGGGGTTCTCCCTCGGTCGGATGGCTCCGTCGCCGGTCGGCAGTGCCGGCATCGGCTACTGAGTGCGGCGCGACAAGGGACCGAACGACTGCTCACGGGGGCTCAGATCTGTGCGCGGGGCGGAGTCACGGGGACTGGCTCGCGGTGGAGACGACTCTCCGGCCGGTGAGGAATTCGGCGGATCCGACACAGCGCGGCCACGGTGGTCAGGTTAGTGGTGGTGGTGGTGTTTAAATTAGGTTTTCTTTCCTTTTTCTGTTCTGTGGTCGCGGCGGCGTGGTGATGACGACACTGTTGGTGGCGGAGGTGGCATTGTTGGTGGCGCCGGCCGGAGGTGGGGTGGCCGGTCGCGGTGGCGGGGTGACGATGTGGGCGATGGTGGTGGTGCCTTGTGTGGATGGATGGTCGGCCGGCGGTAGTGCGGACATGGTGGGGCGAAGGAGATGGCGGAGGGCTTGGCCGGGGCTGTTGGTGTAACGGCGACGACGGGTGGTGGCAGAAGTGGTGATGATGGGTGATGGGGAATGGTGGAGGTGGTAGTCGTGGAGTCGACGGGTGGTGTTGGGTTTGTCCATGGAGGAACCGAAGGGGGTTGCTGCGGCTGAAGGTGGTGACGGGTGGCTGGACGGGACACATGGAGGACGGAGCAGTAACTAGGTTTAGGATTTGGAATTTGATATTTCGTGTCGGGGTTGTCGACACGTAGAAGTAAATGTAAATATAAAAATTGGAATAAGAATTGGACGGGGAGGGGGAACATGGACACGATGCACTCACATGGGTGGTGGAAATATTTGTGGAGCAATTATGGCTTGTAGAGAAATAATGGAGGAGTACCTGCCTATTTATAGGATGTGGGAATTCCCAATTAGATATGGATTAGGAATAATTTAAACCCCAAAATAGATAATTCAATACTTAATTTAAATAATTCAATAAATCAAATCTCAAATAAATCCAATTTAAATCAAATTAAATTTTAGTTTAAATCAAATCAATAAATCAAATTCTAATATGGACATCTATTTAAATAAATTCAAAAATCAAATCACGATTTAAATGGCCAAAATAACTTCCAAATATATTTTTCAAAATACCAATAATAATAATTTCAAAAATAATAAATATTTTTAAATATCTTTTTGAATAATAAAATATTAATATTAATAAATCTCGAAAATTATATTTTTATTTAAAATAGACCAATAAATAATTACGATATATATGTATGCAAAAATATTCTTTACATAAATATACTTTCTAATATACCATTTTATAGAAAAAATACTTTATAATTATAACTGCATAAATGAAAGGCTTTTCATAATTAAAACCATAAACTTGAAATGATAGCTAGAAGTAATTATTACCTATATTATTTTGAAACTATAAAATAATAAATAAAATATTTTTCTAAAATATGTACGCTCGTACATATTCGCACTCATCGAGCAAAAATAAAATTTCGTGCGCGACGTAAAATACAACTACGCGACGTACAATACAAAATTTTAAATCCGTACAAATATTAATAAAAATTAATTAGTAGAAATTTAGGGGTTTTATATCCTACCCAACTTAAAAGAATTTCGTCCTCGAAATTAAGAATTTATAGGGGGGTGAGAAGATACAAGGGGGTTTTGATGATGAACAATCAATAACAAAATCATGCCGTAAGAAATTACGATCTAGATCGTAGATAAACAATACAGTATGGTCACGGGTACTGAATGAGGGTCACGATTAATAGAACGAAAATGATTCGCTTTAATTAAGCGATTAGAGGGTCTTGATAGGGTCAAGGAGTTTAGGATGAAGGTATAGCAACATCGAGTGAGAATGGTCATAGCCGATAGGAAGGCTAGAGGAAGTTCTAGTATAACGCATTCGTCCTCCTAAAATAGGTGAGGGCGAAGCAATATAGAGTTCGAAGGAGGTGTTATCGAATACGAATACGTGATAAAAAGACGATCGAAAAGAATTTCAAAGGAGTTGCCAAGGCAGTCGCGGATGGGACTCTAGAGGACAAGTTTAACTATGTCCCATCCCCGTAGAATAATAGACAAAAGCGAACCACAGTGCACTCGGTTGATCAGACCATCATGCACCGGTTCTGAGTAGACAATACGTTAGTGAGCGGCCGCTCAATAGCATAAGTCGTGAACAAACTCGATAAATGGATGAGTTTGCAAAACTAGATTATAGTTGCAACATTAGTCAAAGTGGTAAAAACATAGGCACGAGAGATTTAGACTAAAAGAAGGTAGAATGATTCTAAGTCATACAGTTGTGCTATAGTCTTCTTGTCCAGGTCCTTGGTTGGCTAGAAGGGTTAGGTCCTCTAGATTCTAGGATCTAAATAAGCTTGCTAACATAGGTCACTAGGTCAAAGGGGTTGCTAGGTCATAAGGTAGTCTACCCAACTTAAAGAATTAAACTAATGGCGTTTTGGGACAACTAACTAGTAGGGTCAATCTCTAGCAAGCACGAAGGGAGGATAAGAATGTGGGTGAAAGGAAGCAAGCAAGATGCAATTGATGAGTCAAACGGTAGATAAAATCAAGGAAAAAGGTCAAGTATGTGGATGAGATCCTAGACTTCTAAACCTATACACAGGCTTGTTTGGTACGGTAAAGTAACCAAACAATTTATCTTGACCTGCATGGGCCACCACAAAAACATGTAACGTCCCAGTCCCAAAATACGTAGGACTAGAAACGTAGACATGCCAGCTGTATTTATACGAAGTATACTCCAATATGTGAAAACCTCATATGAATACATAAGCTGTAAAATGTAGTAGAACCATAACTAATCTCATCCACACAAAATAAATGAATAAAAGACATCATATAAAGATAATGAATTTGTCTTGATACAATATGTTGGGCAGAGACAAATCTACTACCAACAAAATAAGAAAAAGTACATAGAAAATGAAATGACTTTGGCGAGCGTAGCGAAGACGATCCAAATGCAATCATCCTCGAAGAAGTAGCGATGATCACGACGAAAGCTAGAGCACCTGCGAAAGACAATAGCACACACCTGGGGAGATAACCAGGTCCTCAGAGGGACATAACAAGACACATAATATCATACCATATAAACTGAATAAATATCGCTCAATAAATAAGTAAATCGAATTATAACATGTTCCAATACGCACCTACTGAACGAGCGTACCATCCCCCCAACCAAACAAGGACAGGAGATGGTAAACTAATTCACGGCGATGTATCTTTCCATACTATGAATCCAATATGGTATTCGGACCCCAACAAGGTTCAATACCTTCTCATCGAAGTAGTAAGTCACACCTACAACCAAACAAGGACAAGATGTGACGAACTAATCCGTGACAAGTTATTGTTCCAAGCTATGGTCAGATACAAGTACCCAAACCAAAAGTACTCGTACCTAACGGATAAAGGTGCCTAACCGTTCTAAGTGAAATGTAGTTAAGAACAATCCTTCCTACGCATGGGCCCTGGCTAAATAGGATCGGCTTAGTCCCCCTTTGGGCACCAGAGGCCCCATCAGTAAGAGCATAACGTTCCGCAGAATCGTCAGTGGCCGTCAGTAATCATGGGTCATCAACCCCGTATCTCCAGCGGAGAGTCCGGGTCACAAGGGAAGTGCATCGAAGCCCATACGCTAAGGAATTGTCCTCCCCGCCCAATGCCTACTGTGTTGCATCCACAACACAAACCACTATAACCGCTAAGTCAAACTAGCATACAACCTCCATTAGCGGTTATTCCTATCGCACGGCTTGTACGTACTGGTGGCCAGCCAATCATGCACTTCCGTGTTCTACATGCGACAGACAAATTCGTGGTACAACGTGTCAAGGCCAATGAATGCAACACACATGGTGGTCCCTTAAATCTAGGTTTAATTTGTAAGAAAATAATACACAGCAGGAAATATAAATGAACAGTAAGTTCTAACAGTTATGCCATGTATCACAGTTTATTTTGTATAAAGAAAATAAATAATGCATGAAATATGAGCTAAAATAATTAAACAGCGAATGGCAAGGTGTCTTACATGGTAGGACGCTTGGTGTGCCGTGATGATCAAGGTGGCACGAACTACAACTTCGGTGTAACAACTACACAAAGGGACCTCTGTTGGTGGTACAGACCGGTGCATCGGGTCCAGAACGGTCAATTTAGTTAGGGTCGACATAAGGTTGGCTTGAAATGGGCGAGGAATAGGAAGATTGGTTACGGACAGGAGAAAATCAAAGAAATATATATACGGTTTTTAGAGAATTATTTATAACACTCGAGAAAGAAAATAATTATACTAGTTAAAATAGTTTTTAGATAACTAATTTAAAAAATAAAAATTACTTTGCAAAAACTTTAAGTCAAAATAAATTTGTAGATAGGAACCTATATCTTTATTAGTCAAAATACAATGGAATTCAAAAAAAGATAATTAAGGACAAACTACATATTTTAGATAATTACATAAAAATATAAAAACCTTTCAGTGCTAAAAACTAATTTTGTCAACATAATTTTTTGCTTAAGGCTATATTAGACAAATGATATAATAATAATAAAATAATAATAATATCAATTATAACAATGAATTTAGTTTACTCTAACTACTATCCTGTTATCAGAAGATAATAATAATAATAATAATTAATAATAATAATAATAATAATAATAATAATAATAATAATAATAATAATAATAATAATAACAATAACAAAATAAAATTTAAGCAGAATATTAATAATAATAATATTTTGTGTATATATATAAACATATACCTACTATTTTCATATATATATATAATTAATATGAACCACAATATGTGTGTTCTTAGTATAATGACAAATAGATACATAGTTGTTCAAAAAAATAAATAAAAAAAACTAAGCGATATATACGGTTTGCCAGTGTTAATTTACTGTTTCTCCTTCCTCAAAAAAATTTCACTGTTTCCCAAGACAGCTCCTTCTCGGTTTCACGCGAGAAGTAAAGGGGACAAGGCTCAGAGGGTGGAAAGAGAAAATAAAGGAAAAGAAAAAATTTCAAAGCAACAGCTGTTGCTTTCCCTTCTCTTTCGAGAGAGGGAGAGAGAAAGTAAACGAAAGAATAGGAAGAGAGAGAAAAAGAAATCGAGAGAGAGCGGACAAAGAGGGAGAGAAGCGGAGAGATCGGAGTTCGTCGGGGTCATCGGTCGGCGAGCGGGGCGGAGTGAAGGGCGGCGCGAGTGCAGACTTGGGAGAGGGAGGAGAGAATCGAGATCGGCGGAGCTTGGTCGTGAGGAAGAGAGAGAGAGAGAGGCGGAGGAGAAGAAGGCATGGGAGTTTGGGGGTTTCCGGAGAGGGCTCGGGGCGGCGACGGGTTCGCCGCGGCGGAGGAAAGAGAGCGGGGGTTCCGGCGCGCTGGCTTACGCGGAGGGTTTGGCCGATGGATACCGGCGCTCGGGGGCTTCCGCCGGAGAGGCGTAACGGAGGGTGCACTCTCGAGGCTGACTACCGCAGGATCTGCTGGAGGGATCCCAGAGCGACGGAGAGGCTGATGTGGGCGGCGCTACGGGCCCCGGCAGGAGGAGATGGGCGCGCGAGAGATGAAGTCGGCCGGTCGCGGTGGTAGGACGGTTGAGAAGCAGCGAGGAGAAGAGGGGTTCTCCCTCGGTCGGATGGCTCCTTCGCCGGTCGACAGTGCCGGCGTCGGCCACTGAGTGCGGCACGACGAGGGACCGAACGACTGCTCACGGGGGCTCAGATCTGTGCGCGGGACGGAGTCACGGGGACTGGCTCGCGGTGGAGACGACTCTCCGGCCGGTGAGGAATTCGGCGGATCCGACACAGCGCGGCCACGGTGGTCAGGTTAGTGGTGGTGGTGTTTAAATTGGGTTTTCTTTCCTTTTTCTGTTCTGTGGTCGCGACGGCGTGGTGATGACGACACTGTTGGTGGCGGAGGTGGCATTGTTGGTGGTGCCGGCCGGAGGTGGAGCGGCCGGTCGCGGTGGCGGGGTGACGATGTGGGCGATGGTGGTGGTGCCTTGGGTTGCTGGGTGGTGGTGCCTTGGGTGGATGGATGGTCGGCCGGCGGTGGTGCGGACATGGTGGGGCGAAGGAGATGGCGGAGGGCTTGGCCGGGGCTGTTGGTGTAACGACGACGACGGGTGGTGGCAGAAGTGGTGATGATGGGTGATGGAGAATGGTGGAGGTGGTGGTCGTAGAGTCGACGGGTGGTGTTGGGTTTGTCCAGGGAGGAGCCGAAGGGGGCTGCTGCGGCTGAAGGTGGTGACGGGTGGCTGGACGGGACACGTGGAGGACGGAGCAGTAACTAGGTTTAGGATTTGGAATTTGATATGTCGTGTCGGGGTTGTCGACACGTAGAAGTAAATGTAACTGTAAAAATTGGAATAAGAATTGGACGGGGAGGGGGAACATGGACACGATGCACTCACATGGGTGGTGGAAATATTTGTGGAGCAATTATGGCTTGTAGAGAAATAATGGAGGAGTACCTGCCTATTTATAGGATGTGGGAATTCCCAATTAGATATGGATTAGGAATAATTTAAACCCCAAAATAGATAATTCAATACTTAATTTAAATAATTCAATAAATCAAATCTCAAATCAAATCCAATTTAAATCAAATTAAATTTTAGTTTAAATCAAATCAATAAATCAAATTCTAATATGGATATCTATTTAAATAAATTTAAAAATCAAATCACGATTTAAATGGCCAAAATAACTTCCAAATATATTTTTCAAAATACCAATAATAATAATTTCAAAAATAATAAATATTTTTAAATATCTTTTTGAATAATAAAATATTAATATTAATAAATCTCGAAAATTAAATTTTTATTTAAAATAGACCAATAAATAATTACGATATATATGTATGCAAAAATATTCTTTACATAAATATACTTTCTAATATACCATTTTATAGGAAAAATACTTTATAATTATAACTGCATAAATGAAAGGCTTTTCATAATTAAAACCATAAACTTGAAATGATAGCTAGAAGTAATTATTACCTATATTATTTTGAAACTATAAAATAATAAATAAAATATTTTTCTAAAATATGTACGCTCGTACATATTCGCACTCATCGAGCAAAAATAAAATTTTGTGCGCGACGTAAAATACGACTACGCGACGTACAATACAAAATTTTAAATCTGTACAAATATTAATAAAAAATAATTAGTAGAAATTTAGGGGTTTTACAATAAATCTCCACGAAAATAGGGAAGATGGATGGAGAATGAGCCTTCAAACCCTTGCTAGTGCCTTCTCCTAGCCTCCCTGAGTTCCCCCAAGCTTTTGCCCAAATAATGGAGGAAAGAGGAAGAAATTTGGGGAAGTTTAAAATGGAGGAAAGGATGGAAACCCTAGTTTTTTGGTGGCTGCCATTTTAGGTTAAATGGGGGTTAAATAGGCTCTAGACTAGCCTTAATCCTCTCATTACACTTAGTATTAAGTGGGTCCTTAAGTAGGCTAAGTGGTTTGGCTCTAATTAAGGCTTGTGTTCAACCTAACCATGAATAGAGTCTAATTTATCAATTAGTTGGTCAAGTCAAAATAAATGACATCTACCATGACTAATGATTAATTAGACTACCAATAATTACAACCATCATATTAAAAGAAAAAAGACTCCATTTATGAAATGACAGAAATACCCTTGTCCTAGAAAAGTGGTAGTGACAAATCTCCCCCTAGAAAATTTCGTCATCGAAATTAAAATGGCCGTACTTCTTCTAGGTTAAACCCCCAACAAATCAAGGTCAAGAAAACTACATCTAAAATATGCAAATTGTGGTCCTACTGGTCGTGATATTTCAGTCTTGATCAGGGTCACTATACTATCTAGCACATCATAAAGTATCCTGACAAGTACTAATAGAATCATACAACAAGATGGAAAAGAAGGACGAAAAAGATAGACCTGCTATCCCATCACCTGCAGCATCGGTCTCCTCGATCGCCATCGCAAAAGCCCTGCCCCTCTGGTGCTGGGCATGGTGCGGTGCCACAGGTGGCCTATCTCTACCTCTCTGGCCCTGCGCTCCGCCAGATGGAGGTACATTAGGGCAATCCCTCATCTGGTGCGCAGTTGACCCAAAAAATAGGAATACCTTCAGTCTCTTCCTGCAGATGTCCCAAGAATGACCAGGTTTCCTACAATAGTTACAAAATGAAGCCCGGTCTTCCTGTCTCTGCTGCTGAACCTGAGCTTCAGCTCGCTGAGGGTACTCCTTCTGAACGTAGGGACGCTTAGCCGGTCCCGCACTACTGCTAGCTCCAAGAACATCGCTGCCCCTCTTCGGCTTGAGGCCGAAGTCCTCCTCTGCTATCTATGCCTCCATCAATATCTGCTCGAAGGTCGCATCGTATCGTCCGGAAGTACGAGTATGAACCGCATGAATAAGGCCCCTCCGAAACTTGCGGGACTTATACCCCTCATTCTGGATCAAATCTGGTACAAACCTACTCAGACGGAAGAACTCCGCTGTATACTCGTCCACCGACGAGTTCCCCTGCACCAATCCGACGAACTAGACCTCCAGAGCTGTAAGAGCCACATTGGCGTAGAACTTCTCCTTAAAGAGCCACCTGAAGTTCTCCTATATCAAACCCCTCACCGATGTACGAGGATCCGTACGAAACCAAGTCAAGGCGATGTCGAAAAACTGACTCACCGCAGACGTCACCCAAAGCCCTTTCAGGACCTCTGCTAACTCCAGGCTCCACTGGACATCCTCCAACCAGTCATCTACATATAGGATACCCTCGGTACCCTTGAAGTCCCTCGGGTTCATCTTCCTAAAATCTAGACATATACTAGGCCTCCCCTGATCCTGCTGCTGAACTGGGGCACCCTGAACTGTACCCGAGACTACCCTCTCAACTGATGCCATCGCCAGCTGGTGGGAGTTCTCCATGCTCTGTCGTAGCACATCTGTCTGGCGGTAGGATGCGTCAGCCTAATACTGATGTGCCTCTGCCTGGTCCCTCTGGGTCTGCATCATCTGCTGCAGAAAGGCCATCATCTGCTGCGCATCCGTCGGTAGCGGAGGCGGCGGTGGAAGAGTCTCAGGAATGACTATGGACGGTCCCACAGCTGGAGGTGGAAGACCTCCTTGAACCGTCGCTGCTACTCCTATCTGAAGGACAGGAACTGAGGTGGCAGCTCCATCAATTGCAGCTCCCGTACCCGGAGGTGGAGGTCCTACCGGATCGGGCCTCTCTGGAACAGCACTAGGTCCTGCTGCCTGAGAGCGAATAATCATCATCCTGAGGATAAATTAAAACAAGGAGGTCAATATGGCACATGATAATGAAAATCAAGGAAGGACAATTGAATTCAAATGCAAGAAGAGTTGTCACGGTAATCAAAAGATCAAAATTTTACTAAAATGTGATTGAGTAACTCCTATCATACCCTATATCCTATATCCTTATAGCAGGCTCGCAGTAGCGCTCTAAGTCAAGCACCACTACAAAATCGTACTAATTACGACACTGACCTGCATGGGCCACCACAAAAACGTGTCACGACCCGCACCCTGAGTAAGGGCACGAGAACGTGGGTACATCCAGCCTACACCACAGAATCGATGGTAAAACGTTGTGTCGTCTATAAATACTACAACTAGACAATTATAAGGGTACCTGTCATCTCCGTACGGAGGTATAATATGGCATAACTCAATCACAAGACAATCTAAGGAAGATAGCACGAATTATAAAAGTTAAGATATAAGAAAATAACTGGAAATATATGCAAGATCCCAACACAAGTTAGAGTTCAAAACATAACACAAGATCCCAGAATAATAAATATACTACAAGTCTCAAGTACTAGCTGGATCGCAGTCCAGTCAAGCCTAACTAACTAGTCTAATCAGGGGATAGTCCTCTACTGAGCTAGATGCTCCTCAGGCTCCTGAGTGTCATCCTTATATGCCCCATAGAAAGTAGGGCAGTCACCATCATCATCTGTAATATTTGACAACACATCTTGTCAGGATTGGAACGAGTACATCATCTAACAGTTTAAAATAATTGA
Source organism: Iris pallida (assembly GCA_029216955.1). Taxonomy (NCBI): domain Eukaryota; kingdom Viridiplantae; phylum Streptophyta; class Magnoliopsida; order Asparagales; family Iridaceae; genus Iris; species Iris pallida. The sequence continues at coordinate 608,258 of JANAVB010002794.1, forward strand.
CAAGCGCTATGAGTATGAAATAATAATGAAATTCTTGATGATCAAGTTGTAGAGGTAATATAAAATAAAAAGACAAGTGTACAAGATCATATGAGAAACATACAGATATTTAAAGATGAGTAAACCTGTCATGCAAGATATGTTGTAGATAACTCAGACAAACTGTGTTAAGACCAGTGATTTAAAATACCAAGTTTGACATGTGAACGACTAGAAAGGGATATCCGGCAAACCATACACGTATGTGTGTGGCTGCTATTATTCATGAAAGGCCAATGGGATAGAAAGGGGTATGTTCATATGTCTCCTAGATATTTTCCCGTCCGACTAGTACACATGGAATCCAGGTTCTTTGACACGCATTTCATTAGTCACGATGGATGCATTAGTCATGATTACATTATTCAAGATAGGCATAAAACTACGTATCTCCAATTAAGGAATCTATAAAATACTAATCCATGAGTCCATCATGTCAGAATCAATATAGAACACTAATATAACATGCATCACAGGATATATCAACATAATAAAACTATCAGAGAATGTACTCGCATGTCGTCCTGAGCAATGAATGTGAAATGAGCTTCAGAGTGGAGTCACAAAGCCTATAGATGAGACACATGAGTTAAATGGGTGTTAGATAGTGTCAAACATGGTTTTCTAGTGAGTGATATGAAATCTAGGTCAAAACAAGGTCAATTGTTGACTCACAGTTGACTTTTGGTTAATTGGTTAACCCTGATCAAACCTTAGTCAAATCTAGGTCATTCTAGGTCAAGTTAACCTATATCAAGTCATAACTACCTAAAATACCCTAACCTAGATATTCATATGCCTAATATTACCTTATACAATATATACATATGTATATTGGATATACCAGTCTATCCTAGGTAATATACTATTCTAGTCCTTAGGTAATACTCTATTCCTTAGACTTAGGCTAACTCCCTTACTATGCAAATAGGTAAACTCCTATACCTTAGAGTAGGTAATATCTTACCTACCAAACCTCTCTTTTAAGTAAACCTTAGTCATAAACCATCTTGTCCATTTACCTATCCATTAGATAATATCCTACTTAGTTAGATAGGCAATTTCCTAATACCTTCTACATAAATAACACATTACCTATACTTGCTAGGTAAACCATTACCTAGACTACCTAGAGTAGGTAAATCCCTGATACCTACTTAGTTGGACCCTTAAAACTCCTAACATATCTAAACACAGGGCTATACGACCCCTCACAATTGCCTCCCATATGGCCAACACAGGCCATTCAAGCCCAATCAAGGAGGAGATACCCTGATACTCACATATGTCTACTTAAACATGAGACACAACTAATCCTAAAATAGAGAAGTAATCCCTTATTCCTGTTCTATAAACCCAATCCTAGACGTATAGCACTCATATATGAAACACACTCATACTCTAAACTCCTCACCTGGTTCACTCCTGCCTCTTCCATGCCAGGGCAGGGCCTCACATTGCCTGTGCACTCTAGTGCACAGGTCTCACTAATACCCCCCTCCTGCTGCTCAGAACCCAAACAATGTGTACATGGCTCCCAACCTCAATACTTACATATTTCCTATCACTAAACTGATCCCCCTCTTGCTGCTGCTACCAAGTGCTGCAGCACACCCATCTGTGCTCACTCCCTTCACTCACACTCACACACACACACTCATGAATGAACATGGAGAATGAGATGGTGGATGGACAGGTATGCTGAAATCTGGACTGAATGACAAGTCCACACTATGGATAGAACAGTAATGTAAGAGACTGTTACAAAGATGTATATGGGCTGAACATCATGTACAAAGGGGACTACAAAGATGGAGAGCCTACCCAAAATTGAACTAACCTTCAATCCTAACCTATTCTACTGATACCACATTCTAACTCCCAAATGTCATCTAACATAACTCTATCACCAAGGCTAATCCCACATGCCTATGGCCAAATGTCTTGAGTCAATGGCCCATTGGCCAACACTCAATCTTAGTGAGTATCTAACTGATACTCACCAAGGTTCCTGCAGCTCCTGCTACTGCTGCATGCTTACAATAGGCCAATGGCCCTGTCAAGGGGCAGGATCCCCTGCTACATGCAGAAAGGTTCCTCCTTGACCTATCAGCTACCCTCTCATAACCTCCACACCCTCCATCTCATATTAATTGATACAAGGCACTTCACCTCCAAGTACTGATACCGACTTATTAACAAAACCAAGCTACCTCATCCTAACCTTAATTCTTCTATACTCAGTCCTATCGGTCTGTCCTAAGACTAACCAAGATATCAGTTCAAGGACTGATACATCCAACATAAACTAAATTGTGTATGACCTACCGTCACTCATGTGTGCACAAGGGAACCCAACCTCAGCTCAGTCAAGAGACTGAACAAGATTGGTTCAAGATCACAAGGATCAGTTGAGGACTGATCCTCACCAATGTTCAGTTCAAACTAAACACAACCCTGTCCTACAGTTCAGTCAAGAGACTTAACTCACAAATCCGTTTTGAACAACTGATACACACATCAGTTGGTGGACTGATTACCCCTCTTCTTATATATCCTCATTCCAAACTCTCATTTATTCTTTTAAAACTAATATTAACCTTTATTTCCTTAATAGTGACTGCATTCCATATCTTACTCTAAAATCCATCTTAAATGTTACACACCACATATCAGTCCTTAGGGATCCCTTTAACCCCAACTGCCTACATGTTAGTATTGAACTGACATCCAATATCAGTACACTCAAATTGATTCATATAAATTAGTTACTGATGCATAACTGATACCAAATCAGCGAACCATAATTCGAGCCCCCTTCCATATCCTATGCACTATACAGTGGCACAAGTGCCCTGCCTTACCCCAACTGGCTGATACGCGAACTCAGTTCAAAGGGACTGAGCCCCACACCGTCTCTTTAATTCCCTGTGAAAACATATAATCATCCTATATACACAATCATATATATGCATGACATGATCCACCCCTCACACAAACCCAACTCCTGAACCAAATTGTCCTATGGCCCAAAGAAATAAGCCAATATAGCCAACCCCTGCTGCAACATGGCCACTGTTGCCATGCTCTGCAGGGCTTACATAGCTAAATTCGACTCCTTTCTAACTGAAACCTGCTCTTAATCACTCCTCCCAACACTCCAAGCAGTGTTACACTCTTTGATACCATGTGACTTAACTTTCAAGACACTTAGACACTCCCTAAGCACTCGAGACACACTCACTCACAACAGTCAATATATAGGCCACACATCATGATCAAATGTGATCCCCTCACTCAAATACCCCTTACTGCCACTTGCCCATTGGCCAATAGTGGCTTAGCCACTGCATACTGCCTGTCCCGACCCCCAAATCCGTGATGGCCAAACAATGACCCACTGGACACTGTTTCTTACTGAAACAATCAGTAAACAACCCTCTCCCATCAATCCAGACGCTCTAATCTTGAATACTATAAATTATATAATATATACATATATATGAACTCACATATACTCTCCTATGAGCCAAAACAGCCATTCATGGGCAAAACAAAGAAAAATATAATTGAAATGGTCATTGTGGCATTTTAGCAAACAACTAGGGGTCCAATTTCGTAGCCCTACACAAATGGACACAAAGTTATGGATAATCATCACAAATAGGCTCACTAGGACCTTAATATACTCCTATGAGTCATGGGGTAGGTCTCATATATGAATGCAAGGAAATGCAAGTTTAGGGAGTTATACCTATGTAGGAAGGAGCCTTCACAAATCTCCACGAAAATAGGGAAGATGGATGGAGAATGAGCCTTCAAACCCTTGCTAGAGCCTTCTCCTAGCCTCCTTGAGCTCCCCCAAACTTTTGTCCAAACAATGGAGGAAAGAGTAAAAAATTTAGGGAAGTTTAAAATGGAGGAAATGATGGAAACCCTAGTTTTTTGGTGGCTGTCATTTTAGCTTAAATGGGGCTTAAATAGGCTCTAGACTAGCCCTAATCCTCTCATTACACTTAGTATTAAGTGGGTCCTTAAGTAGGCTAAGTGGTTTGGCTCTAATTAAGGCTTGTGTTCAACCTAACCATGAATAGAGTCTAATTTATCAATTAGTTGGTCAAGTCAAAATAAATGAGGTCTACCATGACTAATGATTAATTAGACTACTAATAATTACAACCATAATATTAAACAAAAAAAAGACTCCATTTATAAAATGACAGAAATACCCTTGTCCTAGAAAAGTGGTAGTGACAATTGCTAAACTTCATTCATTTTATTTTTCATAAAAAGGGTTATTTCATAATGAGTAATTTAGAAAAACTATGTTTTATGTAAAATATTATTTTTGCATGAGAGTGTATAAATATATAATTGTATTTTTGAGATTAATTATTGATATATTTTATTATATATGAAAATGATAATTGAAATTTGTTTGAGTGAACATTTGATTAAATACGGTAATTTAAATTAGAGAAGATTTTATTTTAAATCAAATAAAGGTTTTATCTAGATATAAATCAATTTTGATTAGATTATATTTTAAGTCGATTGAATTAATAGGGAATTTATCTCTTGGGAAATTTAAACTATCCTAATATATATCCAATTGGGTCCTCCACCTCCTGTATAAGGAGAGGCTCTTATTCCACAATCCAATTTCTCCATCATAGCCAAAACACGTGCATTGTGTCTGTGTCGTTCTTATTCCATTTTTAAATATACATTTTTGTGTCGAACACAACCTCGACAAATCAATACCACTCCGTCATTGCCGTAGTACCCCCGTACATCTCGTCCAATCCCACGACAGCACCCGCCATCGCTTATGTTGCCGTAACTCCATATCGTCTCCGCCAACGCCACCCTCTCCTGACCACCAGTCCCGCGCTCCCTCACTGCCACACACTACCACTATCCCTGTCAAACGACACCATCTCCAGCACCATCTGCCCACATCTCCGTCGTGACCAACTCCGGCCGACATCAAGATAACCATCACCACCACGTCCACACCGGAACCACCACCCCGCCGAGGCACCACCGTCACCGCCGCCATACTCCTCTAACCCAAACCACCACTGACAACCATCCACGGCCACCCGTCACGATCATCGTTGCCACCCACAAATTAAAACACCCAAAAGAGAAATCCCTAAACCCACTCATCTCCGCTGTCCGCCACTGTCGTGCAGCGCCGTCTTGAACGATGGCTTCGGTTGACCCGACCTCATCACGCCGGTGCACCGAGACGACGCCCGCCGCCGCACGAGTCTGCCATACGAGTCCGCCGCCTCCCTCGTGTCGACGATGACCGCCTCATCCTGCCCCATCGCCATAGCCACGACCCCTTAGCCTCCCGGTCCGTCGCCTGACCATCTTCTCCGTATGGCGACTCAGATCCGCTCGTCTGTGCCTTCCCCGGCCATCTCAGCCGAGCGCTACTGCGTGACCGCACCGAGCCCACGAAAGGCCGCGCCTCGTTCTTCCCTGTCCGAATGCGGCCCTCGGCGACTGGTGGCCGCGCTCACCGAGAACCATTCGTCCGCCGGTTGCCCCGCCGCAGTGCCAGCACACACCACCACGTGGCTGCCCCATCTGTCGCCAGCCGAGCGCCTCCACCAAAGCTCCGGAGACGCGCCCTCCGTAGACGATCCGGCGCTGCCGCCGTGCTTCCGACGCCTGAGAACCACCACCCTTTTGGTAACCCTCCGTTCACCTCTCTCTCTCTCTCTCTGAGTTTTGCTTGAAAAGTATAAAGGGTTATTTATTATTATTTTTATTAGTTATTATTAAGTAAGTAAACAGCACAGGTGATGTGTACTTTATAATATTATTATTAGTAACAATATTATATTTTTTTTCAACTACACCATTTTTTCTCCAAGTTGAATTTAGTTTTTTTTAACCATAAAAATATATCATAAATTATTTTGATCCATTAGAAATAAAATAAGCTACTTCAAATTATAGTTTTTGCCTAAATTTTTTGTTGTTGATATTTTACGTATATTTTAATGTAGTTACCAAATTATGTTTTGAAGTATAAATTAATATTTTGACAATAAAAATAAAAATAAAAAAATGTGTCTTTACAAATTATATATGTAAATTACTTTTAAGTATTTATGTGAAAGTATTATAAAAATATTTTAAAAATTTGTATATATGTATATTCCCAAAGTTATAGTTTTGGCCTAATCAATCTATTAATATTTTTGGTTAATTACTTAAATATTCTTTTATGAAAGGTAGTTTTATCTAAAAAATCATATTTTGACAAACTCATAATTTTAGCCTAAATAATTTTTTTTCTATTTTTAAATAGTTATAAATATTTATTTTTCTAGCAAATATGGTTTCGAGTAGTATAAATATTTTCTAAGGGAGTATTCCTTCACACCAAATTTCTCGATTATCAATCTTGACCATGACTAAATCCAAATTCCTTGCAACTTTAGACCATTGCCCATCGGTCACGACTATTGGACACCTCGGGACTGGTCAAAACATTGCACCACTCTAGGCGACACACCAGGCAAGATACCTTGCCATATTTACTGCTTATATTTAGTTGCATTTTATTTCAGTTATTGTATCTATATTTCTTGTTTATTATTTTCTTCTTGCATGTGGACTTAGAGTTAAGGGACTACCGTCAACTTAGTGTATCTCATTAAACTTGTCACGATTGTATCACGAGTTGTGTGCGAGTTGTGAGTATCATGTAGTGGTCACTTGCGTGTTGGCTGATCACCCGTGCGCATGCGTAGGAATAACTGTCAATAGATACATGTTAGAAGACTTGACAGTTATTAGTTATAAAATAGTGTTGTGGAAGTGACACGTGTTGGTGTGTCATGGTTATGATGCATGTATAGTATCATTGGGGGGAGAGGATAGCTATTAGCGTAGGAGTTACATTTATTTTTATACACATTTTGGGCCGATAGTGACTCGGATGAGCGCTACTTACTGCCCCGGGCCAATAGTGTCTCATATGAGCGCTACTTGACGACCATTCTTTATTTACTCTGCTGATACTACAGCCCCTGCGTAGAACATTATCCTCAAAGTGCATATCACATAGATGGTTAGGGACCCAGTTGTGTTGTAGTTTATAGTATTTACAGTTGCAGTTATAATGGCATGTTCTTCCTGTATCTTGTTACGTCCCTCTGAGGACCTGGTGAATTCTCCAGGTGTGTTTTTATGATTTCCTGCAGGTGCTCTAGCTAAGGCCGTGACTTATGCTCTATTCCGTCGTGATGATTGCTCTTGGACTCATCATTTGATTCGCTCGACCAAATCAGTTATTTGCATATTTCTTTCTTATTTAAAATTATTGGTAGTGGATATGTCTCCTCATTGGATTTTGTACAAATGACTATTTGATTATATTATTAAAACTTTATATATGTGGATGAGATTTAGTTTGAGCATGGCTTTTTACATTTTACAGCTTATGTATACATACGAGCCTTTTATTTACTCATATGTATACAACTGGCATGATACGTATCTAGTCCCAAGTATTTTGGGACTGGGGCATTACAGTACTGCCATCTGTCATGGAGTGGATCTTTAGCTTAACTTGTAATCTTTTTTCTGACTGATGTCTAGCTCATGCTTGGACCACGTGAACAACCTACATAAAGGACAGTCTTCCTTCAAGAGAAGACTCAACTGCTTCAACAATGGCCTTGCTTGCCCGATGTTCAGCTCCTGACGACCCTGGAGTTTGCTTGAGACGGCCGTCGGTGGCAAATCTTTTTATCCAAAGAAGATGTAGTAGAACTACCATTGGATCTCGAGACATCCAGTGTCTTGGATGCCGTGGGCATCAATGGCCTCTCGGACCTCTGCTTCCTTGGTTTGGATTGCTTGCTATTCTGACCAAGGAATAGCAAGGCCTGCTACTGTGGTTGCTCTCTCCGGCCAGTTGGGGAGATAGGGGAGTCCTGTGCTGGTCTTCATCCCTGACTCGGGCCAGTAGCAGCTTCGGGCGGTGGCTTCCTTTACTAGAAAGGGATTTGCTCTGTCACCACCTCGCCCGCGTTATTGAGAGCTTGTACCACAATTTTAGCTTTTTTGCTTCTGCGTATGTAACTATAAAGAGTCTGTAATAGGTCTTTGTAGCCACATGTTTTTATACATAGAAGCTTTCTTGTTCCTTTTGATTTTGTCTCCAGAATAAAGAGGGAATCTTCATAATGGATTTCCCTGACCAGAGGTAATATGGACGTGGTAAGCTTGATCTTTGTTGGGATACAGAACAACAATCCAAAGGTAATATGGAGGTGAACTATTTTCTAGACCACCGGGATAATCATAGAATTGATGCGAGAAGAACGACTACTCAGAGGTAATGTGGACGTGGTAGTCGCATCTTCCAGGTGTAGAGGAGCAATCCAGAGGTAATGTGGACGTGAAGTGCTTCATCTGCTTAAGAGAATATATAGGAGGGAGAGCGATAGATCCCCTTACCAGAACTCATGGGCACCCTTTTTAGGGGATGTGGGTGCCTATGCTGGTTTTGTATTCAGATGCAATACTTCTTTAGAAACTTGCCATTGATGGGCATCATTAGCAAGTCCCCATTAGGCTTGGCTAGCCGATAAGCACCGTTGGATTACACCGTTTCTATGATAAACGGTCCTTTCCACTTTGGTTCGAACTTTCCAGCTGTCTTGTGGATCATCACCATCGGTCTCCGTACTGCCAAGACGTGGTCGCCCACCTGGTAGGTTCTTTCACGAACCTTTTTGTTGAAGGCCGCGGAGATACGAGCTTGGTAAAGCTCAATCCTTTGCTGTACGAGCAAGCACTTTTCATTCAACGCTTTGAACTCTTGTAACCGTCTGTGCTGATTGTCCTCGACGGTTAACTGATTGTTGATCATGTTAGCAAACAACATCTTCTTAAGGACTTGACCCATGCTGGTATCAGAGTCCCAAGTTAAGGAGTCAGAAGAGTGCGAGTGCCTCATGACTTCTTCTTCTGAATCTTCTGAGGTGGTCGTAGGTGTAACGTACCCTAGCCCTCGATGAGTACATTGGTAGTAGTTTTCAGCTTTTCTCTTTGGAGTGTGAATCCGTATGGAAAGATGCCAACCCTTGCCATAATTGAGTCCTTTGTTGCTATTCAGGTCGTAGTCCATCTTCTGGATAAGGATTTTGGCCTGCACCATGTAGCGGTAGAACTGCATTTTGCTGCTGTCGAGGTCGGGGTCTTCAGGAGTTATTCAACCGAATATGATGGGTTCCTCTTCTTTTTCCTGGCTGGAACTATGAAGTTGGCGCCTCGGGCAGGGACAACTCAGCTCACATGGTTGGCAGTTGTCACTTGCGTCTGTAGTTTACACAGAGAATTGTCCAGGAAATACTCGGTGTTCTAGCACACGCCAGAGTAATTTAATGACAACTTTCTGTAGATGAAGTGGGATATCTTGTCCCGAGGGATTACATCGTCGAAAGAGTGGGACGCTGTATCGACGTAGATGTAATATTCTAGCTCTTCGTCAGTGAGGGCTAGAGCGGCCGCCGGAGGAAAAGGAGGACGCCTTACTTTCAGCTTGACCATCAAGGGAATGGTGGTCGGATGCTCCTGCGCCTTCATGGTCGGCCTTGGGGACCTCCGGGGTAACTTCATTCGTATAGGCTCCTGACCATCTTCAATCATCACTGGAGGCGAAGGTGTAGCTTTGCCCCGAAGCTTAACAACAAGAGGCGCTGACACCCTGGGAGGCCTCCCTTTCAGTCGAACCTTTAAAGGTTCTTCGGCCACTGCTGCACTTTTTGAAGATGTCTTAGCCTCGTCATCAGCATCATTGCTATCGTCATCTAAGGGGACTGACTTGTACAAATCAGCATCCGTACAGTAGGCTTCAAGTCCTCGGAACGGATCGATATCGGCGAACTCCATTTTGATAGTCCCGTCGCTGGCCACTTTTCATTCCCGGAATACGTATTCTAAATGCATGTACTGCTGGAATGTATTTATTTAATATTTATCATGTATTATTCTGTATTTAAATCCCTTTAATTTTTTGTTAAGTAATTTCTTGCAATTTTATTCTGCATTTTACTTTCTGCTTTTATACTCTGTTTTAGCTTTGCTTTGGGTTCGACTTGGATTGGTCTTAATTATGTTGGTTCATCATGAACCGAAACAAACCCCCACCTACCACCACCCCTTCATTTAAAATCCATCCCCTTTCTCTCTCTTCATTTACTTCACCATTACTCTTCTTACTCTTCTTCTTCTTCCTCATAACTCTTCCCACCTACCAGCCGCCTAGGCAAGTGCCAACTTGCTTCTTAATGGATCTCCATTTTTGTTGTTTCATTGTCTTCCTCTCAAGATTCTTAGATACTTTAGTACTTAGCATTTTCAAATTCAATGGCTCATTTCATATAGACCTAAGTTTAATACATTTTCGGATTTTTTGGGTTTTGATCTAGTAACTTTGTTATTTTTTGAGTTTTGATGGTTCCATGTTGTAGAGAATTTCGTTCTACCCCATTTTGACCTATGGAAGTTCAGATTTGGGCTTGGAATGAAAGATTTATGGAGCTTGGAAGTAAGGTCTTCATGGTTGTTCTTATCGAAACAGTGAAGAAGAAGACAGTACTTGACCGCATGAGTTTTCATGCGGCAAGTCGTTCTTGAGCCGCATGAAGTATCTAGCCGCATGGGCTTAGTTGGCTGCATGGGCTAGTCAACCGCATGAGCTGGGTCGGCCGCTTGCCGCTTAAAGATCAGCCCCCAGCCGCAGGAAATTTTCTGGCCGTATGAGACTTACCTAGCCGCATGAGGCCTAACCTATTCAGTCGCATGGCATTGATCATTCTCGGCCGCATGACGCTGCATGACTTCTCAGCCGCATATAGGCTTGCACCTATTCAGGCGCATGGAAACCAGCCCCTTTAACCGCATGAGCTTCATGACTTATCTAGCTGCATAGACGCATGTTACCCGTAGCCGCATGAGAACCCCCCTTAGTTTCTAGCCGCATAAGTCTTTGCTAATCTGGCTGCATAGGACTACTCTGTTCCGGCCGTATGGAATCACCCTTGTCCAGCCGCATGATACCCAAGTCTCACGAGCTACATGAACTCTGACCCTAATGCCTTTTTGGCTGATTCTTGTTCCAAATTGACATTGATTGACATTTATTAACATTGATTGATTGGCTTGGCACTTATTAACACTAATTATTGTCTTGACATTAACCAACAGTGATTGTTATCTTGATTTAGTAAATTGATCATGCGTTCCTAGTTGGAACTAAGAGGCTGGCTAGTCGTCTTATTGAACCGAATGAATGAGACACGTTCATATTATGAACTATTGTAATCGACTGGCTCATCCCAAATATTGGCATACAGATACATGCGGGCTTCAACTTATTTATCTTTCTATAAAGGCAGCATGTGTACTTTATGGTCAAAGCATGATTATTCCGTGGTTGGTTTTGATTGTTGCATTACGCTATGTAAAGCCTACAACCTAACTGTACGGGTATCGTTGTAGAAGTGCATATCGTACCCAATATGAATGTACTCATTTGAATGACCATGATCCATGGCATAGGACTTCACTTAACATAGAGGCTATTAAGTTAAATAAAATGATGAATGCATGGAGAGAACGGATTCCCAAGTTCTTACATGGCAGCCCTCTTTTGGACTAGTAAGTGCCCGACAGGCCGGCTGGTTCCCACAGATACTGCAAATCTTCCATACGGGCAGGAGCGGTATCTGCTTATATTATTTATTATATATGGTATACTAACGACGGGCATTCCGTTGGGACTCGTCTAAATACATGATTGGCATAATTGATTGATTGGATAGACTAGCCTTGCTTGCACATAGTAAGAACTGAGGAATCCCTATTGCATAATTCCAAGATAACTTGGGACTTACAATAGCAAGCCGTAGTAGCTGAATGGCCGTTTAAATTAATTAGTTTGTGCACGGTACCTACTCTGTCAACTAACTAAGATGATCAGAATGTCAAGACATGATGGGTCAACTTCTATCCTTGTTTGGTTGGGAGGTTGGTCCGAAGTATTATGATGTGATGTAAATCCTAGTAGCTAGCAGAGATCTATTTATCATACTTTCTTATTACTGGTTCTAACTTCTCATATCGTGCTTCCTTGCGGTACTTGCTATTAGAGGTCCAACCTCTCTGGTTTTGCATAGCCAGATTTAGAGCCAGTTCCCGAGGATCCAGCTTACTCCTACCTCCAAGATGGTAAATACTAGAGGGATGATCGCAGGAGGACTCGAGTGGGTTTCTTACTTCCCCGCTCATTTTGTTACTTACTTTATACCTTATCATTTGGCGCTGACATGTTAGTCGGATTGTCTTGTACTTACTTTTGCATAATTGTAACTAAAGTTAGGCTGCAGTTGATAAACAATTGTGTATACTTTGCTACATCCTCTAGCTATGTTTTGTAAAGCCAGATATCAAGAACATTTTGACTGAGCATTTGGGACGCCTTACTGCTTTATCTTACATGTTCTCTATTTCTGTTTCTTGTTTGAATGATTGAGACAATAGATGTGAAGTGACCATATGGAGACTTTCATGTAGTATGTACCCCCTCGTCTTGTTAGACAGCATTGATCGTATTATACGGTATTCATCTACCCGTAATACGTAGCTGGCTGAGTCATTCCTCCGCTATCCAGTATTATGGTTCTGGGCGTGACAAGATTTTAGTGGTAGCCCATGCAGGTCTGATTTCAGACTTACGGGGTGTTTTGATTTATAGGATGTCTCAATCACACGTGTTTCCCCCTTGATCTCATGATTCGTTGTTCTCGACTCTAGCTTGACATTCCGATATCCTTTGACTTCATTGATCCTTCATGTCCGGTCATTTGATTACTCTCTTGTCCCTTTCCTTAGGGGCACTTCGTCTGCATCTGTCAGAATTGGAAAGCAACAACAAGGGCAATATGGGCAACCTGACCATTTTGATCAGCAACAAGGACCAGTACTACCTCAAGAGACTATCCAAGAAGAAGTGATAGTGGAACCAGCAGCTGGACCGCAGTATCCGGAGGTTCCAACGCCACCAATAGTTCCACCAACCCCTGTGGAAGTGGACACACCAGCCCTTCTAGAGATCATGAGAGAGAAGATGGCTACTCAGCAACACCAGATGTTAGCCCAGTAGCGCATGCACACTCAGTTGCAAGAGCAGAACGTACTACTCAACCAAGGATTACAGACGGCTTTGGAAAGAGGGGCAAGGACAGATTCAGGAGCATCAACCAGGTTTTGCAAGTACAACACCCGCCGTTTCGAGGGCACAAAGGATGCCATCTCAGCAGATGCATGGCTTAAGGATATTGAGGTTATTCTGACGGTAGCTAAGGTACCGACAGAAGCACGTGTGGATCAAGTGAAGTTATTACTTCAAGATCTCGCACGTGATTGGTGGAAATCAGAAGAAGTAGGCATCAGACGTCCTGTTGCTTGGGATAAATTTACTGCAAGGTTCAAGACGAAGTACTATAGAATTGTGGCACAGTTTGAGCTGCAACAGAAGTTTATCAACCTCAAGCAGGCCGACAAGACGGTAGATGCTTATGCAGCGGAGTTCTGCAGATTGAGTAGGTTCGCCCCAGAGATAGTAGCAACAGAGAGCCAGAGGGCTATGAGGTTTCAGCAAGGGTTTCATCTTGAGCTCTTGCAATTGATAGAGGGGCACAATTATCAGACTTTTGATGAAGTATTGACAGCAACCCGAAGGCATGAGATCACCGTCCAGAGAATTACGACAAGGACTGGAGGTCAGAAGAGATCCCACAGTCAGATTGAAGGAGGAAGGGGAGCAGTGCCCCGAGAAACGGCACCGTCCCTTGGCATTCGCATTCACGATGTAGCAATACGAGGGCCAACACCACCACCAAGGCAGCAGCAATAGCAACAGAGGAAGAACTAGCAACACCCGGTGGGCTGCACTTATTGTGGAAAGATAGGGCACACTAGAGATGTGTGTCGGACATTGAACGGGCAGTGTTTGATACGTGGAAGCCCAGATCATTGGATTAGCACCTGTCACATGAATTCGAGGTCAGGAGGACCAGTACAATAATTTCATGCTCTGCCAGCACCAGAGGCAGGGCAGTATCGAGGACCAGCAGTAGCAGTGAGACCGTTGGCACAGCGCCCGTTCATGACACAGGCTCAGATGTTTCGGCAGTAGGAACCGCCGATGCAGCAAAACCAGCATAGACCACCCCAGCATCATCAAGGCAGGGGCCAACAGCAGCACCAGGCTAGGCCACAACATGGGAACCAATAAGGAGGTCGAGGACAGGCATTCACTCTGTCCTTGGAGGAGGCATTAGCATCGGGAGATGTTGTGGCAGGTATCATTCTCGTCGCCTCATATCCCGCAGTAGCATTGTTTGATTCGGGAGCATCACACTCATTTATATCTGTACAATTTGTGACACGACTAGGAATAGAGTTTGAGGCATTGTCAGGGAGGTTGAATATACTCACTGGTAGTGCGCTTGTAGGAGTTAGTAGAGTTATTCTTGCATATAGTGTTATAGTTTGCGGGCATTCCTTACCCGCCCGGTTGATAGAATTTTCTGTTAGAAATTTTGACGTTATCTTAGGCATGGACTGGCTGAAAGACAGTCATACGACAATAGATTGTCGTAGATGGAGTATATCTTTTGATATTCCAGGCAAGAAGCTGTTTACCTAAGTCAGATTAGTGGCAACTCAACAAGAGCAGGGAGTAGTGACGACAATGGGAGAAGTTTAAGTTTCGAAGGTAGTTGAAGAGTTTCTGGACGTATTTCCTGAAGAACTTCCAGGTCTACCACCGGTTAGGGATATTGAGTTCAGTATAGAATTGGTACCTGGAACTAAACCGATATCAGATCGAGTTTACAGAATGGCGGATTCAGAACAGGCCAAGGTATATCAGCAAATAGAGGAACTGAAGGAGATGAAGTTCATCCAAGCTAGCATATCACCATGGGCAGCACCACTGGTACTTGTGGGGAAGAAGGATGGGTCATCCAGATTGTGTATTGATTACAAGAAGCTTAGCGCGGCGACAGTAAAGAACAAGTACCCACTACTCAGGATCGACGACTTGTTTGATCAGTTGAGCAAAGCTAGAGTTTTCTCCGAGATAGATCTTCGTTCAGGGTATCATCAAGTGAGGGTTTGGAAGAAGGATATTCCCAAGACAGCATTCAGGTCGAAGTATGGGCATTATGAATTCTTGGTAATGCCGTTTAGTTTGACCAATGCTCCAGCAATATTTATAGATTTGATGAACCGCATCTTTATGCCGTACTTAGATCAGTCTGTCGTTGTGTTTCTTGACGACATTCTCGTATACTCTGCCAGTGAGGAGGAACATGAGGACCACCCCCAAAAAGTGTTACAGGTTCTGAGAGAGAACCAGTTGTACGCCAAGCTCAGTAAGTGTGAGTTCTGGACGGACCATATTTCATTTTTAGGTCACATCATATCAGGAGCTGGAGTAGCAGTGGATCCCAAAAAGGTAGAAGCAGTAGAGAGTTGGCCAGTACCCAAGACCGTACCTGATGTGCGGAGTTTCTTGGGATTGGCAGGATATTACAGAAGGTTCGTATCAGACTTTGCAAGGCTTTCAGCACCCTTGACCCGCTTGACACGGAAGGATGTACCATTTGTCTGGTCGGCAGAATGCCAGGCATCATTTGAGAATCTGAAGCAGAAGTTGATATCAGTGCCTATTCTTACATTTCCAGTTGGACCCGAAGGTTTTATAGTATATTGTGATGCATCAGAAAAAGGACTTGGGTGCGTCCTAATGCAACATGGGAAGGTGATAGCATACGCATCTAGGCAACTTCGAGACCACGAGAAGCATTACCCAACTCATGATTTGGAGTTGGTAGCAGTAGTATTTGTTTGAAGCTATGGATGCATTACTTATATGGTGATCGGGTAGACATATACGCAGAACATAAAAGTCTGAATTACATCTTTACTCAGAAGGAGCTGAACATGAGACAGAGAAGATGGTTGGATTTGATCAAGGATTACGACGTGGAGCTTCAGTATCATCCAGGCAAGGCTAATGTGATAGCAGACGCTCTTAGGAGGAGAGACGACGCATTTATGTTAACAACCCAGAAGCATATCTTAGAAGACCTTCAGGAGATGGGCATCAAAGTTATACTTCCTAGTGATGTAGGAGTTCTAGCGAGTCTACAGGTTAAATCCGACCTAGTAGATAGGATCCAGGCAGCTCAGGCACAGGACCCAAGGATTCAGAAGCTTAGGGCAGAATGTAAGTCAGGACTCAGGAAGGAGATGACAATTCATGAAGATGGTATACTTAAGTTTGGATCACGTCTATGTGTGCCTAGCAGAGATATCAGACAGGAGATTATGGCAGAAGCTCACAGTTCTCAGTATTCTATACACCCTGGTGGGACCAATATGTACCAAGATATCAAACAGCACTTCTGGTGGAACGGAATGAAGAGGGAGATAGCTAGATTGTTTCCCGTTGCTTGGTATGTTAGCAAGTGAAGGCAGAACAACAGAGGCCAGCTGGGTTATTGCAACCGCTTCCTATTCGAATGGAAGTGGGAACATATTACAATGGACTTTGTGACCGGTTTAGCGAGGTCACCAAGCGATAAGGATGCAATTTGGGTAATAGTGGACCAGCTTACAAAGGTGGCACACTTTCTTCCTTTCAGAGTAGGGCAATCTACAGAAAGGTTGGCAGAATTGTATATGCAACAGATAGTCAGGCATCATGGAGTCCCTGTCAGTATTGTGTCAGACAGAGATACCCGTTTTATATCAAATTTTTGGAAGAGTCTTCATCATAGTCTGGACACCAAGTTAAGATTTAGTACAGCTTACCATCCATAGACGGACGGGCAATCAGAAAGAACAATTCAGGCTTTAGAAGACATGTTACGAGCTTGCACTCTGGATTTTGGAGGATCTTGGGAGAGCCACCTACACTTAGTCGAATTTTTATACAACAACAGTTATCAAGCCAGTATCCAGATGGCACCATTTGAAGCACTATATGGTAAGAAGTATAGGTTGCCACTAGCATGGGATGATATCAGAGAGAGGAATATGCTAGGTCCAGAAATGATTGTCCAGACCGTTGAAGTGATTAAGGGAATTAGAGAGCGACTTCGAGTTGTGCAGGATCGGCATCGTCATTGGGCGGACCAGCATCGTAGGCTGCTAGAGTTTCTGTTGGGGACCACGTGTTCTTGCGGATCTCACCTACCCGTGGGATCATTAGATTTGGCGTTCGCGGGAAGTTGAGTCTGCGGTACGTGGGCCCATTTGTTATTCTTGATAGGATAGGCGATGTTGCTTATCGTTTATCCCTTCCACCTTCATTACGAGAGGTGCATGACATATTTTATGTATCTCAATTGCGAAGGTATGTATCGGACCCAAGCCATATCTTTGATCATTCTGAGCTGGTTGTTGGCACCAACCTGTCTTACGAGGAGCAGCCTGTGTCCATTTTGGACCGAAGAGAGAAGATACTCAAGAACCGAACAATTAGCCTTGTTCGGGTTGCTTGGGGTCATCACTCTTTAGGAGAGTCAACGTGGAAATGTGAGGATGATATCCGATCACGGTACCCGCACCTGTTTGGCTCACAAGGTATATCTCTTTCTGTATACCTTGATTGTCTTAACTCCTCATGCTCGTCACCTTATGAGTAGAATTTCTTGGTGTCGTCGATAGTTAAACATAGATATGTTACTTACTATTGGCATTGTAGAATGATTGCTTACTCAATTGCTTATACTTAGATTAGTTTAGCTCTGATGTTCCTATCCTGCTTGGATTTGAAATTCCGAGGACGAAATTTTTCTAAGGAGGGTAGAGATGTCACTTCTCGTTCCCGGAATACATATTCTAAATACATGTACTGCTGGAATGTATTTATTTAATATTTATCATGCATTATTCTGTATTTAAATCCCTTTAATTTTATGTTAAGTAATTTCCTGCAATTTTATTTCTGTATTTTACTTTCTGCTTTTATACTCTGTCTTAGCTTTGCTTTGGGTTCGGCTTGGATTGGTCTTAATTATGTTGGTTCATCATGAACCGAAACAAACCCCCACCTACCATCACCCCTTCATTTAAAACCCATCCCCTTTCTTTTTCTTTATTTACTTCACCATTACTCTTCTTACTCTTCTTCTTCTTCCTCATAACTCTTCCCACCTACCAGCCGCCTAGGCAAGTGCCAACTTGCTTCTTAATGGATCTCTATTTTTGTTGTTTCATTATCTTTCTCTCAAGATTCTTAGATACTTTAGTACTTAGCATTTTCAAATTCCATGGCTCATTTCATATAGACCTAAGTTTAATGCATTTTTGGATTTCTTGGGTTTTGATGTAGTAACTTTGTTATTTTTTGAGTTTTGATGGTTCCATGTTGTAGAGAATTTCGTTCTACCCTATTTTGACCTATGGAAGTTCAAATTTGGGCTTGGAATGAAGGATTTATGGAGCTTGGAAGTAAGGTCTTCATGGTTGTTCTTCTCAAAACAGTGGAGAAGAAGACAGTACTTGACCGCATGAACTCTGACCCTAATGCCTTTTGGCTGATTCTTGTTCCAAATTGACATTGATTGACATTGATTAACATTGATTGATTGGCTTAGCACCTATTAACACTAATTATTGTCTTGACATTAATCAACAGGGATTGTTATCTTGATTTAGTAAATTGATCATGCGTTCCTAGTTGGAAATAAGAGGCTGGCTAGTCGTCTTATTGAACCGAATGAATGAGATACATTAATATTATGAACTATTGTAATCGAGTGGCTGATCCTAAATATTGGCATACAGATACATGCAGGCTTCAAATTATTTATCTTTCTATAAAGGCAGCATGTGTACTTTATGGTTAAAGCATGATTATTTCGTGGTTGGTTTTGATTATTGCATTACGCTATGTAAAACCTACAACCTAACCGCACGGGTATCGTTGTAGAAGTGCATATCGTATCCTGTATGAAAGTACTCATTTGAATGACCATGATCCACGGCATGGGACTTCGCTTAACATAAAGGTTATTAAGTTAAAGAAAATAATGAATGCATGGAGAGAACGGATTCCCGAGTTCTTACATGGTAGTCCTCTTCGGGACTAGTAAGTGCCCGACAGGCCGGCTGGTTCCCACAGATACTGCAAATCTGCCACACGGGCAGGGAGCGGTATCTGCTTATATTATTTATTGTACAGGGTATACTAACGACGGGCGTCCCGTTGGGACTCGTCTAAATACAGGATTTGCGCAATTGATTGATTGGATAGACTAGCCTTGCTTGCACATAGTAAGAACTGAGGAATTTCTATTACATAATTCCAAGATAACTTGGGACTAACAATAGCAAGTCGTAGTAGTTGAATGGCCATTTAAATTAATTGGTTTATGTACGGTACCTACTCTGTCAACTAACTAAGATGATCAGAATGTCAGGACATGACGGGTCAACTTCTGTCCTTGTTTGGTTGGGAGGTTGGTCCGAAGTGTTGTGATGTGATGTAAATCCTAGTAGCTAGCAGAGATCTATTTATCATACTTTCTTATTACTGGTTCTAACTTCTCATATCGTGCTTCCTTGCGGTACTTGCTATTAGAGGTCTAACCTCTCTGGTTTTGTAAGGCCAGATTTAGAGCCGGTTCCCGAGGATCCAGCTACTCCTACCTCCAAGATGGTCAATACTAGAGGGATGATCGCAGGAGGACTTGAGTGGGTTTCTTACTTCCCCGCTCGTTTTGTTACTTACTTTATACCTTGCCGTTTGGCGCCGACATGTTAGTCGGATTGTCTTGTACTTACTTTTGTATAATTGAAACTAAAGTCAGGCTGCAGCTGATAAACAATTGTGTATACTTTGCTACATCCTCTGGCTATGTTTTGTAAAGCCAGATATCAAGAACATTTTGACTGAGCATTTGGGATGCCTTACTGCTTTATCTTACATGTTCTCTATTTCTGTTTCTTGTTTGAATGATTGATACAATAGATGTGAAGTGACCATAGGGAGACTTTCATGTAGTATGTACCCCCTCGTCTTGTTAGACAGCCTTGATCGTATTATACGATATTCATCTACCCGTAATAAGTAGCTGGCTGAGTCATTCCCCAGCTCTCCAGTATTCTGGTTCTGGGGCGTGACACCCCAGCAGCATATTGTAATTTATATCTGCATCAATGACATAGCAAGTCACTTCAGTTTGAAGGTCGACGATCTGATATTTCAGGCAGATTTTACCCAAGGGCTCGCTCTTTCCCATGTTGAAGCCACTGATTGTTGTGTTAGAGGCTGTCAATCGATGCATCGGAACCCCTAGAGTTTGAAGCAGACTTCTTGGGATATTGTGAGACTCGTCTCATAGTATCGATATTTATATACGGATACGTATTTTTGCAGCATATTTTGTATTTTCTTGGTTTCCGGAACGCTTTAAATTTTTCCCAAAACTATAGGTTTTCTCCTTGATCGGCATACCGCCGGTATACCAGAGTATACCGACGGCATACCGCCCGAACATGTTTTCTACACTTTAGATATTTTCGGTTTCTGATATTTTCATGAATAATGTTTCAAATATTTTCGTAAATAGTGTTTAGATATTTTCGTGAATAGTGTTTAAATATTTTCGTGAATAGTGTAGATGCACTCTATTATCCAATGGATAATTGGTTTTGTTTGAATGGCCATGATTGACCTAGACTTTCACATGGATCATGATCCAACGACTAAGATTAATTCTCCCCTTATATATATACCATTTCACTTTCTCTCTTCTCTCTTTTTTCATTCTCTTCACTCTCTCTTCATTTCTTTTTCCCTTCTCTTCCCTTAGAGCTTGCCAAGAGCATGGCCTTGAGGTCTAGAGTGTGATTTCGTCTTGGTGGTGGAGTAGAAGATTAGGCTTGGAGCTTAACATAAGCAAGTATATCTTGCCAAATTCTTGAACAATAGTAATCTATTGTCATTTTTGTTTTCCTTGGTATTAAATGCTTAGAATTTTTCTAAACTCATTTTGTCAAATATGTTTTCCTGATGATTCTCGTATATATGCATGTTTCCAAATATTCGTTTAAGCATGATTTGATTTTCTGTTAAAACCCAATAGTTACTTAGTAGAAAATTTGGTATCAAGAGTGATACTAGAGTTACCATCATGGATCTTGGTCACATGTACATATATGAGGTCCTTACCTAGCTAGTATACATGAATTTTGAGTTTGGTGGCAATCGAGACTCGTTTCGGTGTTCCGAGAACCTCTGTTTTGGAGTATTTTGAGATATTGATCTATCCAATCTTTGAATTTGTGAAATATAATAGTCCCATGTTGTAGGAAATTCAATTCTATGTAATTTTGACTTTTGAAAATCCGAATTTCGATTTAAAATAAAGTTTTTATGACCGAAACAAATTTTGGCAAAAATCTGGATTTTGTTGATGTTTGGAAAAACGGTATATCGTCGGTATGCCGCAGTATACCGCCGGTATGCCGATTTTTTCACCAGAAACTTACTGTCTTTAAAACCGGTATACCGCCGGTATGCCGCAGTATACCGCCGGTATGCCGTTTTAGTCTGTTTTGCCTGTTTTGGCCCGTTCTTGTCCGCTTTTGATATTTTCTCCGACTATAATGATTTCTTAACATGATAAGATGATCTTGCTTAGTTAGAGAATGATTGTACACCCTATATAGACTTGATACTAGCACATGTTCAATCACTTTATGAAATGTACTTAGCTTTGATTATTCTTCTCCACATGCCATGTTATGTCTTTTGATAGATTCTTTCTTACAAGCTATGATAATTGTTGCCATGCCCTATTTGCCTGTAACCTCCGTTAATTGAATTTTTGGATATTTTCGAAAATTTGTATTTTTTTCTCTGAATTTTTCTGAATCTCGAAAAACGTGCAAATTCTAATTTTTGGGAAAACAAATTTGACCGTGATTGCTATCGGTCCTTGTTGGTTTTGGTCAACTATTTATGCGAAATTATTCTATTGGAATTTTTCTGCCATTTTTCTTGAATTAATAAGTTATAAATATTTTTTAAATTCAATTAAAAGAAAAATAATCTATTTAAAAAATTTATTTTTTTTGATATTTTCGAAATTGATTTTTCTTTATAATTATTTACAAACTTGCTATTGAAATTTCTAATTTAAATAAGCTAGTGATGTACTAACACTAATTAACTAATTAATTTACTAACTAGCAATATGTTAGCAGTTTGTAGCTAAGTAGCGTTAGCGTTAGTTTTTTTCACTAATATTCCTATTTTTCCTATTATATTTACATATAGGGTTTTTCACCCATTCCCCTATAAATAGCACACAACCCTAAAATATTATATCTTGCACAAATCCCAAAAACCTAATTTCTACTCCACCAGCCGCCACCCCTGGTCGACTTCCCTCACTCATCGACTCCGACCATCACCTTTCCTGCCTCCACCGCCTACCATCACCACCATTCACCACCACCACTGCCATTTCTGGCAGCCGCCTCCGGCTACCCTTCCCTTTCAGCCACCGCCAAGAACAACATCACCATCCCGCCATCTCCAGTACCCCAGCCCGTTTCCTCGGCCTAGCACGCAACCGACCACCGCCGTTCATCACCCCGGCCGCCACCATCAAAACCCATCACCACCACCTCCAAGTCGACCAACACAACCACCCATCCCAGCGAGAAAAATAGAAATAAGGAGAGAGGCCCTTACCGATGACCGCCCCTCCCGATCGCCCCGTCGGCGCTACCATCCGCCCGGCGTTGTCGATCCCGGCACTCTGCCCTTCCTGATCTACTTGTTCCCGTCCGTGCGCCACCAGTGCGCCGGAGCCTAGCGACCGAGCCACTCCGGTCATCCACCGCCGCCGCTGCCTGAGTATTTTTTTCTCCGCCGCCCGCCGCCGACCTAGAGCCTGACGACCGGATCCAGGTCCGGCCATCTGCCGTGGCCGATCCCCCCTCCGCAGTCGAGTGCCGCCCCAGGCCGGAACTCCACCGCCATTGGCCGCTGAGAACCCTGCCGGAGCTCCTCCGCCCTACTGGCGCAACCCTCCGCCGGAACCCTCCGCCCTGACCGCTCCCGCCAGACGCTGCTCCTGCCGGGCACCCCTCCGCCGATCGAAACCGCTGTGAGCCCTCTTTCGTTGATTAGGGATCAGAACTGAGCCCCCCCGTTCCTATGTATTTAATGGGGATCAGCCCCTTTAGTATATAATATATTAGTTAATATATATTGTTTTTATAATAATGTATATTAGTTTATAATAATGTATATTAGTTTTATAGTAATGTATATTAGTATATAATGTAATATATATTAGTTTATATTTATAATATATATTGTTTATATAATAAATATACATTTGTTTAATATAATGTATATTAGTATAATAAATATATATTTGTTTAATATAATGTATATTGGTTATATATATAGTATATAATGATGGTATTATTATTATTATTATTATTATTATTATTATTATTATTATTATTATTTTATTAGTATTATTATATTAACGTAATTACTTACTTGAAAATTATATAAAAATATATAATTATATTTCTAAAATAGTATTAGTAAAGTTTTGACCTGAATTATTATTACAATATTTTTACCTACTTAATGCGAATGTTTCTTGGTATAAAAATATATTTATTGGACTACTAGTTTTCAATTTTCAACTATTATCTGAATATGGCATACTTGTGATATATATATTGACCTTACAAATAATTTCCATAATTTCTTATATATATTTAGTTATATATATTTTATTCATAATCGCGACTATTTAAGTCATTTTGTATTTCTTGATTTGATTATCGTACAAACCCTGATTTTAGACTTTTATATACCAAACTAGGCTATTTGGACTACTCTGGACTCATTGGGACTGCCCGTGTCGTCGTCTGGAACCCTCTGTGGAACATAGCATTGTACCTACCTCGTGTCGACACGTTCGTGTCGTGCACGTCGACTCCAATCAAATCGAGGCGAGTATATTCTCTGATCATTTCATATCCTGTTTAGAATTAT
This sequence comes from Iris pallida, assembly GCA_029216955.1. Classification (NCBI taxonomy): domain Eukaryota; kingdom Viridiplantae; phylum Streptophyta; class Magnoliopsida; order Asparagales; family Iridaceae; genus Iris; species Iris pallida. The sequence goes on from JANAVB010002794.1 coordinate 632,448, forward strand.
TTTCCTGCTTTAAATTACTTTAGTTGATACTGTCACGTTGGTCACACGGATTAGTACTATATGGATCCCTTCTTGAGATGTTATCCTCAGGAGCATCGGATATTACATGTTCTGTGCATTTCACTTACATTGTGTATCACTATGCTTCTTGGTTCATTGATCACTTGTGACATATACTCTCATGATCACAGAGTCTCCTAGAATCTCCCATTTATGGGTATTCCTAGAATCACCCATTTATGGGCATCCATGTATCACCCCTTGTGGGCCATTGCATAGAATCATAACATAACCTGGCTGGATCCTTGTGTATTGATTGGGGGTACGGGGGAGTAGAAGTTGACATGTGAATATTATCCAAGTAGTATAGCATCAGAATCTTTCCGTAGTGTAGCATCGGAATCTCCTATGCCATTTACATGTCTTTATTGTACTCTAACTCACTAGCCACTGTTAGTTCTCTATTGTATAGTAGATATTTCTGTTATAGTTCTTTCTCTCTGTTTACATACTGTATTTCCTTCAGTACCTGTATCTTACTTTACTGTATGATTATATTTTCTAACCTAGCTATGAACTGTTGAGATGTATTGTGCTCGCTCCTGTCCTGACTGGACCTGTTGATAAATTTTACAGATAGCCTGGAGGTTGCCTGGTAGCCTAGAGGAGACACAGTAGAGGTTGTATAGATAGCTAGGGTTTTGCTTATAGCTTATTTTCAGTTGTCTTGAGTTGTATTTATGGATTACTGTATTTGAGATTTGAGATGTTTCTCGGTTGTGTATCTTAGACACTTAGACTTCTATCTGATGTATCTCTTTGTAGGATTTCATGTTTTATCTATCTTCCATCATGCTCTACCTTAGATGTGATTGAGACTGTATTTGCTATGTCACCTCCATTCGGAGTGTATATACTATACAGGTACCTTTATATTGTTAGATGTTTGACCTAGGACAGCGTTCTACCGTCGACACTGCAGTGTAGGCTGGACGTACCCACGTCTCGTGCCCTTACTCTAGGGTGCGGGTCGTGATACGTTTTTATTGGTGGCCCATGCAGGTCGAGTTTGTGTAGTGGTATTTGAACTAGAGTACTACTACAGCCTGTAGTAGGATTAGGATATATTTTTGAAGGTACTCAATCATAGTTAGGATCCCTTGAAAGATTCCTAGGACGACCCTTGAGAATCTTATTTTAACTTCGATTTGAAAACTCTTCTTCCCTTGATTTGTTTTATCTTTAATTTCTGTTGTTGAACTTGATTTTGATGGATTATTGTTGAATTTGAGTTGTATTTATTGATTTTGATGATGATTGTTGAGTTTTGAATCTTGATGTTAGCTGTTGCATCCGAGTTTGTATCTATATAATTTGATAGATTATTGATCGGTTTTGAATCTTGATGTTTGTTGATAAATTTGAATTTTCGGATATGCATTGTTGATTTAATTTATTTATTTTTTTGTCAAGATGAAATTATATGGGCTAGGTCATCTAAGTTATGGAATCTAGTCCTCTACAGTCACATTAGCCAGCATGGTGAGGACATATAGTTTAACTTTGGATATATTTTTCGGGTGTGGGAATTTAGGTTTTCGCAGCCAAGCTAGCGATATCGCAAAATTTTAAATACCATGATTCTAGAGGTATGTGCCTTAGTCGAGGACTTTGTGATTATCGTAGCCTTGCTTACTAGTATGACGAGAATTTAGAGTACCATGATTTTGGATAGACGCATATGATTATCAAATTATACCTTAAATGCTTTTGAACATATTTTCTCTACTTTGTTTCAGTCTTTAAAAAAAAGATTTATTGTTCTGTTTTGTTTTGTTTCTCATTATTTAACTTAGGAGTAGGAATAAGAGTAGCTTTAGCTGTTATTATAAGCTTTGGGTAACTTTTTGCTATGAATTTCTTCATGATACAATGAATCGATGATTTTGCTAGACCTTATCTTGGATTTGGTATTATAGTTCTGATTTCAAAATGGTTTCCTCCTTTAAACAGATAAGCAGAACAGATTCTATTATCATTTTTCTTTCTGCCAATATTTTATTACCATCATTCTTTGTCTTATATAACTGTCCTGATTACATCAATTTTCTGTCTCGTATCTAATTCTGTCAGCTATACCTTGAAACCCTTGAATCTTCATATCACTTTACCGGAGACATGTTGAGGAAATAACGTAAATCATCTAGTTCGAAAATGACGTAATTGGTTATCATATGACAATTTCGGAGGAATCAAAATGTTGGATGTCAAATATGAAAAAAAATTGAGATGGAGATGTGGTAAAGGTTTAGAATAAAATCGAGAGATAAATGTAATCAATTTAGAAACAACCACAGAAAATTTTGGTTATGAGTAATTCATGAATGTATTCAAAAACTAATGAGGATATTAGAGGTCAGCCTAGTTTTGAGAACTTAGAAATCTTGGTTATTGATTCGTGGGAACTTCTACTCTAAGGCTATGTAGAGATTTAGTAAATTAAAAGAGAATTTAATTGTATTCGATGATTTTATGAAATTGAACTAGATATTGTAAGAGGGTGACTAGAGACAGAGAGAACACAAGGATTTTAAGTTATAGGAATTAAGTTTTGATGATTGGGGAAAATTGTAGAATTCAAAAGGATAATATTGAAGTGAACGTTGAAGAAAATATGAAGGTTCATTTATAAATAAGAATAAATTTTGTATGACATAGTGGTATTAGAGTTGAGTAAATACGAGACTGTATTTAAATAAGATTAAGGATTTCATAAACTGGATTTGGAGGTTTCAGATCTAAATTAGGACGAGGTGAAAGAATTTGGAAATTGAATAAATGAATAAGTGTTGATTCCTAATTAAGAGAGGTATGCTTCATGGGAAATGTTTTAGAATTTAGAATTTTGTCTATGGTGATCATGGTAAAGGTTTAGATGATTGAAGGTTATAAAATTCCGATGGTAGTCATATAAATGTTGATTTTCATATTGGGACTTGTGAGATAAAAAATATGATTTGGCAAATGATAAACTTGATGGTATTAGAGAGAGATGATTAACTTGACTTCTTATGAAATCTTTTCTTGTTCCCTAAAATATTTTCAATATCATTGAATCCTAGCTCCCTTAATCACGACCAAATCGACTTTGATCATCTCTTCTTATCATATTAATATCTTGGGTTGTACTCAATTGAATTAAATTTAATTGTGACCTAATCTCCATTCTTGTATGCTCCTGCTCAGACTTCGATGAACCTGTCCTCTATAGTGCCCAAATCTTGGTTTTTAAAATTGATCAACTTAGATCGTATCGAGGCTAAATATTCTTAGCATATACTGTGATTGGATGCTATTGACATTCCTTCTTTAAACTTCTGATTTTGATTTTTTTTGAGTAGTACCTTTCATCATACCAATAGTCTTGACCCTTGACCGTACTCAATTTATTGAATTCCATCGTGACTTGGATCCCTATCATAGGTTGCTCGTGCTCAAAAATCTCGATTTCAAATTTTTCGAACCTAAATTCAATATTGATTTGCCTTATTCTTCATCGTGTCAATATTTTAATTTTGATTGTAATCAAACTTCGATACTAATATCACTCATGCATAAACTCTGATTTATTCTTGAAAGTGACTAAATTCTGTTCCAATCGCGATTAAGTTCATACTATTCTTGATCTACCAGAAATTGATGGTTGGTTATGCCTACGCTACTACCATACTCCTCATCATATCTAAATACTATTTGACCAAGGTTAGACTGACTTCATCTTCGATCGTGTCGAACTAACGATTACGATCATGTTTGAATTTTAACACTGGTACCCAAACTCTTTTCTGACCATGATTTACTTTCTGATTATATCTAAACTCCTTGTGATTAGTCATGCCTAGATGACCTGGCATGACTAGACGACTATGAATTCTATGATCGTGATTTTAACGACCATGACTATCGTACCGATTTTGCCTCTAAATCGTGCTTGAAAATTTTGCCCTTGATCACGACTACCCGATTTGATTATGAACTTGTCAAAAAAAATTGAGTGATCATATCCGAAATAATTTTTCCATCGTGCCTAAAATTTTATCCTCTAGTCACGGTGCTGCTACTCCTTCCTATTTCATGACGAGGTTTTGATTTTTGTCACTCTACATAAATCATGCCTAAGTGACTTTAGTCATTCCAAGGTTTTAAGCCTTGATTTGGTTCGTGATCAAGTGGTTGGATCCTTAGTCATTGATCGTGCCAAACGTTTCATTATTCCTAGCGATGACCAATCGCATCATTTTTCGTGTTGACCGTGCCTTTACAACCCTGATTCCGAAATCATAATTTTATTGCCATTCATAACTAAGTTTGGATCTTGATCGTGCTTATACGACCTAGAGTCTGATTTTCATCAAATCTAACTACCGATCGTTCTCTACTCGAATTTCGTTCTCCATTCGTTCCCTTAGCCGTGATTAAGATCATGACTAAATAACCTGAAATTATTCCTAATTTGTGTCTAAACAATGATGACCATTCCATGATTCTATCGTGTCAAATCAATAGTCGTGTTCAAACAATTTCAAGTTGATTATCTTGATCGTGCCATTGTCGTTGTCTTTTCATCGTGTCTGAGTTATTGTCTAAATTTCTATCATGTTTTAACTCCTTTGCCAACCTTTAAATTTTGAGGACGAAATTTCTTTAAGGAGGGTAGATTTGTAACCACCGTCAATTGAATTCTTGGATATTTTCGAAAATTTATATTTTTTTCTTTTCTCTGAATTTTTCTAAATCTCGAAAAACGTACAAATTCTAATTTTGGGAAAACAAATTTGACCGTGATTGCTATCGGTCCTTGTTGGTTTTGGTCTACTATTTATGCGAATTTATCCTATTGGAATTTTCCTGCCATTTTCCTTGAATCAATAAGTTATGAATATTTTTTAATTAAATTAAAAGAAAAATAATCAATTTAACAAATTCATTTTTTTGATATATTCGAAATTGATTTTTCCTTATAATTATTTACAAATTTGCTATTGAAATTTCTAATTTAAATTAGCTAGTGATGTACTGGCACTAATTAACTAATTAATTTACTAACTAGCAATATGTTAGCAGTTAGTAGCTAAGTTAGTGTTAGTGTTAGTTTTTCTACTAATATTCCTATTTTTCCTATTACATTTACATTTAGGGTTTTTCACCCACTCCCCTATAAATAGCACACATCCCCAAAATATTACATCTTGCACAAATCCCAAAAACCTAATTTCTACTCCACCAGCCGCCACCCCTGGCCGACTTCCCTCACTCATCGACTCCGACCATCACCTTTCCTGCCTCGACCGCCTACTATCACCACCATTCACCACCACCAATGCCATTTCTGGCAGCCGCCTCCGGCCACCCTTCCCTTTCAGCCACTGCCAAGAACAACATCACCATCCCGCCATCTCCAGCCCCCCAGCCCGTTCCCTCAGCCTAGCACGCAACCGACCACCGCCGTTCACCACCCCGGTCACCACCATTAAAACCCATCACCACCACCTCCAAGTCGACCATCACAACCACCCATCCCAGCGAGAAAAATAGAAATGAGGAGAGAGACCCTTACCGATGACCGCCCCTCCCGATCGCCCCGTCGACGCTACCATCTGCCCGGCACTGTCGATCCCGGCACTCCGCCTTTCCAGATCTGCGTGTTCTCATCCGTGCGCCGCCAGTGCGCCGGAGCCTAGCGACCAAGCCACTCTGGTCATCCACCGCCGCCGCTGCATGAGTATTTTTTCTCTGCCGCCCGCCGCCGACCTAGAGCCTGACGACCGGATCTAGGTCCGGCCACCTGCCGTGGCCGATCCCCTGCCGCAGTCGAGTGCCACCCCAGGTCGGAACTCCACCGCCGTTGGCCGCTGAGAACCCTGTCGGAGCTCCTCCGCCCTACTAGCGCAACCCCTCCGCCGGAACCCTCCGCCCTGACCGCTCCCGTCGGACGCTGCTCCCGCTGGACACCCCTCCGCCGATCGAAACCGCTGTGAGCCCTCTTTCGTTGATTAGGGATCAGAACTGAGCCCCCCCCCCCCCCAATTCCTATGTATTTAATGGGGATCAGCCCCTTTAGTATATAATATATTAGTTAATATATATTGTTTTTATAATAATGTATATTAGTTTATAATAATGTATATTAGTTTTATAGTAATGTATATTAGTATATAATGTAATATATATTAGTTAATATTTATAATATATATTGTTTATATAATAAATATACATTTGTTTAATATAATGTATATTAGTATAATAAATGTATATTTGTTTAATGTAATGTATATTGGTTATATATATAGTATACAATTATGGTATTATTATTATTATTATTATTATTATTATTATTATTATTATTATTATTATTATAATATTAACATAATTACTTACTTGGAAATTATATAAAAGTATATAATTATATTTCTAAAATAGTATTAATAAAGTTTTGACCTGAATTATTATTATAGTATTTTTACCTACTTAATGTGAATGTTTCTTGGTACAAAAATATATTTATCGGACTACTAGTTTTCAATTTTCAACTATTATCTTAATATGGCATACTTGTGATATATATATATATATATATATATATATATATATATATATATATATATATATATATATATATTGACCTTACAAATAATTTCCATAATTTCTTATATATATATTTAGTTATATATATTTTATTCATAATCGCGACTATTTAAGTCATTTTGTATTTCTTGATTTGATTATCGTACCAAACCCTGATTTTAGACTTTTATATACCAAACTAGGCTATTTGGACTACTCTGGACTCATTGGGACTGCCCGTGTCGTCGTCTGGGACCCTCTGTGGAACATAGCATTTTACCTACCTCGTGTCGACACGTTCGTGTCGCGCACGTCGACTCCAATCAAATCGAAGCGAGTACATTCTCTGATCATTTTATATCCTGTTTAGAATTATTTTCCTGCTTTAAATTACTTTACTTGATACTGTCACGTTGGTCACACGGATTAGTACTATATGGATCCCTTCTTGAGATGTTATCCTTCAGGAGCATCGGATATTACATGTTCTGTGCGTTTCACTTACATTGTGTATCACTATGCTTCTTGGTTCATTGATCACTTGTGACATATACTCTTATGATCACAGAGTCTCCTTGAATCTCCCATTTATGGGCATTCCTAGAATCACCCATTTATGGGCATCCATGTATCACCCCTTGTGGGCTATTGCATGGAATCATAACATAACCTGGCTGGATCCTTGTGTATTGATTGGGGTTACGGGGGAGTAGATGTGGACATGTGAATATTATGCAAGTAGTGTAGCATCAGAATCTTTTCGTAGTGTAGCATCATAATCTCCTATGCCATTTATATGTCTATATTGTACTGTAACTCACTAGCCATTGTTAGTTCTCTATTGTATAGTAGATATTTCTATTACAGTTCTCTCTCTCTGTTTACATACTGTATTTCCTTCAGTACATGTATCTTACTTTACTGCATGATTATATTTTCTAACCTGCTATGAACTGTTGAGATGTATTATGCTCGCTCCTGTCCTGACTGGACCTGTTGCTAAATTTTACAGATAGCCTGGAGGTTGCCTACTAGCCTAGAGGAGACACAGTAGAGGTTGTACAGATAGCTAGGGTTTTTCTTATAGCTTCTTTTTAGTTGTCTTGAGTTGTATTTATGGATTACTGTATTTGAGATTTGAGATGTTTCTGGGTTGTGTATCTTAGACACTTAGACTTCTATCTGATGCATCTCTTTGTGGATTTCATGTTTTATCTATCTTTTATCATGCTCTACCTTAGATGTGATTGAGAATGTATTTGCTATGTCACCTCCATTCGGAGTGTATATACTGTACATGTACCTTTATATTGTTAGAGGTTTGACCTAGGACAGCGTTCTACCGTCGACACTACGGCGTAGGCTGGACGTACCCACGTCTCGTGCCCTTACTCTAGGATGCGGGTCGTGACATTGCCTACTTGATAGTGACCCGTCGTGGTGCACTCCTGAATATGTCTTTTTTTTTGCTTACATGATAGTGGCCTGTCATGGCGCACTCTTGATTCTAGTATATGTCTAGCTCCTTGATAGTGGCTCGTCGTAGCGCACTCTTGTCTTGATATTATCATGTCTTGTTGTGGCTTGTTGTAGTGTACAATCTTGCTTGTCTTGTCCAGTCTTGCATGTCTCGTGTCTAGGATGGATTCTGCGGAATGCCACACCTAGAATCCAACAAGAAAATGTTAAGGACTAAACAACTAGCTTGATTACCTAGATCATTGGAGATTTTTCCATTTACCTGTTGCCCCTTTGGTCTTGGTCTTATATATATATATATACTTGGGATTTGGAGCTATCTGTCATGATGAGCACTCTTCCAGCACACCGTCGAGTGGGGCACCTCTTCAGGACACATGTATCATACTGCAGTGTGTCTGCTATACTTCTTTTCTTTTTGGCTTGGATCATTCAGGTAGTAGCAGGCAGGTAACTGGACTTGGTTCTCTTAAACTTGCATGTGTTAGTAATTAGGATTGTGGCAACCCTAGTTAGCTAAAGTATCAAGCCGTACTCATTGCTTGGCCGTGATTGATGGATGGAGTCCATTCTTGTCTAGTCTAGTCTTGCTCCAGTTTATCTTATTGTAGTACTTAGCTTCCTGTCTTTCCTTACATGCTATTCTTCCTACTACATGCTCGGCTTCTCCATATGCTCACATGTCCAGTTTATTCTATGTATTCACTTGCTATCCTACTTGTATGTTCCAGTTTCCTTTCATAAACACTGTGGTACCAATTTACTATTCTAGTCTCGTTTACTGCTTTATCTTAGAGATGTTATGAATTGCATGCTGGTTTTAGTTCATATGTTTGGCTTCCTATGTGGTACTTGCTATTGGGGTTCTGACCCCACTGGTTTTGTATTGACCAGATCTAGTTGAGGAGCCCGAGGATCTTCTGGACCTTCCTCTCGATGGTGACCACCCGGAGCACCAGGGGACTTGGGTGGGTGTTCTTTCTCTTACCCACTCTTTTTTGTACATATTCTTTTGAGGCGTTTAGCCATCGAGCATGTGTTTAGCTCGTGTTTTGGACTTGACATTTGGCCTACGGGCTTAGATATGATGTTATATTTTTAGACTACAGCTAGAGCTGATCATGTATTACGTAGTTTTGCTAGTTCTTCATTTTGTATTACTGGCTTCATGATCGTCTATATATTATAGTTTGGGACGCTTTACTGTCTTATATGCTTGATGATCATATTCTTGTACTTTACTTCTTGTCTGAGACTGAGATATCTAGGATTATGTGACCTAGGATTGACTGTTGGTTTGTAGCAGTGACCCCCATCTATACAGCTTATACGTTGTTTCGGAGTACTGGAGTACTTTGGTATACGTAGCTGGCCTGGTCCGTCCCTAGTTGCCAGTATTCTGGTTCTGGGGCGTGACATAGGTTTTAGTGGTGGCCCATGCATGTATGATTTATCAGATATGTGGGGGTTGCTGGTAGTTATCTCAGTCATAAATTCTTCTCCATTGATATCCTCAATATTACTCTTTACCTCTGATCTTTGACCTGATATCTGCTTTGATCGTTGATCTTTCCTGTTCCCTCGACCTAATCCTTGTGACCTTAAACTTTCAGAGGCACCGTTCCTGGTCCTTCTGATCGGCCTGTGCGGGCTTTGCCGATGGCAGATCAATATTCCTTGGTTTCGCCAGTTCAGAAGGAGCATCCTCAGCATTCGGGAGCAGAGTCTAGAGTGGACCGAAGGATAAAGTCGCCAGTTCCTCCTATTCAACCAGCAGTACCAGTTCAGCCAGAGCAGCCAGAGGGCGTTGTTCGAGTACTGGTGGATGTTCTGAGAGATTTTATGGCATCGCAGCAGCGGCAGAGTGATGTTCTCACCCATTTTGTCCAGACGGCTTTAGACAGAGGTGGTGCTCAGGTCTATAATTCTGTGAGCAGCTTCAGGCGTCTTTATTCCCCGTATTTCTATGGTACAGAGGATGCTATTGCGTCTGATGCGTGGCTTTAGGATACTGAGGCCATTCTGGAGGCGGCAGGGATTCCGGCTAGGGAGCGTGTGGCAGTTGTCAGGTTGCAGCTTTTGGATTTGGCCCGCGACTGGTGGGCAGCTCATAAGGTGTCTCTTAGGGCACCAGTAGCTTGGGCCGATTTTAGCGAGAGGTTTCAGACTCGCTATTTTGATGCAGTGTCGCGTTATGATCTGCAGCAGAGGTTCATTGGCTTGCTGCAGATGAGCATGACCATCGACGGCTATACGGCAGAGTTTAGCAGGCTCAGTCGGTTTGCCCCTTCCTTAGTGGCGACCGAGTAGGACCGGGCGAGGAGGTTCCAGTAGGGGCTTCATCTGGAGATCATACTGGCAGTTGAGCAGCATAAATTCTAGACTTTTGATGCAGTGATAAGGGTGGCGAGGAGGCAAGAGTACACCTCGCAGTGGATCGTTGATAGAGTCGGAGGTCAGAAAAGGCCTCACATTCGGAGGGGATCTTCTTCCCAATCGTCAGCACCAGCTCCAGCAGTCCGAGCTTTGACGATTGGATCTCCGAGGGGACCGGTTCCGACGGCTTCCTTTCAGCAGTCGTCTCAGCCGCGTCCTCAGCAGCAGAGGCAGTCTTCCTCAGTTGCTTGTTCCCATTGCGGGAAGGGAGGGCATGTCTTATTAGAGTGCCGTAGGGCACAGGGCTTGTGCATAGCCTGTGGAGCACCGGACCACAAGACAAGGGCTTGTCCCAGGAGGAGTTCGGCTGGATCAGCATCCTTCCAGCCAGCAGTTCAGCAGTTTAGAGTGCCAATACCGGTTCAGCAGCAGCAGGCCCAGAGGCCATTATCGATGCAGTCTCAGCAGTTCCACCAGCAGAGGCCTCAACAGTATGCTCAGGCTCAGGCTCAGAGGCAGAGGGGTCCAGCTACCAGAGTTCAGGGTCAGGCTTTCAGGCTTTCTATGGAGGAGGCGCTAGCAGCATGGGAGGTGGTTGTAGGTACCATTCTTGTTCACTCTCATTCAGCTTCATCTTTATTTGATTCTGGTGCTTCGTATTCGTTTATATCTGTACGATTTACGACACATATTGGTCTAGAGCCAGAATCTTTACCTGTAAGGATGAATATACTTACTGGTAACGGTCTAGTAGGAGTAGACCGGGTCTATGCCTTGTGTAGAGTCATAGTATATGGGAGAGAGTTTCCTGCTAGGCTGATAGAGTTTTCTATGGGCGATTATGATGTCGTCCTAGGTATAGATTTGTTGAGTGCTCGACACGCTTTGATAGATTGCTATGCTGGCAAGGTTATCTTTCATGTTTCGAATGAGGAGGAGTTCTCATTCTCTAGAGGCGAGGTGGAGTCTTCACTAGCGGTCATGTGGATAGCAGTAGCCAAGGAGGTTCAGTTGTCCAGAGTAGTTTCTGAGTTTTTCGATGTGTTTCTCGAGGAGCTTCCGGGTATGCCTCCAGTTCGGGAGATTGAGTATTATATTGATTTGTTCCGGGAGCAGAGCCAGTATCAGCGAGAGTTTACAGGATGTCTCCTTCAGAGTTTTTGGTGTTGTATCAGTCTATTGAGGAGCTTAGGACCAAGGGATTCATTCGTCCTAGTGGATCGCCTTGAGGAGCTCCATCCCTTCTTATGAAGAAGAAGGATGGTTTATCGCGTATGGTCATTGACTAGCGTCAGCTTAACGCGGTGACCGTGAAGAACAAGTATCCCTTGCCCATGATAGATGACTTGTTCGACCAGCTTAGTGGAGCGGCTATGTTTTTGAAGATCGATTTACGGTCTGGGTACCATCAGATCAGAGTCAGAGAGCAGGATATACCCAAGACGGCTTTAGATCTCGATATGGCCATTACGAGTTCCTTGTTATGCCTTTCGGAGTGACCAATGCGCCAGCGATCTTCATGGATCTCATGAATCACATCTTCATGCCCTACTTAGACCAGTTTGTGATAGTGTTTATTGATGATATCTTAGTTTATAGTCGGACTGAGGCAGAGCACGAGCAGCATCTTCGCGTGGTTCTTCAGATTCTTCAGAACCATCAGTTTTACGCGAAGTTCAGTAAGTACGATTTATGGCTCGATCGAGTCTCTTTCTTGGGTCACATTATTGCCGGAGGTGGTGTTGAGGTGGACCCCAAGAAGGTTGAGGCTATCGAGGGTTGGCCAGTACCTCGTACAGCTTCAGATTTATATAACTTTCTGGGATTAGCAGGCTACTACAGACGGTTTGTGGCAGACTTTGCTAGGATCTCCGTACCCTTGACACGGCTGACGTGTAAGGATGTGTGCTTTGAGTGGTCAGATGCTTGTCTGGTTTCTTTTGAGAAACTCAAGCAGAGTTTGATTTCAGCTCCTATTCTGATATTACCCGTCGGACCAGGTGGGTTCACGGTGTATTGTAATACGTCAGGCCGGGGACTTGGTTGTGTCCTTATGCACCACGGTCGAGTGATAGCTTATGCATCTCGGCAGCTTCGGGACCATGAGAAGATCTATCCAACGTATGATCTTGAGTTGGCCGCAGTTGCCCTCAAGATCTAGAGGCATTATCTGTATGGTGATCGAGTAGAGATTTTCACTGACCATTAGAGCTTGAGGTATGTGTTCACCCAGAGGGATCTGAACATGCGACAGAGGAGGTAGCTTGAGTTACTGAAGGATTATGATGTTGATCTTCAGTATCATCCCGAGAAGGCAAATGTCGTTGTAGACGCTTTGAGAAGGAAACCCGGAGTCTATTTTTTGACGGAGCAGCGTCACCTTGTGGAGGATCTTTAGGAGATGGGCATTGAGGTAGTGCTACCTGGTGAGGCAGCTATAATGGCAGGCTTGCAGGTTCAGTCTACCATTGTGGATAGGATCAGAGCAGCTCAGTTAGGGGATGCCAGGCTTCAGCAGCTCAGAACGGAGTATATAGCAGGGCACAGAGAAGAGTTGTGCATCCATGAGGATGGGACACTTCGATTTGGGAGTCATCTTTGTGTGCCGAGCGGAGATATTCGACTGAAGATTATATCGGAGGCCCACAATTCTCAGTATTCTGTTCATCCAGGAGGGAAGAAGATGTACCGAGATATTCGTCAGCATTTCTGGTGGAATGATATGAAGAGAAAGATAGCTCGATTTGTCTTTCGATGCTTAGTTTGCCAGCAGGTCAAGGATGAGCACCAGAGACCGGCCGAACTTCTTCAGCCTTTACAGATTCTGAAGTGGAAGTGGGATCCTATTACTATGGACTTCGGGACTGGTCTTCCTAGAACCCCGACTGGTAGAGATGCCATTTGGGTTATAGCGGATCGACTCACGAAGGCTGCCCACTTCCTACCTTTCAGAGTTGGTCAGTCTATAGAGCAGTTGGCCGATTTGTACATGAGGCAGATTATCAGATTGCATGGGGTGCCAGTTAGCATAGTCTCAGATCGGGATTCTAGATTCACTTCTCATTTCTGGCAGAGTCTTCAGCAGAGTCTGGGTACCCGTTTGAGTTTCAGTTTAGCATACCATCCTCAGACAGATGGTTAGTCGGAGCGTACGATTCTGACCTTGGAGGATATGCTTCGATCATGCATTCTTGACTTCAGTGGTTCATGGGAGGATCACTTGCATTTGGTGGAGTTCTCTTACAATAATAGCTTCCAGGCGAGCATTCAGATGGCTCCTTTCGATGCTTTATATGGTAGGAGATGTAGATCACCCCTAGCTTGGGATAACATTTGAGAGAGGCAGATGCTTGGTCCAGAGATGATTGCTCAGTCAGTTGGAGTAGTCAGGCAGGTCAGAGAGCATCTCAGAGTAGCTCAGGATCGACAACGTCATTGGGCAGATCAGCATCGACGCCATCTTGAGTTTTCTGTCGGCGACCACGTATTTCTTCGAATTTTGCCTACCCGTGGTGTCATCAGGTTTGGCATACGGGGAAAGCTTAGCCCTAGATTTATTGGGCCGTTCGATGTTCTCGAGCGAGTAGGGGATGTATCTTATCGCATTCCACCGTCATTGTACGAGGTACATGACGTGTTTCACGTATCTCGACTACGTCGGTATGTTCCGGATCCGATCCATATCCTAGATCATTTCGAGCTGGTCGTTGGTACCGACCTATCGTATGAGAAGGGGCCCATATCCATTTTGGACCGGAGGGAGAAGATTCTTAAGAACCGGACTATCCGATTAGTTCGTACTTCCTGGGATCATCACTCACCGGACGAGTCGACTTGGGAGCGCGAGGATGATATTCAAGCTCGTTACCCGTATCTGTTTGACTCGTGAGGTATACTTATTCGTATATCTATGTTCTACCTTTTAGTGTGATTGTAGAAATACATGATGTTGTTGTTTACGTATGTTTAAATTGCTTTTACAGTTCTTGTACATTACTCTAGTCGGATTTCATGCTTTATGAGTTTCCCATCTTGATCCTGATAGCATATTTTCTTGGATTTCTTGTTTACTTTTGATTACCCTTAGGAAATTTCGAGGACGGAATTTTTCTAAGGAGGGGAGAGTTGTGAGACTCGTCTCACAGTATCGGTATTTATATACGGATACGTATTTTTGCAGCATATTTTGTATTTTCTTGGTTTCCAGAATGCTTTAAATTTTTTCCAAAACTATAGGTTTTCTCCTTGATCGGCATACCGCCGGTATACCGGAGTATGCCGACGGCATATCGCCTGGACATGTTTTCTACACTTTAGATATTTTCGGTTTCTGATATTTTCATGAATAATGTTACGAATATTTTCATGAATAGTGTTTAGATATTTTCGTGAATAGTGTAGATGCACTCTATTATCCAATGGATAATTGGTTTTGTTTGAATGGCCATGATTGACCTAGACTTTCACATAGATCATGATCCAACGGCTAAGATTAATTCCCCCTTATATATATATACCATTTCACTTTCTCTCTCCTCTCTCTTTTTATTCTCTTCACTCTCTCTTCTTTTCTTCTTTCCTTCTCTTCCCTTGGAGCTTGCCAAGAGCTTGGCCTTGAGGTCTAGAGTGTGGTTTCGTCTTGGTGGTGGAGTAGAAGATTAGGCTTGGAGCTTAACCTAGGCAAGTACATCTTGCCAAATTCTTGAATAATAGTAATCTATTGTCATTTTTGTTTTCCTTGGTATTAAATGCTTAGAATTTTCCTAAACTCATTTTGTTAAATATGTTTTCCTGATGATTCTCGTATATATGCATGTTTCCAAATATTCGTTTAAGCAATATTTGATTTTATGTTAAAACCCAATAGTGACTTAGTAGAAAACTTGGTATCAAGAGTGATACTAGAGTTACCATCATGGATCTTGGTCACATATACATATATGAGGTCCTTACCTAGCTAGTATACATGGATTTTGAGTTTGGTGGCAATCGGGACTCGTTTCGGTGTTCCAAAAACCTCCGTTTTGGAGTATTTTGAGATATTGATCTATCCAATCTTTGAATTTGTGAAATCTAATAGTCCCAAGTTGTAGGAAATTCAATTCTATGCAATTTTGACATTTGAAAATCTGAATTTCGATTTAAAACGAAGTTTTTATGGCCGAAACAAGTTTTGGCAAAAATCTGGATTTTGTTGCTGTTTGGAAAAATGGTATACCGTCGGTATGCCGTAGTATACCGCCGGTATGCCAATTTTTGCACCAGAAACTTACTGTCTTTAAAACCGATATACCTCCGGTATGCCGCAGTATACCGCCGGTATGCCGTTTTATGCCGTTTTAGTCTGTTTTGCCCGTTTTGGCCTGTTCTTGTCCGCTTTTGATATTTTCTTCGACTACAATAATTTCTTAACATGATAAGATGATCTTGCTTTGTTAGAGAATGATTGTATACCCTATATAGACTTGATACTAGCACATGTTCAATCATTTTATGAAATGTACTTAGCTTTGATTTTTCTTCTCCACATGCCATGTTATGTCTTTTGATAGATTCTTTCTTACAAGCTATGATAATTGTTGCCATGCCCTCTTTGCCTACTTGATAGTGACCCGTCGTGGTGCACTCTTGAACATATCTTTTTCTTGCTTACATGATAGTGGCCTGTCATGGTGCACTCTTGATTCTAGTACATGTCTAGCTCCTTGATAGTGGCTCGTCGTAGCGCACTCTTGTCTTGATATTGTCATGTCTTGTTGTGGCTTTTTGTAGTGCACAATCTTGCTTGTCTTGTCCAGTCTTGCATGTCTCATGTCTAGGATGGATTCTGCGGAATGCCACACCTAGAATCCAACAAGAAAATGTTAAGGACTAAACAACTAGCTTGATTACCTAGATCATTAGAGATTTTCTCGGTTACCTGTTGCCCCTTTGGTCTTGTTCTTATATATATATATATACTTGGGATTTAGAGCTATCTGTCATGATGAGCACTCTTCCAGCATACCATCGAGTGGGGCACCTCTTTTGGACACATGTATCTTACTCTAGTGTGTCTGCTATACTTCTTTTCTTTTTGGCTTGGATCGTTCAGGCAGTAGCAGGCGGGTAACTGGACTTGGATTTCTCAAACTTGCATGTGTTAGTAATTAGGATTGTGGTAACCCTAGTTAGCTAAGGTATCAAGTCGTACTCATTGCTTGGCCGTGATTGATAGATGGAGTCTATTCTTGCCTAGTCTAGTCTTGCTTCAGTTTATCTTATTGTAGTACTTAGCTTCCTGTCTTTCCTTACATGCTATTCTTCCTACTACATGCTCGGCTTCTCCATATGCTCACATGTCCAGTTTATTCTTTGTATTCACTTGCTATCCTACTTGTATGTTCAGTTTCCTTTCGTAAATACTGTGGTACCAATTTACTATTCTAGTCTCGTTTACTGCTTTATCTTAGAGATGTTATGAATTGCATGCTGGTTTTAGTTCATAAGTTTGGCTTCCTTTGTGGTACTTTCTATTGGACTTCTGACCCCACTGGTTTTGCATTGACCAGATCTATTTGAGGAGCCCGAGGATCTTCCGAACCTTCCTCTCGATGGTGACCACCTGGAGCACCAGGGGACTTGAGTGAGTGTTCCTTCTCTTATGCACTATTTTCTGTACATATTCTTTTGAGGCGTTTAGCCACCGAGCACGTGTTTAGCTCGTGTTTTAGACTTGACATTTGGCCTACGGGATTAGACATGATGTTATATTTCTAGACTGCAGCTAGAGCTGATCATATATTACGTAGTCTTGCTAGTTCTTCATTTTGTATTACTAGCTTCATGATCATCTATATATTATAGTTTGGGATGCTTTACTGTCTTATATGCTTGATGATCATATTCTTGTACTTTACTTCTTGTCTGAGACTGAGATATCTAGGATTATGTGACCTAGGATTGATTGTTGGTTTGTAGCAGTGACCCCCATCTATACAGCTTATACGTTGTTTCGAAGTACTGGAGTAGTTTGGTATACGTAGCTGGCCTGGTTCGTCCCTACTTGCCAGTATTTTGGTTCTGGGGCATGACAATAATGCTCAAAGAGGAACCTGGGTCGATGTGGATGCGATCGACCTTAATGGCACCGACATACCTCGTATAGTATTAGGGGCGATTATGCCGTTATTCTTTAGCAACATGTCTTGCTGGATGAAAATGATAATGGGAATCACTTCGACCATGCTGTAGCAATATGGACAAGCTGTGGGATCCACTTTCGGTGCTGAACCTAGGTGCGGAAGGACTCAGCGTTCTATAAAGCTTCACTAAGCGCATCTCGGGTCTCCTTAGAGAGGTGGAGGAGCTCGAAAAGTGACAATCTAGCCAGAGTATTAACCAGTTGCGTTAAAATATTAAAGTTGTAGGGCTTGATAGGCCCGATTGTCGGATCCTTTCTGAGAGGTTTGTCGAAGCGAACCTCCTTATGTTTCTGCTTGTCCACGGTAGGGGCCCGGAATGGACCTGCCTCTGGTGCCTCAGGGATCTGAGGTGGACCTGCTACTGATTTATCTGGGACAAGGGGAGTATTTGGGGAAGACTGCTCCTAGTCTGGAGCCTGGCTCTCCTCTTGGCTCTGCGCCAAGCGGGTGGTCACTAAAGCATCGTCGGTCGACATCGAGACCATGTAGCATGCCTTGCTTCTCTTCCCTTTGGCAGAAAGGGTCATAGATGTCATCATGTCGGGAACTAAGTCAGGATGTATCCACATGACTTCGCCTTGAGGCATGGAGAACGGAACGAGCCCTTGAGCGTTGTTCCGTGCTGGCGGAAGGTTGACTATTTACATCGTCGCCTTTGGAATAGGGATGACGCCATTGTCACGACCCGTACCCTAGAGTTAGGGCACGAGACGTGGGTACGTCCAGCCTACGCCACAGTGTCGATGGTAGAACGCTGTCCTAGGTCACAACATCTAACAATATAAAACTTGAACAGTTTATACTCTCCGAATGGGGGTGACATAGCAGAAGTAACTCAATCACAACTAAGACAGATGATAAGATAGCAGATAGATAGATAAAATAACTGCTAAAATGAAGTAGAAATCCCAAGTACATCAGAGAGTCTAAGTGTCTAAGATAATACAAAATCCCAGATCCCAAGTATCAATAACTACAATCATCCATAGAATACTGTAAATAAAACATCCTAGTCTAAGGGTGTGTCATCCACAGCTAGTGGGACCTGCTGCTGGTCCAGGTCCAGGCACTCATCTAAGGTATCACCGTAATAGGTGTCCACACCAGCCTCCTCCTCATCCTCTGTAATAATTTCAACAGGTCCAGTCAGGACAAGAACGAGCACAATACATCTCACGCAGTTCATATCATGTCAGAAGATAGTAAACATGCAATAGAGTACGATATGTGAATAACTGAAGGAAAGTACATGAAGTAAAAGAGATAACTGTAGTAGAAATATCTACTATAGGTAGAGAACTATCAGTGACTAGTGAATCAGAGTACAAGCTAGACATGTGAACAGGTAGAGGTGATTCATGAGAGGTGGTTCAAGATTATATTATTTAGAATTATTCACATGCTATTTCTACTCCCCCAGTCCCAACCAATACACAAGGATCCAGACATGTTACATTAAGGTTCAAGATTTTACTATCTCCGTGATGAGAGCACACGTGAAAATGATTCATGGGGGACTCTGCGAACATGAGAGTACATGAATACAGAGCGAGCATGAATAGTGAAGCATGATGATACATGATGTAAGCGAAACGCACAGACATGAAGTACCTGATGCTCCTGAGGGGGATAACATCTCATGAAGGGATCCATATAGTACCAATCCGTGTTACCGACGTGTCAGCATGCAAGTAAAGTAAATCTAGAGCAGGAGTATAAGTTCTAGCAAGTATGAAACGGTCAAAGAATGTACTCGCCTGATATCCTGAACGTCTGAGTGAAACACTGCCTGAGGAGTGGTGTCTGGCTCCTAATCATAACAGTACAAGTCACAACATGTCTAAAATGATAAAATGAAGCTCTACTATACATTCTATATGAGTCTAGGTCAAACTAGGTCAAAGTCAACTCTTGGTCAACCAAGAAGTCAAACCTAGGTCTAGCAAGTCTAACTAGGCTTAACTAGTCTAACCTAGCTAGTATACAACATACACTAGTCTATAGGACTCTACACATGTGTATATTTTATATACACAAGACCACACAAGGCTACCATAGACTATGTACCTAGGTTATAGGCCATAGGCCATATCGCATATAGACCAATACACTATATATCTATATACACAATAATATGTATACCAATAGTATTATCTATTTCACATTGTATATTCTCATTACATATTTATATATATCACCCTCACCTTTATATACATATGTAACATACATACAAATAGAGAGATATGGAATCAAGGTAATGTGTGTGTGTGTGTGTATGGGAAAAATCAGTGAAGACATTCTCAAATTTCCAATGTTGAACCCCAAGTTTAACATTCACATTTCTTTACTTGTGTTAACAGTTAAGGATAGAAAATTGTGTGTGTGTGTGTAAATAGGTGAAGTGTAATGTGTCTTCATGTGGACTAACTCACACAAAACAGTGGGTTAACTGGAATTTTCAGATTACATGGGTTTCAAGTTTCCAACATTCAGTTGCATATTAAACATTTAGAAAATCAAACCCTTTTCATCTTACAAGCTTGCATGACTCAGTTTGCTTAACAGTGAACAATCTTATTTCAGTTTTCATGCTTAAACTTAAATCCTTGTTAAACATTTGATAACAAAACTCAAACCCCACCTCCATTTCACTCTCTGGTTTTTTATGTACAGTTCAGATTTTATGAGAAGGAAAAGGAAAGGAAATCAATTATTTAAGCCTACACTAAACTCAGGTTCATGAACTCAGTTCTTGAGTTCAACATTACCATGAAATCTCAGGTTTCCTATGAAACAGTTCATCTCATTTCACATGATTATTCATTTCGAAACTAAGTAAACTACTAAACATTGAATCAAACCACATTTAGTTTACATGAACATTAAGAATCTCAGTTAACATCTCAGTTGATAATTCAAGTTAAACTCAGATATCATTCAGATATCTGAGTTTCTCCTTCCTAACTACTATCTCAGGTTTAAACATCATCTCAGGATTAGTAAATAGTGAATTCGAAATTAACATGTGAACAGTTAACTAATTATTTGAATCCTCAAGATTGCCTTTCTGGTTTAATACAGAAATCAATAACCCCCTTACATGTGAATCCTTCCGAACATTTTAATACAGTAAAATAAAAACTCAGTTTTGTTTTTCTGAAAACCTTTGACTGATACATAAACTTTCCTATCTCAAAACCCAAAATCAATCATTAAATTTAACAAACAGACATACCTACATATACAATATAGTTTCCAAACTAAATTAACAATCGAATCATCATGGAAATGGTTCTGAAATTTGACAGTTCAACAAGGAAGAACCCAACTGATTTTAGAATACTGATACATGAAATCCCCTCTATTCGAAACTCAATTTAACCATTTAAATTTCACAAACATGTGTACCAGTGAATGTACCAAGTGTCATGGGTCTAGGGGATATGATTCGTGTCCACTAGAGTGGACACGAAGTGTCCAAGACAAATAGGAAAACTGGATTCGAATTAGCAGTGCACAGTTTGTGCACAGGCTCGTGCAGACATGTCGATCGACCTAGGTCACGACACGAAGCACGTGGGGTCTCGTGCACGTGTCCATAGGTAGCTGAGGTCTCAGGCTAGAGATTCAACACTCTGTATCGAGTCCAAAGCGTGTCAGTGTTTGACACGAAGACCGTATCAGTGGGAAAAATTCGTGCGCACAGTACAGTTCAATATCAGTGTATGTCAAATTCCGTATCCGACACGACACTAGGAGTCTTGAAACTTGAGGAGTGACTTGTCAGTCACTGCCCCGAGTCCCACACCAATTTTGGTGATTCCTAATGGTCTGTGCAGTGAGTACTACACGCGTGGCAGCAGGGCACTTTTACCGTGTCTGTACGTGTATGTGCGTGTCCGTTTTGGATACGAGGACACCAAATCTTCGACTCAGTCCTCAGGATTCCTGATCTACAATACAAGACCTAATTTTCCTTTCAATTAGTTTTTGAAATTAAAAACTTTTTATTCTCACAGGAATTTCGTCGAACACATTCTTAAATTACTGATACGTGTCCGATACGGACACGAAATTGACACTACCTAGCACCAAACTATTCCTACAGCTAGGGTATACCTATATGCATGCATCTATGAAAATAAAACATAATTTACTAGGGTTTCATGGGGTTTACCTATTGAGATTGAATCTCAATGAAAAAAGGATGTGAGGTTGAGGGTTCTTCTTGAACTTCAATTCACCCAAGCACTTCAAACCCTAGCTAGCAAGCCCCCAACTAGCCTCCACTACTGTAGAGGGTGATATTGCAATTGATTTGAATCAATTTGGGCTTGATTTGGATATTAGGGAAGGAAAATTGTGAAGGAACTATTAGGGTTCTTGGCAAGTGTAAAAAGAGGCAAGGCTTTTGTAAATGGGACTTTATAGGAAGGGGGAAGGAGTGTTTAATGGCTGCCATAGATTTATTAGGGCTAGGTTTTAGGTCTTGATGAGTGGTTAAGGATTGTCCAACAAATTCTATGCATTCCTATTGGTTCAAATGTCATAGGCTAACTTTCCATAAATATCTTAGAGTAAAATATCTTCCTATAATATCTAGATATTAATAATTATCTCATGACTAGTTAATCTAATCATTCAAGGCTAATCTAGATTAGGCTAAGTTTTTAGGTTAAGCCTCAAACCAACAATTAGCACATATTTAAATAATAAAAAGTCAAAAACACCAAAAAGTCAAAATAACCAAAATACCCTTAAGTCAAAAATGTGGTAGTGACAAGTCTACCCTCCTTAAAATAATTTTGTCCTCGAAATTGAAAGACGAAACTAACTGATGAGAAGGATAGAAAATCATACCTCGGGGTCCAAATAGATAAGGGTATCGCTCGCGCATCTCATCCTCCCGTTCCCAGGTAGACTCTCCTGGAGAATGATGCCTCCATGCGACGCGAACCAAAGGTATCGTCTGGTTCCTCAGCACCTTCTCTCGTCGATCCAGAATCTCCACAGGCTGCTCTGGATAGCTAAGAGTAGGTCCGACCTCAATCTCCGAATGATCAAGCACATGACTAGGGTCAGTCATGTACCGTCTCAACTGTGATACGTGGACTACGTTGTGGACCCCCACAAGTACAGGTGGCAAATCTAGCCTGTAAGCCACGTCGCCGACTCTCCCGCTGATAACGAAAGGGCCGATGAAGCGCGGGCTAAGCTTCCCACCTCCACCAAAATGTATCGTACCACGAGTCGGAGATATCCGTAGAAAAACCATGTCTCCGACCTAAACACAAGCAAGGTCTCAAATTAACTATGATAAACAAACATGATCAATAAAACACAAACAATCAAACCTAATCTAATCCTACTCTAATCTGTACCTCAAACTCCAAGGGCCTCCGGTGGCTATCGGCCCAGTGCCGATGTCTGTCCTGCGCCACACGAAGTCTGTCCCTGATGAGCTTCACCTTCTCGGCTGCGTCAACAACCATCTCTGGCCCCAGTAAAGCTCGCTCACCAACA
The DNA here is from genome assembly GCA_029216955.1 of Iris pallida. Taxonomy (NCBI): domain Eukaryota; kingdom Viridiplantae; phylum Streptophyta; class Magnoliopsida; order Asparagales; family Iridaceae; genus Iris; species Iris pallida. Next base: position 655,634 of record JANAVB010002794.1, read on the forward strand.
TCATCCCAAGATAAGGGTGTACGGCACCTACGTCCGTACAGAGCCTCGAAAGGTGACATTTCAATGCTGGCCTGGAAGCTGTTGCTGTAAGCAAACTCCACCAAATGAAAATAATCCTCCTAGGAGCCTCCAAAGTCCAAGACGCATGTCCGCAGCATATCCTCAAGTGTCTGAATAGTCCTCTCTGACTGTCCGTCCGTCTGGGGGTGGTATACGGTACTAAACTTGAGCTGAGTGTCCAAGCTAGTCTGCAGACTCCTCCAAAAATTGGAAGTAAAGTGACTATCCCGATCTGAGACGATGCTGACCGGAACTCCGTGAATCCTGACTATCTGCCGTATTTACATCTCCGCAAGCCTCTATGTAGACGTACCCACCTTAAATGGCAAAAAGTGGGCCGATTTGGTCAACCTGTCAACGATGACCTAAATCGCGTCTTTCCCTCATGGCGTACGTGGCAATCCTGATACGAAGTCCATAGTGATATGCTCCCATTTCCACTCGAGAATAGACAGCGGCTGCAATAATCCACCGAGCCTCTGCCTCTCCGCCTTAACCTGCTGACAGATCAAGCACCTAGCTACCAAGCGAGCCACCTCCCGCTTCATCCCGGACCACCAAACATGCTCCTTCAGATCTCGATACATCTTGTTGGCACCAGGATGTATAGAGTACTGAGATCTATGGGCCTCCTACATAACCTGCTCTCTGAGCTCTCCGCTGGGCACACATAATCTGGAACCGTGCCTCAAGGCACCATCATCTGCAAGAGAAAACTCGCCCTGCAGCAATCCTGCTCGAACCTGCTCTCGGAGACACCGCAGAGCAACGTCCTCAAACTGTGCCGACTTGATCCTCTCCACCAAGTCCGACTGAATCTGCATGCCCCACATCTGCATCTGCACTCCGGACAAGATCACCTCAATCCTAAGGCTCTCCAAGTCTGCAAGCAAATATCGATCCATGGTCCAACACATGACTGTCGGATACCTACTTAAGGCATTGGCAACCACGTTGGCCTTCCCTGGATGATACTGTAGTGCAATGTCAAAGTCCTTCATCAACTCCAACCATCTGCGCTGCCACATGTTCAACTCCTTCTGAGTGAACACATACATTAAGCTCTTGTGATATGTAAAGATTTCTACCCTCTCTCCATACAGATAATGCTTCCACAACTTCAAAACAAAAATCACCGCTGCCAGCTCCAGGTCATGGGTAGGGTAGTTTTTCTCATGGGGACGTAATTGCCTGGAAGCATAGGCAATCACCTTCCCTTGCTACTGCAAGATGCAACCCAGCCCCTTTTCTGAAGCGTCACTATAAATAGTGAAACCACCTGATCCTGAAGGCAATGTCAGAATCGGAGCTGTCGTAAGCCGCTTCTTCAACTCATCAAAAGCTGCCTGACACTCCTCTGACCAAACATACTCAGCATCCTTCCGGGTCAACCGCGTCAACGGCTCTGCAACCCGGGAGAAATCCTGCACAAATCTCCGATAATATCCTGCCAGCCCCAGAAAGCTCCTGATCTCTGCAACTGAAGTCGGCGCTGCCCATGCCTCAACTGCTACAATCTTCTTGGGGTCAACTGAGATACCATCTCCAGTAATAACATGCCCCAAGAAGTCCACCCGGTCCAAGAAAAACTCATACTTGGAGAGTTTTCCATAAAGCTGCTCCCTCTTGAGAATCTTCAGCACTATCCGCAGATGCTCCTCGTGCACCTCCTCAGTCTTGGAATATATCAAGATGTTGTCTATGAACACCACCACAAACTAATCCAGATACTGGTGGAACACTTTGTTCATAAGGTTCATAAACACTGCTGGTGCATTGGTTAGCCCAAACGGCATAACCAAAAACTCAAACTGCCCGTACCGGGTCCTGAAAGCGGTCTTGGAAACATCATCCCCCTTCACCTTCACCTGGTGATATCCCGACCTCAGATCAATCTTGGAAAATACCCGAGCTCCGCTCAACTGATCAAAGAGATCATCAATCCGCGACAGTGGGTATCTGTTCTTGATCGTGAGTTTGCTGAGTGCCCTATAGTCAATACAATTCCGTACTGACCCATCCTTCTTTGGCACAAATAACACTGGTGCACCCCATGGTGACGAACTCGAGCGGATGAAGCCCTTATCCTGCAGCTCATCCACTTGCTTCTTCAGCTCCACCAGCTCGCTGTTGTTTACCCGATAGACATGCTGAGAGATGGGTTCCGCTCCTGGAACCAAGTCTATCGAGAACTCTATGTCTCTGTCTGGTGGCAATCCCGGCAACTTTTCTGAGAAAATATCCATATACTCTGCTATCAAGGGGTGTGGAATCGTCTGCTCCTCAACCGAGACCCCACAGAAAACTCTGCTGCTCTGCTCCGCCTGACGTCTGGAGTACTCGAACTCTGGCTCCCCCGGTGCACTGAAGAGAACTCTACCCCCTCTGCAATCAATGTTGTGTGGTGCCTTCTCAACTAATCTATGCCGAGTACTATATCGTAGTTCGACAATGGCATTACGAGCAAGCTCACCTCCAACTCGCGGCCTTCCAAAACAACTCTCTGACCCTTACAAACATCACGTACGAGGATAATGCCACCCCCGGTCGTGATCTTGTAAGTCCTAGGCAACGATTCATCTATGATACCGTGTCTAATCGTAAAAGATACTGATATAAAACTATACGAAGCACCGGAATCGAATAATACAAAAGCTGGACTGCAGTCAAGAAGAACCGAACCTGCGATCAGCTCTCCTACTGCCTCTGCATCCTCAGCTGCCATGGCGAAAGCTCGCCCCGGCTGGCCTTCCCTGGCCTGCTGCTGGTGGTGGCCAAACCTCTGCTGCTGTGTCTGCAGGGCTGATCCCCTCGGCTGGCCTACTAGAGCCTTGGCTCCGGCTCCCTGAGCTGCTCTGCCTGTAGAGAGGGAATAGTCCTTCATCTGATGCACTGACGATCCACAAAGAAGACACTTCCCCAGTCTCCTCCTGCACTCAGTCCACCCATGCCCTGGCTTCTTACAGTAGGGACAACTGGTGGACTGCTGTCTCTGAGCCTGCTGTTGTACCCTCTGCTGCTAATGCTGCACTGGCTGAAGCCTCGGCTGCTGAAACTGCTGCGGCTGGAACCTCTGCTGCTGGTGGTGCTGCTGCTGAAAGTGCGGCCTCTTGGCCGGTCCTCCGCTACTGTTGCCTCCCTGGGAGTCTCGCCCCCTCTTGAGCCTAAGCTTAAGATCATCCTCTGCAGCTAGTGCGTCCACCAGGATCTCCTCAAATGTAGCGCTGCGGGCGTTCTTGGTGTAGGACTTGACCTCCTTTACCAAGCCCTTCCGGAACCTCCGGGACTTCGTCGTCTCCGACAGGTCCTCCATAAATCTGTTCAGGCGGTAGAACTCTTCTGCGTACTTCTCCACAGACTGGCTCTCCTGAACTAGGGCCTCGAACTGGGTCTCGAGGGCTCCCAGTGCTGCGTCTGGAAAGAACTTCTCCTTGAACAGCTTCTTGAATGCTGCCCAAGTCTATCCTACTGTGCCAACCCTTGGATCGGTCTGGTACCATATACGGGCCAGATCCTGCATCATACTGGCCACTGCCTCTATCTGGAGCCTCGTCGGAATTTCAGCCAGCCTGAAGATCTCCTCTATATGCTCGATCCACTCATCGGCATACAGGATCCCCTCTGTCCCTCGAAAGTCTCTCGGGTGCATCTTCTGGAAGTCCTGGATGCCCTTCTTCCGTGGCTGGTACGGCTGCTGGACTGCTGCTGGCTGAGCCACGACTCTCTCCACTGCCGTCACTGCCATCTCAATGCCTCTGCTGAGCTCTGCCGTGTGCCTCTGCTGTTGGGTCTGCTGACCCTCCATGTACTGCCGAAAGAAGGCTAGCAGCTGCACTACGTCCACTGTCCCTGCAGGTGGCTGCTGAAAGGGATCCTCTGGGATGACTGGGTCCTGCCTCCGAGTCGGTGGAAACATACCCCCTGCTGCTGCTGCCTGGGTCTCAATACGAGCAGAGGTGGCAGGAGCTGCAATCCCCTGGCCCCGCTGTACTGGCTGGGAGGTAGCAGTCCCCTCCATAGCATCCTCATGAATGGTACACTACGATCGAGTCTCTACCATCCTGAAGATAGACAAACAAGAGTATCAATTTCTGAGAAAGAAGCGATATAACAAAGGCGGACAATTAGAATTCAAAAGGATCAGCTGAAAATAAGGATTTAGATGGCAGTAAAAGATTTTTTTCCTAATGTGATCGAGTATCTTAAAATTAATGTCCTATTTCCTACTGCAGGCTGTAGTGATACTCTAATTCGAATACCACCATACTTCTAATCTAGACCTGCATTGGCCACCACTAAAAACGTGTCACGACCCGCACCCTAGAGTTAGGGCACGAGACGTGGGTACGTCCAGCCTACGTCACAGTATCGGTGGTAGAACGCTGTCCTAGGTCACAACATCTAACAATATAAAACTTGAACAGTTCATACTCCCCGAATGGGGGTGACATAGCAGAAGTAACTCAATCACAACTAAGACAGATGATAAGATAGCAGATAGATAGATAAAATAACTGTTGAAATGAAGTAGAAATCCTAAGTACATTAGAGAGTCTAAGTGTCTAAGATAATACAAAATCCCAGATCCCAAGTATCAATAAGTACAATCATCCATAGAATACTATAAACAAAATATCCTAGTCTAAGGGTGTGTCATCCACAGCTAGTAGGACCTGCTGCTGGTCCAGGTCCAGGCACTCATCTAAGGTAGCACCGTAATAGGTGTCCACACCAGCCTCCTCCTCATCCTCTGTAATAATTTCAACAGGTCCAGTCAGGACAGGAACGAGCATAATACATCTCACGCAGTTCATATCATGTCAGAAGATAGTAAACATGCAATAGAGTACGATATGTGAATAACTGAAGGAAAGTACATGAAGTAAAAGAGATAACTGTAGTGGAAATATCTACTATAGGTAGAGAACTATCAGTGACTAGTGAATCAGAGTATAAGCTAGACATGTGAACAGGTAGAGGTGATTCATGAGAGGTGGTTCAAGATTATATTATTTAGAATTATTCACATGCTATTTCTACTCCCCTAGCCCCAACCAATACACAAGGATCCAGACATGTTATGTTAAGGTTCAAGATTTTACTGTCTCCGTGATGAGAGCATACGTGAAATTGATTCATGGGGGACTCTGCAAACATGAGAGTACAAGAATACAGAGCGAGCATGCATAGTGAAGCATGATGATACATGATGTAAGCAAAACGCACAGACATGAAGTACCTGATGCTTCTGAGGGGGATAACATCTCATGAAGGGATCCATATAGTTCCAATCCGTGTTGCCGACGTGTCAGCATGCAAGTAAAGTAAATCTAGAGCAGGAGTATAAGTTCTAGCAAGTATGAAACGGTCAGAGAATGTACTCGCCTGATATTCTGAACGTCTGAGTGAAACACTGCCTGAGGAGTGGTGTCTGGCTCCTAATTAGAACAGTACATGTCACAACATGTCTAAAATGATAAAATGAAGCTCTACTATGCATTCTACATGAGTCTAGGTCAAACTAGGTCAAAGTCAACTCTTGGTCAACCAAGAAGCCAAACCTAGGTCTAGCAAGTCTAACTAGGCTTAACTAGTCTAACCTAGCTAGTTTACACCATACACTAGTCTATAGGACTCTACACATGTGTATATTTTATATACACAAGACCACACAAGGCTACCATAGACTATGTACCTAGGTTATAGGCCATAGGCCATATCACATATAGACCAATACACTATATATCTATATACACAATAATATATATACCAATAGTATTATCTATTTTATATTGTATATTCTCATTACATATTTATATATATCACCCTCACCTTTATATACATATGTAACATACATACACATAGAGAGATATGGAATCAAGGTAATGTGTGTGTGTGTCTGTATGGGAAAAATCAGTGAAGACATTCTCAAATTTCCAATGTTGAACCCCAAGTTTAACATTCACATTTCTTTACTTGTGTTAACAGTTAAGGATAGAAAATTGTGTGTGTGTGTAAATAGGTGAAGTGTAATGTGTTTTCATGTGGACTAACTCACACAAAACAGTGGGTTAATTGGAATTTTCAGATTACATGGGTTTCAAGTTTCCAACATTCAGTTGCATATTAAACATTTAGAAAATTAAACCCATTTCATCTTACAACCTTGCATGACTCAGTTTGCTTAACAGTGAACAATCTTATTTCAGTTTTCATGCTTAAACTTAAATCCTAATTAAACATTTGATAACAAAACTCAAAACCCCACCTCCATTTCACTCTCAGGTTTTTCATGTACAGTTCAGATTTTTTGAGAAGGAAAAGGAAAGGAAATCAATTATTTAAGCCTACACTAAACTCAGGTTCATGAACTCAGTTCTTGAGTTCAATATTACCATGAAATCTCAGGTTTCCTGTGAAACAGTTCATCTTATTTCACATGATTATTCATTTCGAAACTAAGTAAACTACTAAACATTGAATCAAACCACATTTAGTTTACATGAACATTAAGAATTTCAGTTAACATCTCAGTTGCTAATTCAAGTTAAACTTAGATATCATTCAGATATCTGAGTTTCTCCTTCCTAACTACTATCTCAGGTTTAAACATCATCTCAGGATTAGTAAATAGTGAATTCGAAATTAACATGTGAACAGTTAACTAATTATTTGAATCCTTAAGATTGCCTTTCTGGTTTAATACAGAAATCAATAACCCCCTTACATGTGAATCCTTCCTAACATTTTAATACAGTGAAACAAAAACTCAGTTTTGTTTTTCTGAAAACCTTTAACTGATACATAAACTTTCCTATCTCAAAACCCAAAATCAATCATTGAATTTAACAAACAGACATACCTACATATACAATATAGTTTCTAAACTAAATTAACAATCAAATTATCATGGAAATGGTTCTGAAATTTGACAGTTCAACAAGAAAGAACCCAACTTATTTTAGAACACTGATACATGAAATCTCCTCTATTCGAAACTCAATTTAACTATTTAAATTTCACAAACATGTGTACCAGTGTGTGTACCAAGTGTCATGGGTCTAGGGGATACGATTCGTGTCTACTAGAGTGGACACGAAGTGTCCAAGACAAATAGGAAAACTGGATTCGAATTAGCAGTGCACAGTTTGTGCACAGGCTCGTGTAGCCATGTCGATCGACCTAGGTCAAGACACGAAGCACGTAGAGTCTCGTGCACGTGTCCATAGGTAGCTGAGGTCTCAGGCTAGAGATTCAACACTCTGTATCGAGTCCAAAGCGTGTCAGTGTCTGACACGGAGACCGTATCAGTATGAAAAATTCGTACGCACAGTACAGTTCAATATCAGTGCGTGCCAAATTCCGTATCCGATATGACACTAGGAGTATTGAAACTTGGGGAGTGACTTGTCAGTCACTGCCCGAGTCCCACACCAATTTTGGTGATTCCTAATGGTCTGTGCAGTGAGTACTACACGCGTGGCAGCAGGGCACTGCTACCGTGTCTGCACGTGTATGTGCGTGTCCGTTTTGGACAGGAGGACCCCAAATCTTTGACTCAGTCCTCAGGATTCCTTATCTACAATACAAGACCTAATTTTCCTTTCAATTATTTTTTGAAATTAAAAATATTTTATTCTCACAGGCATTTCGTCGAACACATTCTTAAATTTACTGATACGTATCCGATACGGACACAAAATCGACACTACCTAGCACCAAACTATTCCTACAGCTAAGGTATTCCTATATGCATGCATCTATGAAAATAAAACACAATTTACTAGGGTTTTATGGGGTTTACCTATTGAGATTGAATCTCAATGAAAAAGGATGTTAGGTTGAGGGTTCTTTTTGAACTTCAATTCACCCAAGCACTTCAAACCCTAGCTAGCAAGCCCCAACTAGCCTCCACTACTGTAGAGGGTGATATTGCAATTGATTTGAATCAATTTGGGCTTGATTTGGATATTAGGGAAGGAAAATTGTGAAGGAACTATTAGGGTTCTTGGTAAGTGTAAAAAGAGGCAAGGCTTTTGTAAATGGGAATTTATAGGAAGGGGGAAGGAGTGTTTAATGGCTGCCATAGATTTATTAGGGCTAGGTTTTAGGTCTTGATGAGTGGCTAAGGATTGTCCAACAAATTCTAGGCATTCCTACTGGTTCAAATGTCATAGGCTAACTTTCCATAAATATCTTAGAGTAAAATATCTTCCTATAATATCTAGATATTAATAATTATCTCATGACTAGTTAACCTAATCATTCAAGGCTAATCTAGATTAGGCTAAGTTTTTAGGTCAAGCCTCAAACCAACAATTAGCACATATTTAAATAATAAAAACTCAAAAACACCAAAAAGTCAAAATGACCAAAATACCCTTAAGTCAAAAATATGGTAGTGACAGCCATCTTGTACCTCTGTGACTGTAAAACTCCCAAACTGGAGAGTAACCATATTGGCCGTGATGGTCTTCTCTTCTTAGTCCAACGATATGACGTTGGCGTTAACGAGGCGCATAATTTGCCCCTTCAACACATAGCAGTCCTGTGTTGAGTGATGGACGTACTGGTGATAATAGAAGTACTTGGGATGGTCCACCTTTTCTACTTTATCAGGACGCTTGGGTGGCAGGATGGACTGTTTGCCACCCTTCGTAAGCATCTCGAAGACCTCCAGCGTATCCTCGTCATTAAAGGAGTAAATCTCCCTCTGCCTCTGTGCTTCCACAGACTTGGGGTTCACAGCTACTGAACCTTTAGTGATGTTGACGGTCATGGCATGCTTGCCTTTTTCGTCTTTAGGATTGTTTCTATACGAGCGTTTTCTCTTATCTTCGAGCACAAGAAAGTGTAGCCCCAAGAGCTGCACGTCCTGGGCTTTTCTTTGTGCGACATCCACCTCTATAATGAAAGGCGTCCACTCCGTACAGGGAGAACAGTGCCACAATTTTATAGCAGGCAACATGTTCTTGCGACAAGAGTCCATAAGCATGGGCTCGGGCATGCCGAGTGGTAATCTGAGGGCTGCCTGGTGGAAGCACTCGATGTATGCGCAGACAAGTTCTTTTTCCCTCTTGATAATTTCCATGAGGGTCGACATGATTATATCCATGCCTCCTTCGTAGAATCGGTCCACAAACTGAGTCTTCAAGTCTTCAAATGACGAGATGCAGTCATCCGAAAGAATGCAGAACCACACATAGGCTACCCCCTGCAGGGCTCCTATGAATATGTTGGACAGGAGGGCGTCATCCTTTGGCAGGTGCCCCGTTACCGAGGTAAAGTACCTCAAGTATTGTCGGGGAGACCCTTTCCCTGCATAAGGTGTAAGCGTCTGCGGATTGTATTTGGGAGGATAGACAATGCTGTCCCACTCGGCAGGGTATGGTTGCTAGATCCCCATCTCCCAAAGCGTTGCTTGCTTCTCCTTGGCATCATGACGGGCACACAACTCCTTGATGGCCTGCTGTATCTCGGCCGGTATTGCAGAGCCTGTAGTCGATGGAGTAGACGAGGATGGTCCTGCCTGATTGGCAGTAGGCACCCTGCTGGATTCGTCATTGGTTGGCGGATCACACGCAGGTGTAGAGGCCGTAGGGGCCATGCTACTCTTGAGGTCGATTATGACCGAAAACAGGGTCTTCATGGTGTCCATCAGCATATCCAACTTCGTCTCGAGGACTTTGATGCACCTGAGAGCTTCATTGTTGTCTTCCTCATTGCCATCGGCCATGAACACAGATCGAGTATGAGGGTGACTCGAGGGAGGCGTGGATCCCTTATTTTCTGGCTCAGATGCGTCAGTCTTGTTGTCCTGAGGATATACCGTAAGATTGTGATCTTCTTCGGACTCGGTATGGTTGCTACCCCTGGTCTGGTGACTAACTACACCGATGGACACATCCGTATCGTATTATACCTCGTCAGATTGGAACACAGGGTTATCGTGCATGGTAGAAGGTTGGCTACCCCCAGTTTTTGATAAGGCACCCAATGCAGATTTGGAACGAGTGCCTTGGAACACACCTGCATCGGGTACCTTTGCTTTACTGTTGTCTGGCCTTTTTTTCGGTTTAGCAACCAATATGGAAGGATTCTGGGAGGGCTTCTTGAAAGCTTTGTAACCCTGCGCTGCGTAGCATGTGGTTTGATACGTATCCGTCAAAATTCACCGTATCGGCCTTTTTGTAAATTTTCCAATTTCTTTGTGCACGTTCTTCCAATCGAGACAAACTTTCGCCAGCAGGACCGAATTATTTCTCTGGTCCTGTGTGCCAAGTTTGGTCCGATTCTGAGAAGGTCGACTGGAATGCCTTTTTGGCGGGCCAATAACCCGATCCAACGGACGATTTTGTGCACGGCTCATCGAAATCCAAAACTGGACATACCGTTGAGTTCGTCTCCTCAAACGTACCCGTAGACATGTAGTTTGACGACTTTAGAGACCATTGTTACTGGCACATATTTCGGTTTAAAATGGGTCAAACGACGGACATCATTTTGACCCAAAATTATAATTTTGCCCCTGTTCCAGAATTGAACTTTTGGACAGGCGTTTCCTTGATATATCTTTTACACCGAGAACATTCTTGATGTCTGTTTCAACATCAGAAGCCGTTTGTGGATTTTTACTTTTTATTGCTGACGTGATTGACTGTTGGAGTTGCCATTCCCGTACTACCAGGCAAGATACCTTACCACCTTACTTTGTGATTTACATATTCTTATTTTTAGTTATTATTTTCAACATTTCTTATTTGTTGTTATTATTATAAAGCTGTGCTTCCAAGTCACACTTGGGTGCAAGCGACTCTATCGGTCGTTTTCTTGCTTTTGTTTATTACTCTTGGATGGACTTAGCCTAGTGACCACCCATTGATGATGAGGTATTGGTATATCTTATACGGCCTTGATACTTGCTCATTCATGAGTTGTGAGTCATATGTAGGACACGTACTCGCATAGTCGGCTGGCCACAGATACGTATGAGTCGTGAGACGGTTAGGAGTAACTGGCAATAGAATTGCATGCTAGTGGACTTGGCAGTTTTAGAGGTTCTTATGGGACATGGATGTGACCCTACTAGGTATTGGGTAGGAAGGACAGTTCCTTAATGTATGGGCCACGTATGTACTTTTCTATTCCTGATCCTACTGGCCTGTGACATTCGATGAATGTTATGCTTTGAGGTCCCTGGTATCTTGGTGGGACCATACCTGAGTTTCCTGCTGCCAGAGCGCCCATGCATTGAAGGTTTCTTCTTAACTGCATTATCACTGTAGAACTGATAGGCACCCTATTGTATACATTCCTTTCTCATCTACTATATATTATAGTTTATATGGCACGATGTTTTCTTGTATCTTGTTACGTCCCTCTGAGGACCTGGTTATCTCTCCAGGATTAGACGACTTCCCACAGGAGTATGGAGCAGCTCTGGATCCATCCTACATTGATGACGAGGCATCTTCCGCTAACTTCTAGCTTATTGATTTCCTTGAGACATTATAGTGGACATTTTTTCATCTCTTTTCTTTCTATTTTGCGGAGGTTGGACTCTGATCATTGTGACTATTTTTTATAGTTGTTTGGAGTGGGTATATCCATCCGGCTCTCTCTTTGATGCACTTATTATTTATTGGACTCTTATGTATTCTGTGCTGAGCTGTGATGAGATTAGATACTTATATTCTGGCCTGTGATTTTATTATATATACAACTTATGTACGTATACGAGGATTCAATATATTGGAGTATTCTTCGTATATGTGCAGCTGATATGGATGCGTACTTGGTCCTAAGTATTTTGGGACTGGAGTGTTACACATGTAGCGATGCGGGGCTCGTCTTCTCTATGGCTCACCGACCCCTTGTTAGGCCTCTGGCATGGAGTCGGCGTGGAGTAGAGTCTCTGGAAGACGGAGCACCTGCTTGGCGATGGCGCAGCCATCTGCTGACAACGACAGTTGATGGTAATTTGGGTACAAAAGTGCCTTGATTTAGGCACATCTTGCGTCGCAGATTCTTCTTCCGCTTGGGAGAGGGTTGGATCTTCTGTCGTAGTACTCCCATTGTACATATAGGGAAGCTGCATGTAAGCACGGTCAGATCGGGTCTTGCGAGAAAGCCTAATGTTGCTCCTGCGGGGACACTGCACGCGTGGATCCCTCTCTGTGAGACGAACCCCCTGGCTTGGCTTACGCGCAGGAATACCTCGGTGTAAGAAAGATTCGACTGGTTGAGGCATCGGAGCGCGAGAGCCAGTCTTGTATAACTTTCTGTCGGCTGTGCATGTTACTGTCAACACGAGCCTCTTGTTTGCCGCTGGTGTCGCACGCTTGTTGTATGAACCGTGAGCCACCAAGGATCTCCTCCTACTACCTCCAGCAGGCGAGTAGTATTCGGAGTCCGTCGAAGGTTTACCTGAAGGAAAAGCAATTCTGTCGAAGACATCTCTCCTTGCCGACAATACTCCTGTCGTGAGGGGTTGGACCGGTGTGTGCTTCCTTCGGCATCGTTCCTTCGTCAGATCAACCATGGAACCACCATCTACTTTGCCATGCTTTCCCAGGACGAGAATCGGGCGAGGGGATAAGGCTGTAGCAGCCGGGATCTTCTCTGTGTCTTTGACGTTGAGGGGGTCCTAAGACGCAGTTCCGCTATCGTGTTGTTGGTTGCAGTCGCCTTAGGCCTCCAGATACGTCGAGTCTTCTTCGGTTGTACGAATCGCTTCGAAGTCTTTGACTTTTTATCAAAGAGGAGATCTTCAAAATTCTGCTGGTCGAAGCGTACGACCAGCATATCTTAAGAAGCTCCCAGCAAGTTGTCATCAGATTGCATCACCGCCTTCTTGTTGGAGGAGAAGGTAGTCTCCAGCAGGGTCGCCATTTTGTTCGATGTAACAAAAGGTTGAATGAACATTTTTCTTTATTGGACGTATAAGGTATCTATGTACAAAGAAAAAAGTCCTAAACAGGAAATTTTAAGTACAGGAAGAAGTGGTTTCTAGGAAAGTGTGACGATGGAGATCAAGCACTGCAGCTGCTCCTTTACTCCGTTGACGATCTGAAGATGAATCAACCTTGCTATGGCTCTCTGGCATCTTTGATGGAACTCTGGGGTCACCCATCAAGAGGCTGTCTGGATGAGAAGATCCCTTGAAGATGGTTTGTTGGTTGGTTCTTTGGTTGATAGCTGGATGAGGGTGGTCGACTCTTCGTAGATGGAGATCGCTGCTCCTTTGAAGATTGTCGATTGTCAATGTTCCCACTTTCTCTTTTTTTCTCCTCCCTTTGGTGGAAGAAGGACTCCTTCTATTTATAGAGAACCGAGCACATATGCGATGTGCGTTAGGGTTCCTGAGATATGAAAGAATCTGCCATCATTGCACAGTGTGGGCTTCTGTGACGCTGATACGTGGCAGACATCAAGATTTCCCTCAAACGAGATCTCTGGTGGTTATAAACATAACCGAAGGAGGTGACACGTGGCGTATGTCAATTTGCTTGCTCGGATACAGCCGAGTAAATCTTAGAATTTTATCCTAGATTTGGAGTCTAATTGATCCTCATCTAAGATTTAAATCAATCTGATATGAAATCAATCATGATTTAATCCCAATTTTCTCTGCAAGAGGAAGTTTAAACAAACCAACTGGGATAGACCCACGCTTCCTGTGCCTCTGGTGAGGACTAAGTGCTGCTGTGCTTCTGGGGCGACGAGTAGACCGTCCTTCTGGAGATGACGGAACCTCTGTGCTTTCAGGATACGAGTGGACTTGGCTTCGAATGACGATGAGACTTCTGTGTGTATAGAGCAACTTAAGAAGCCGTGTTTTGGGCTACCAGAGTCACTGTGCTATAGGCGACAAGTGGGCTTGTGCTTCAGGTTGACGAGGTTATAGTGCTTTTGGAGTGACAGGTTGACTTGCATTGGTTACGATGGGAGTTCCCAAGTTTCTTGTAGAGAAGTGACTTAAGCTTTTGATCCGAAGCAGATGACTACGCGATGGGAATGGAGATGGTGTAAGCATATCACCATCCCACGCCTCATGAGGATGCAGGTAAGTAGCTGCGCCTCTGAATAGTGAAGGCATTGGCTGTGAAGGGAAGGGTATGACACCCTTGCGCGTCTGAGATTAGCGCATGCAGATAGCAGCACTTCTGGAGTGAAGGCACTAGCTTCTGAAATAAAAGAAGGGGGGCCCTACCACCATCTTGTTTCTAAGGTTGGCGCAGGGAGGTGGCTGCTTCTCTGGCTCGAAGGCTCTTGCTTCTTCAAAGTGCTGAGTTACTGATATGCTTCTGAGGGGCTGCACCTATAAGAATATCAGAACATGCTTCGGTGGAAGTCAATCCTCCAGCGTGTGTATCAAGAAGAAGGAAGGCTGCACTTCGATGAAGATTGCATCCCTTGTTGATCCCTCTAAGCTTCTGTCGAATCTGTACTAGATCATTTGTAGAAGAACATAATTAGTCCCTTATTTATAGTCCTGATGTGTCTGTACTATACTATGGTAGACATGACAATAAAGGGTCTTCTTTCCATATCTTATGTTTTGTCTTTTTAGCATTGAGCCTGAGTCTTTTGCATCTTCTGCGCTGTGGTGAAGGGACGTCTTCAGCTGAGATTTTTCATGCTTCTACACCTACCAATAAATATGATTGTCAAAATATTTGACATGTGCTTAAAGACAACCAAACTTTTTGGTTGCTTACTATTGACTATTACGTTTTAGAAACCGAACCAAATAAGAAATTTGGTTCGGTCTTAAAAAACTTTGGGTCGGGTTTGGTTTTAGAATACCCTTTCTGTTTCGGGTTTGGTTATTGTATTCGAACTCGGTTTGAAACCAAAAACTAAATAGGGATTAGACAATTACTTAAATACCCTATCCAAATAACCCTAACTATAAATTCACTCTTTCTTTCTATCACCTCTTGTTCTCACTACTTTGCTTTTTCAACAAAGCTCCAACGACTGCTCTCCTCTCTTTCAAAACTAAAAGCACTACCTGCATCCTTTCCTCTTTATCTTTTTTCCTACTTCAAAACCCTAAAAAATCCATGGGTCGCATCTCGATCGTGCCCATTCCAGTAGTAGGGGTCATAAAGAAGCGGAATCGAATCCCCACCCCCATCAAAAGGATTTTGAGTCGCTCATCCTCGCCGACGCCGACGCCAACATCGTCGCCATGGCATGGACGGGGTCCTGGAAGACCGCTGCATTACTCCCCATGATCCAAAGGCTGCAGAAGCACATTCCCGGAGGCGAGCGAGGGCAGGTTGAGGGCGTTGATCATGTAGCTAACAAGGGACCTGGCAGGCGCTCAAGTTCGCGAAGGAGCTCGTGAGGTTCACAGGTTAGGATTTTTCTTCTTGGTTTTCTTTTCATCTTATGGTTGGACTAAAATTGTGTGTTTTGTTTTGGAAAAGAACTATTTTTTGCACTGTAACACGTGCCAAAGGAATGAGTTTTCAAACTTATTGTTCTGATCGTATGGAGATTAGGCTATTATCGTATTCTATAAAAATAATATGCGTTATTAATTATGCAAGAGGAAGAAAATTCCACACTTGGTGTTCGTTTTCTTCTTTAAAATTTCAAAAACCGAATAAACCAAAAATTGAACAGAATATTTTGTTTCGGTTTAAATTCAACTTTTGCTTGATTCGGTTTGGTTTCGGTTTCTATTTTTGAAATTTTGGTTTATTCGGTTTTTCAAAATTTGGTTCGGTTTGAACCGAATAAACCGAATGCCCAGTTGGAGTCCAGTCTGGATTTGGTAACAACATACTTGTAGAATCCAAATCTTATTAAATATTTGATTTGATTAGATTTGGATGTCCATAATTGGTGTTGTGCTATTTTAGATATAATAGGATTCTTATTTTAGGAAATCCTATTATGATCTAAAATAGGATAATTGATGGGCTATTTTAGGTGTAATAGGATTCTTATTTGTGGGCTTCCTAATTAAAAAATTATATTATGACCTAAAATAAGATTTTTTTTTTCATCCTATATATATAGGGTGAGGGTGGAGGCACAAAGAATAAGCAGAAAGCACAAAAGTGGAGAGTGTCCACAAGAAAATCTAAGAGAAAGTCCGTACTTCGCTCTCAGGACTTCGCCATCCAAGACAGAAGGAAGAAGATCTAATCGAGGACTCGTCAACTTCGGTTAGGGAGATTGCTACGGGTTGGTGAGTGATCTCAATTGTAATCTTCTATTTTTTTTTCTTGAGAGTGATGAGGGGGTTGAACCTATTAGGGCAAAGGGTTCAACGTGAGTCCTGTCAATCTTGTAATTTCATCTTAGTTATTAAAGGTTGGGATTTGTCCATGTGACGTACGTCACCGCCATATACTTGTCTTCACCTTGTGCTTGGTGTCTGTTAGACGGGGGTTGGTTTTGGTCAGGTGGGTTGGCAAACGCTTCCGCACGCACCCAACATGCTCACCCCTACAGGGTTGAGATGATAAGAAAATCCAAATTGAGGATGAACTTAAACGTTTGAAGTTTGAGGATACAAAAAAAGTTTTTATACAGGCACTACAAAACTTACTCATGACTATCTAATTATTTTATTTACAAGTTTGTCACACAAAACTTTTACTGGAGACTGCCCACTTCAAAGTATATAAGCCCACTTTTTTTTCTTTTCTTTTTGGCTTTGTCTTCTTCTTCTTCTTCTTCTTCTTCTTCTTCTTCCCATTTTCTCTTCAAAATTCCAAAACCCTATCCCCTGGCTCTGTATGAGGACTTGACCAATAATCAGGAAGAAGCTCGATGGGTGGCACAATGCCACCTTATCCTCTGGTGGCAAGATGATCCTCATCAACCACGTACTCTCCTCTATCCCCATTCATACTCTGTCCGTTTGCTCACCGCCCAAGAAGGTCTTGTCTGCGATCGAACAGATCTTTTGTAACTTCTTCTGGGGGCATAGCAACGGCCTAGACAAGCATCACTGGGCTAGCTGGGACTCTATGGCTCAACCTAATGGCGAAGGGGGTTTAGGATTCACCAAACTCATTCACATTGTCAAAGCTTTCTCGATAAAATTATGGTAGAAACTGCGGACGAACAACAACTTATGTACCAAGTTTTTGCGAGCCAGGTACTTCAAACACTCCCACCCTTTATTGACCACTTCCAACTGCAGATCCTCAGCAGCTTGGCGCCGCATTTTCATTGGTCGTGATCTTGTTGAACCCGAGATGAGACTCCGTTTGGGCGCGGGAGATTTGGACCCATTACTGGAGAGATGGGTCGGAGATTGCATGATCCCTAGTTGTCATGCCCCAGAACCAGAATACTGGAGAGCGGAGGAATGACTCAGCCAGCTACGTATTACGGGTAGATGAATACCGTATAATACGATCAATGCTGTCTAACCAGACGAGGGGGTACATACTACATGAAAGTCTTACTATGGTCACTTCACATCTATTGTCTCAATCATTCAAAACAAGAAACATAAATAGAGAACATGTAAGATAAAGCAGTAAGGCGTCCCAAACGCTCAGTCAAAATGTTCTTGTGATCTGGCTTTACAAAACATAGCCAGATGGTATAGTAACATATACACAATTGTTATCAGCTGCAGTCTGACTTAATTACAATTATATAAAAGTAAGTGCAAGACAATCCGACTAACATGTCGGTGCCAAACGGCTGCGTATGAAGTAAATAACAAAACGAACGGTGAAGTAAGGAACCCACTCGAGTCCTCCTGCGATCATTCCCCTAGTATTGACCATCTTGGAGGTAGAAGTAAGCTGGATCCTCGAGGACTGGCTCTAAATCTGGCCATGCAAAACCAGAGAGGTTAGACCTCTAATAGCAAGTACCACAAGGGAGCACGATATGAAGGATTAAACCAGTAAGTAAGAGAATATAATAATAGATCTCTGCTATCTACTAGGATTTACATAACATCACGACACTTCGAACCAACCTCCCAACCAAACAAGGACAGAAGTTGATCCGTCATGTCCTGACATTTTGATCATCTCAGTTAGGCAACAGAGTAGGTACAGTACACAAACAAATCATCTTGAACGGCCAATCAACTACTACGGCTTGCTATTGTGAGTCCCAAGTTATCCTAAAATTATGCAATAAAGGATTCCTCAGTTTTTACTATGCGCAAGCAAGGCTAGTCTATCCAGTCAATCAATTGCACCAATCGTGTAGTTAGACGAGTCCCAGCGGGACGCCCGTCGTTATAGCATGTACAATAATATAAGCAGATACTGTTCCCCGCCCGTGTGACAGATTTACAGTATCTGTGGGAACCAGCCGGCCTGTCGGGCACTTAATAGTCCCAAGAGGGCTGCCATGTAAGAACTCGGGAATCCATTCTCTCCTTGCCATCGTTATTTTATTTGACTTAATGGTCTCTACGTTGAGTGAAGTTCCATGCCGTGGACCATGGTCATTCAAATGAGTACTTTGTACGAGGTACGATATGCGCAACTCTACAACGATACCCGTGCGGCTAGGTTGTAGGCCTTACATAGCGTGATGCAACAATCAAATCTAACCATGGAGTAATCCTGCCTTGACCATAAAGTACACATGCTATTTTTTGTAAGATAAATAAATAACTAAATAAATAAATAAGTTGAAGCCTGCATGTGCCTGTATGCCAATATTAGGGATCGGATAATCGAGTACAATAGTTTATTACATGAACGTGTCTCATTCATTCAATTCAATAAGACGACTAGCCAGTCTCTTAGTTCCAACTAGGAACGCATGATCAATTTTAGTCAAGATAACCATTATTATCAATGGTAACAAGGCATGAAAGTCAATGGGGTCGAGTCTACAACTCTCATGGTTAAATTCCAGTCATACTGGGTATCCATGGATCAATCAGGACACAAGGCGCATTCCACATAACAATCTGTATTAACAATATTAACATATCATGATTTTATCAAGTTCATGCAAAAAGGCGTAAGGATATAATAGAAGAATTATCATGCCATCATTAAATGAATAAGTTATAGCACAAATAAAAACACCCAAGTCAGGAAGTCACGCCAACAAGTCTAGGCTAAGGCCAACAAGTCACGCCAACAAGTTTGGTAGGAGTGAGCGTGAAAAGTGGTAAGAAATTCACGTTGGCACGCACAGTGTGAGCATGAAAGGAAATTTACGCACGCACAGCGTGAGCATGAAGGAAAATTCACGCACGCACAGCGTAAGCATGAATAGTGAGCGTGGAAAAGTGAGCGTGGAAAAGTGAGCATGGAAAATGATAAGAAATTCACGCACGCATGCAAAGATGTGTGCGTAACTCAAATGTCACGCTGGCACATAAAGGCGTGAGCATGACTAAAAATTCACGCACGCTCATGAGAACGTGAGCGTGACTAAAAATTCACGCACGCTCATGAGAACGTGAGCGTGACTAAAAATTCACGCACGCTCATGAGAACGTGAGCGTGACTAAAAATTCATGCTGACACGTAAAGACGTGTGCGTGACTGAAAATCCATGCAGACACGTAAGAACGTGTGCGTGACTGAAAATCCACGTAGACACGTAAGAACATGTACGTGACTGAAAATCCACGCAGACACGTAAGAACGTGTGCGTGACTGAGCCTTCGTCCCAAGCCAGAAAATGAAGTTTCCAGCCAGAAAGTACGCCAGGTTGGGAGATCAAAACCCATGAATAACCGAGAATAACAACTTTGATCTAGGAGAAACCATCCAAAGAAATCAAAAATGCTAAGTACTAAACTCTCTCAGAATCATGAGAGGAAGAGAAATGAACCATAAAAATGGTTCTCCAAGCAAGAAGTAAGATTGCACTTGCCTGCTGCTACTGCTGGTAGGTGGAGAAGTGATGAGAGGAAGAAGAAGAAGTAATGGTGAAGAATGAGAGTTATGAGAAGAGAGAAGGAGATGGGGGCTTAAATAGAAAGGGTGGTGGTAGGTGGGGTTATAGGGTCGGGTCCAACCAAGGCCAACCCGAAGCAAAGCAGAGAGGTTAAAAGCAGGAAATAAAAAGCAGAAATAAATTACAGGAATAAATTGCAGGAAATAAAATACAGGAAATAAAATACAGACAATTAATTAACATAAAATTTAAAGGAATTTAAATACAGGATAATACATGATAAATATTAAATAAATATACATGAATTGCACATGTATAAAAATACGCATTCTGGGAACGGGGAGTGACATCTCTACCCTCCTTAGAAAAATTTTGTCCTCGAAATTTCAAATCCAAGCAGGTAGAAATATCGGAGCTAAACTAATACAAGCAATTCTAGTTAACAAACAATCATTTTTACCATATCAAAAGCAAGTACTATATATGTAAATCCATCAATCTACGATATCAAGTAGTTCTACCCATAAGGTGATAAGCATGAAGAATCAGGACAATCAAGGTATACAGAAAGAGATATACCTTGTGAGTCAAACAGGTGTGGATACCGTGATCGGATATCATTCTCACGTTCCCACGTTGACTCTCCCAAGGAGTGATGACCCCAAGCAATGTGGACAAGACTAATTGTTCGGTTCTTGAGTATCTTCTCTCTTCGGTCCAAAATGGACACAGGTTGTTCCTCGTAAGACAGGTTGGTACCAACAACCAGCTCCGAATGATCGAGGACATGGCTTGGATCCGATATATACCTACGTAATTGAGATACATGAAACACGTCATGCACCTCTCGTAACGAAGGCAGGAGGGATAAATGATAAGCAACATCGCCTATCCGATCAAGGATAACAAATGGGCCCACTACCGCGGACTCAATTTCCCGCGAATGCCAAATCTAATGACCCCACGAGTAGGTGAGATCCGCAAGAATACGTGGTCCCCAACAGAGAACTCTAATGGCCTACGATGCTGGTCCGCCCAAGGACGATGCCGGTCCTGCGCAACTCGAAGTTGCTCTCTAATTCCCTTAACTACTTCAACCGTCTGAACAATCATTTCTGGGCCTAACATCTTTCTCTCTCCGATATCATCCCATGTAAGCGGCGACCTGCACTTCTTACCATATAGTGCTTCAAATGGCGCCATCTGGATACTGGCTTGATAACTATTATTGTATGAGAACTCGACTAAGTGCAGGTGGCTCTCCCAAGACCCTCCAAAATTTAGAGTGCAAGCTCGCAACATGTCTTCTAAATTCTGAATTGTTCTTTCTGATTGCCAATCCGTCTGCGGATGGTAGGCCGTGCTAAATCTTAACTTGGTACCCAGACTATGATGTAAGCTCTTCCAGAAATGTAATGTAAAGCGGGTATCTCGATCCGACACAATACTGACAGGGACTCCATGCTGCCTGACTATCTGTTGCATATATAACTCTGCCAACTTTTCTGTAGATTGTCCTACTCTGAAAGGAAGAAAGTGTGCTACCTTTGTAAGTCGGTCCACTATTACCCAAATAGCGTCCTTACCACTTGGTGATCTCGGTAACCGGTCATAAAGTCCATTGTAATATGCTCACATTTCCATTCCGGGATAGGAAGCGGTTGCAATAACCCAACTGGCCTCTGCTGTTCTGTCTTCACTTGCTGACATACCAAGCAACGAGAAACAAATCTAGCTATCTCCCTCTTCATCCCGTTCCACCAGAAATACTGCTTGATATCTTGGTACATCTTGGTCCCTCCAGGGTGAATAGAATACTGAGAACTGTGAGCCTCTGCCATAACCTCCTGTCTGATATCTCCACTAGGCACACATAGACGTGATCCAAACCTAAGTGTACCATCTTCATGAATTCTCATCTCCTTCCTGAGTCCTGACTCACATTCTGCCCTAAGCTTCTGAATCCTTGGGTCTTGTGCCTGAGCTGCCTTGATCCTGCCTACCAAGTCGGATTGAACTTGCAGACTTGTTAGAACTCCTATATCACTAGGAAGTATAACTTCGATGCCCATCTCCTGAAGGTCTTCTAAGATATGCCTCTGTGTTGTCAACATAAATGTGCCGCCTCTCCTGCTAAGAGCGTCTGCTACTACATTAGCCTTGTCGGGATAATACTGAAGCTCCACGTCATAATCCTTGATCAACTCCAACCATCTTCTCTGCCTCATGTTTAGTTCCTTCTGAGTAAAGATGTACTTCAGACTTTTATGATCTGTGTACATCTCCACTCGGTCACCATATAAGTAATGCCTCCATAGCTTCAGAGCAAACACTACTGCTGCTAACTCCAAATCATGAGTTGGGTAATTCTTTTCGTGGTCCCGAAGCTGCCTAGATGCATATGCTATCACCTTCCCATGCTGCATAAGGACACATCCAAGTCCTTCACCTGACGCATCACAATATACTGTAAAACCTCCAGGTCCAACTGGCAATGTAAGAATAGGTACTGATATCAACTTCTGCTTCAAAGTCTCAAATTATGCCTGACATTCTGCCGACCAAACGAATGGTACATTCTTCCGGGTCAAGCGGGTCATGGGTGCTGAAAGCCTTGCAAAGTCTGACACAAACCTTTTGTAATATCCTGTCAATCCCAAGAAGCTTCCTACATCTGCTACGGTCTTGGGTACTGGCAACTTTCTACTGCTTCTATCTTCTTGGGATCTACTGCTACTCCGGCTCCTGATATGATGTGACCCAAAAATGAAATATGATCCGACCAAACTCACACTTGCTGAGCTTGGCATACAACTGGTTCTCTCTCAGAACCTGTAACACTTTCCTGAGGTGGTCTTCATGCTCCTCTTCACTAGCAGAGTATACGAGAATGTCGTCAAGAAACACAACGACAAACTGGTCTAAGTATGGCATAAAGATACGATTCATCAAATCCATGAATATTGCTGGAGCATTGGTCAAACCAAACGGTATTACTGAAAATTCATAATGCCCATACTTCGACCTGAATGCTGTCTTGGGAATATCTTTCTTCCGAACCCTCACCTGATGATACCTGAACGAAGATCTATCTTGGAGAAAACTCTAGCTTTGCTCAACTGATCAAATAAGTCGTCGATCCTGGGTAATGGGTATTTGTTTTTCACTGTTGCCGCGTTAAGCTTCCTGTAGTCAATACATAATCTGGATGACCCATCCTTCTTCCCTACAAGTACTACTGGTGCTGCCCATGGTGACACGCTAGCTTGGATAAACTTCTTCTCCTTTAGTTCCTCTATATGCTGATA
This sequence comes from Iris pallida, assembly GCA_029216955.1. Lineage (NCBI taxonomy): Eukaryota > Viridiplantae > Streptophyta > Magnoliopsida > Asparagales > Iridaceae > Iris > Iris pallida. The sequence goes on from JANAVB010002794.1 coordinate 678,865, forward strand.
TACCTTGGCCTGCTCTGAATCCGCCATTCTGTAAACTCGATCTGATATCGGTTTAGTTCCTGCTGCCAATTCTATACTGAACTCAATATCTCTAACCGGTGGTAGACCTGGAAGTTCTTCAGGAAATACGTCTAGAAATTCTTCAACTACCTTCGGAATCTGAACTTCTTCCATTGCCGCTATTATTCCCTGCTCTTGCTGAGTTACCTCTGATCTGACTAAGGTGAACCGCTCCATGCCTGGAATATCAAAAGATACACTCCCTCTACGACAATCTATCGTCGTATGACTGTCTTTCAGCCAGTCCATGCCTAAGATAACGTCAAATTTCCAACAGGAAATTCTATCAACCGGGCGGGTAAGGAATGCCCGCAAACTACAACACTACACGCTAGAATAACTCTACTAACTCCTACGAGCCCATTACCAGTGAGTATATTCAACCTCCCTAGCAATGCCTCGAACTCCATTCCTAGTCGTGTCGCAAATTGTGCAGATATAAATGAATGGGATGCTCCCGAATCAAATAATGCTACTGCGGGATATGAGGTGACGAGAATGTTACCTGCCACAACATCTCCCGATGCCAATGCCTCCTCCAAGGATAAAGTGAATGCTTGCCCTCGACCTCCTTGTTGGTTTCCATGCTGCGGCCTAGCCTGATGCTGCTGCTGGCCTCTTCCTTGATGATGCTGGGGTGGTCTATGCTGGTGTTGCTGCATCGGCGGCCCCTGCTGCCGAAACATCTGAGCCTGCGGACGTTGTGCCAACGGCCTAACTGGCAACGCTGGTCCTCGATACTGGCCTGCCCCTGGTGCTGGCAGAGCAGAAAACTGCTGTACTGGTCCTCCTGACCTCGAATTCGTAGGACATGTGGTAACCCGATGGTCTGGATTTCCACATATCAGACATAATCCATTCAATGTCCGACACACATCTCTAGTATGCCCCATCTTCCCACAATAAGTACAGCCCGTCGGGATTTGCTTGTTCTTCCTCTGTTGTTGTTGCTGCTGCCTGGGTGGTGGTGCTGGTCCTCGTATCGCCACATCGTGGATACAAATAACAGTGGATGGTGCTGTTGTTCGGGGCGCTGCCCCCTCCTCCTTCAATCTGACTGTGGGATCTCTTCTGACCCCCAGTCCTTACCGCAAGCCTCTGAATGGTGATCTCATGCCTTCGAGTTGCCGTCAAAACTTCGTCAAAAGTTTGGAAATTGTGTCCCTCTATCAATTGCAAGAGTTCAAGATGAAACCCTTGCTGAAACCTCATGGCCCTCTGGCTCTCTGTTGCTACCATCTCTGGGGCGAATCTACTCAATCTGCAGAACTCCGCTGCGTAAGCATCTACAGTCTTGCCGGCCTGCCTGAGGCTGATAAACTTCTGTTGTAGCTCAAACCGTGCCACAACTCCATAGTACTTAGTCTTGAATCTTGGAGTAAAATTGTCCCAAGCCACAGGACATCTGATGCCCACTTCCTCTGATTCCCACCAATCACGTGTGAGATCCTGAAGTAACAACTTCACTAGATCCACACGTTCTTCTGCCGGTACCTTAGCTGCCGTCAGAATAGCCTCAATATCCTTAAGCCATGCATCTACTGATATGGCATCCTCCGTGCCCTCAAAACGACGGGGGTTGTACTTGTAAAACCTGGCTGATGTTCCTGAATCAGTCCTCACTCCTCTTTCCAAATTCGTCTGCAATCCTTGGTTGAACAACACATTCTGCTCTTGTAGCTGAGTGTGCATGCGCTGCTGGGCCAACATCTGATGTTGCTGAGTAGCCATCATTCCTCTCATGATCTCCAGAAGGGCTGGTGTGTCCACTTGGGTAGGTGGAACTGTTGGTGGTGGTGGAACATCCGGATATTGCGATCCAGTTGCTGCTTCTACTATCACTTCTTCCTGGGTAGCCTCTTGAGTTAGTACTGGCCCTTGTTGCTGACCAACCTGGTCAGGTTGTCCATATTGTCCCTGCTGTTGTCCAGCTCTGACCGATACGGACGAAGTGCCCCTAAGAAAAGGGACAAGAGAACAATCAAACAACCGGACATGAAGGATCAATGAAGTCAAAGGATACCGGAATGTCAAGCAAGGGTTGAGAATAACGAATCATGAGATCAAGGGGGAACACGTGTGATTGAGACATCCTATAAATCAAAACACCCCATAAGTCTGAAATCAGACCTGCATGGGCCACCACTAAAACCTTGTCATGCCCCAGAACCAGAATACTGGAGAGCGGGGGAATGACTCAACCAGCTATGTATTACGGGTAGATGAATACCGTATAATACGATCAATGCTGTCTAACCAGACGGGGGTGCATACTACATGAAAGTCTTACTATGGTCACTTCACATCTATTGTCTCAATCATTCAAAACAAGAAACAGAAATAGAAAACATGTAAGATAAGCAGTAAGGCGTCCCAAACGCTCAGTCAAAATGTTCTTGAGATCTGGCTTTACAAAACATAGCCAGATGGTATAGTAACATATACACAATTGTTATCAGCTGCAGTCTGACTTAATTACAATTATGTAAAAGTAAGTGCAAGATAATCCGACTAACATGTCGGTGCCAAACGGCTAAGTATAAAGTAAATAACAAAACGAGCGGTGAAGTAAGGAACCCACTCGAGTCCTCCTGCCCCCTAGTATTGACCATCTTGGAGGTAGAAGTAAGCTGGATCCTCGAGGACTGGCTCTAAATCTGGCCAAGCAAAACCAGAGGTTAGACCTCTAATAGCAAGTACCACAAGGAAGCACGATATGAAGGATTAAACCAGTAAGTAAGAGAATATAATAATAGATCTCTGCTATCTACTAGGATTCACATAACATCATAACACTTCGAACCAACCTCCCAACCAAACAAGGACAGAAGTTGACCCGTCATGTCCTGACATTCTGATCATCTCAGTTAGGCAATAGAGTAGGTACAGTACATAAACAAATCATCTTGAACGGCCAATCAACTACTACGGCTTGCTATTGTGAGTTCCAAGTTATCCTGGAATTATGCAAAAAGGATTCCTCAGTTCTTACTATGCGCAAGCAAGGCTAGTCTATCCAGTCAATCAATTGCGCCAATCGTGTAGTTAGACGAGTCCCAGCGGGACGCCCGCCGTTATAGCATGTACAATAATATAAGCAGATACTGCTCCCTGCCCGTGTGACAGATTTACAGTATCTGTAGGAACCAGCTGGCCTGTCGGGCACTTAATAGTCCCAAGAGGGCTGCCATGTAAGAACTCGGGAATCCATTCTCTCCAAGCCATCATTATTTTATTTGACTTAATGGTCTACGTTGAGTGAAGTTCCATGCCGTGGACCATGGTCATTCAAATGAGTACTTTCGTACGAGGTACGATATGCGCAACTCTACAACGATACCCGTGCGGCTAGGTTGTAGGCCTTACATAGCGTGATGCAACAATCAAATCTAACCACGGAGTAATCATGCCTTGACCATAAAGTACACATGCTGTTTTTTGTAAGATAAATAAAAAACTAAATAAATAAATAATTTGAAGCCTGCATGTGCCTGTATGCCAATATTCGGGATCGGCTAATCGAGTACAATAGTTCATTACATGAACGTGTCTCATTCATTCAATTTAATAAGATGACTAGCCAGTCTCTTAGTTCCAACTAGGAACGCATGATCAATTTTAGTCAAGATAACCATTATTATCAATAGTAATAAGGCATGAAAGTCAATGGGGTCGAGTCTAAAACTCTCATGGTTAAATTCCAGTCATACTGGGTATCCATGGATCAATCAGGACACAAGGCGCATTCCACATAACAATCTGTATTAACAATATTAACATATCATGATTTTATCAAGTTCATGCAAAAAGGCGTAAGGATATAATAGAAGAATTATCATGCCATCATTAAATGAATAAGTTATAGCACAAATAAAAACACCCAAGTCAGGAAGTCACGCCAACAAATCTAGGCTAAGGCCAACAAGTCACGCCAACAAGTCTGGTAGGAGTGAGCGTGAAAAGTGGTAAGAAATTCACGTTGGCACGCACAGTGTGAGCATGAAGGGAAATTCACGCACGCACAGCGTGAGCATGAAGGGAAATTCACGCACGCACTGCGTGAGCATGAATAGTGAGCGTGGAAAAGTGAGCGTGGAAAAGTGAGCGTGGAAAATGATAAGAAATTCACTCACGCATGCAAAGATGTGTGCATAACTCAAATGTCACGCTGGCACATAAAGGCGTGAGCATGACTAAAAATTCACGCACGCTCATGAGAACGTGAGCGTGACTAAAAATTCACGCACGCTCATGAGAACGTGAGCGTGACTAAAAATTTACGCACGCTCATGAGAACGTGAGCGTGACTAAAAATTCACGCTGACACGTAAAGACGTGTGCATGACTGAAAATTCACGCAGACACGTAAGAACGTATGCGTGACTGAAAATCCACGCAGACACGTAAGAACGTGTGCATGACTGAAAATCCACGCAGACACGTAAGAACGTGTGCGTGACTGAAAATCCACGCAGACACGTAAGAACGTGTGCGTGACTGAGCCTTCGTCCCAAGCCAGAAAATGAAGTTCCCAGCCAGAAAGCACGCCAGGTTGGGAGATCAAAACCCATGAACAACCGAGAATAACAACTTAGATCTAGGAGAAACCAGCCAAAGAAATCAAAAATGCTAAGTACTAAACTCTCTCAGAATCATGAGAGGAAAAGAAATAAACCATAAAAATGGTTCTCCAAGCAAGAAGCAAGATTGCACTTGCCTGCTGCTACTGCTGGTAGGTGGAGAAGTGATGAGAGTAAGAAGAAGTAAGTAATGGTGAAGAATGAGAGTTAGAGGAGAGAGAAGGAGATGGGGCTTAAATAGAAAGGGTGGTGGTAGGTGGGGTTATAGGGTCGGGTCCAACCAAGGCCAACCCGAAGCAAAGTAGAGGGTTAAAAGCAGAAAATAAAATGCAAATAAATTACAGGAATAAATTGCAGGAAATAAAATGCAGGAAATAAAATGCAGACAATTAATTAACATAAAATTTAAAGGAATTTAAATACAGGATAATACATGATAAATATTAAATAAATATACATGAATTACACATGTATAAAAACATGCATTCTAGGAACGGGGAGTGACACTAGTCTCACTGAGATCCCGAGGGCAACAGAATCAGAGACTGGTGGAACCCCACCAAAGATGACTGGAACTGGGACCAGATTCATGTCTGGTCTGGTAATGAAGCGGTGGATAGCATTCGTGCGAGCGGATTGCACATTGGTAGCGGGCCCGACAAACTGATTTGGAAGCTGGAAGCGTCGGGGGCCTTCTCGGTGAGGTCGGCGAGAAGCGCCATTCAGGGTAGAGGGCAGCTGCACACCATGGCGCACTATTGGCACACCTGCATCCCAAAGAAGTGGTCCTTCCTAATGTGGAGAACCATTAGAAAGAAATTACCTACTGACGACATCCTCAACACCATCGGGATTAGCTTAGCTTCTGCATGCACCTGTTGCTCAGAGCGTCAGATGGAGACTAACGATCACACCTTCTGTCATGGGGCCCTTCCGGACAGTATTTGGAGGACCTTCAACCAGTTATTCAACATCGCCCCAGGTGCCGGACGCTTCCACGATCTAGCGACCACTTGGGTTCGGCTTCCCATGGTCACCAGATCGTCGCAGCGGCTGCCACATGGACGATATGGAAGAATCGCAATAAAGCGAGATATGAAGGTCACCAATACTCCAACGACCAGCTCGTCCGGAAGTTTTCCGCCAAAGTCGTAAACGGAGCACTCTGTGTTCCCACAGTCCAAGATTCTTTTGGTCAGTGATCCTCCATAGTCCCTGGCGGTTGTTTCGCCCACCCCTCCCCTTTTTTGTGGTATACCTGTATAGGCTTCGGCATTTTGTGCCTTGTATACGTGTTCCGGCTTCGGTTTTCGAGCCGTCTTTAATAAATGGAGGGGGTTTTCCAATATATATATATATATATATATATATATATATATATATATAAAGAACAAAAGAAATAGAAAAAGAAAAAGGAAAAAAAATAAAAAGGGATTTTATTGGATACTATTGGAACAATACCCATATGCGTACCAAAACCAATACACAGGCCGCCCCTCCCCCAAAACCTGATTCTCCCAAATCCAAAGCCGACCCCAATTATATATCGAGAGAGAGAGGAGTAAATTCATCGAAACCCTAATCTACCCAAACCCTGCCAACATCCTAGCGCCCCTGGCCTCTGCGCACCGCAGGCAAATGCGCACGCGCCTGGAACAGAAGCAACAGCCGCAGCACAGTAGAAGTACAACAGTAGTAGAGCAACAATTCACAGCGCGATTTCGCGATGCACGATCGTCCGATTTCCAATCCATCTTCTTGTGTATGTAGACAACCTATATACCTTTGAATCCCTTTAATTAGTTTATTTAATTTAGCATCATGTGTGACGACATAGGAGTTCCAAAATTGAGAAAAAAACTCAATTTTCTGGATTTAGAAACTATCCCGAAACACCAAGTTGGCGGTCAATTTGTGACCCAATATAACGAAACTTAGAAAACTGCTTGAACAACCTTGTAGACAAATAACCAAGATTGAAACCCTATTTTTAGTTTAATTTCTAGTTGGTTATTTTCTATTTAATATCAATTTGAAAATCAGGAAAAAATTGGAAAAATAGTTTCAAAATTAGAATTTTCACCGATACGACGTGCGCCCCGACAAACCGGTGACATGGTTGCAACCCGTGAGCATCGAAAGACGTGTACGGGTGTTGTGGACGTATGGGATTCAACGGAACTCAATTTTGTGTGCGTGTGCGATAAAATCGAGGCGTATCCGTCGAGATACCCCGTATCGGGCGCCTATTTGCAAACTAGCCATTTACTTTGTACACGTTCGTCACCTCAAGACAAAACTTGTGCCAACAGGTCCGTGTCATTTTTTCGTCCTGTATGCCAAGTTCGTTTCGATTCTGAGAAGGTTGACCGAAACGCTATTTTGGCGGGCCCACGACCCAATCCAACGGACGAATTTGTGCATGCCTACCAAAATCCAACTTTGGACATACGGTTAGGTTGTATCGTCAAACCGGACTTGTAGACATGTAGTTTCATGACTTTAGAGACCGTAGATACTGGCATACTTTTCGGTGCAAAGTAGGTCCAACGGCGGATATCGTTTTGACCCAAAATTACTGTTTTGCCCCTGTGTCCAGAATTAGACTTATGGTAGGCTATCCGAGCTAATTTGACTATTCTGAACATGTTGGTAATATTTATTTCCTTCCTCGAAGACTGTTGTGAGAATTTGACTTTTGTGACTCGTCGATTGACTGAATAGTGTTGGTTCTACGTGCTACCACCAAGAAAGTATACCTTGCCTTTTTTTACAGTTTATTTACATGCTTATATTCCTACTCCTTTTATTACATTTCATCATTAGTCTTGGGATGATTGTTGATGTGAGTTTCTTTCATGCATACTAGTTTACTGGTCGTGTTCATATTGTCTTTGTTCACGGTTGGTATTACAGTTCATATTGGATCTGTTCTCACTGTACCTTGACTGAGTCATACCGTGTCATAGAATGAGCGCATTATAACTGAATTGCTACTTTTGATTTCGACTTTTCTTAACCTGCAAGTCCATACTAGGGACGAGGGTTGATTTCTTGAAACTAACCTGCGAGTCCACACTAGGGGCAAAGGTTAGTTATTCGTTCAAACTTGCGAGTCCACACTAGGACGAGGATTAGTTATTCGTTCAAACCTACAGTCCACACTAGGGATGAGGGTTTATTCCTTGAAGCTAACCTGCGAGTCCACACTAGGGGCAAGGGTTAGTTATTTATGCAAACCTGCGAGTCCACACTAGGGACGACGGTTTGATTATCCATTTCTTGTCATGTGTTCATGTTTCCTTTCCAGTAGTTCATTATGCGTAGTTCTTCACATATTCATGTGTCGTAGTTGCTTAGTCCTTTTTGCTTATATCCTAGATTTTTTCATGCATGATAAATTGTTAGATAGGCATGTTTATGTATCTTGCTAGTCCCCTGAGGACTGATGATGATCTCAGGTAGTTGATGCACGAGAGGTGAGTTAGCTAATCATGAGGGTATGATTACTTCAAAAACTGTCTACATCGTTATTTGCACTCTGGTTAGAGTTAGACTCTGTTTTCTTTGGAGTCTAATCGGACATATATGCTAGTGGACTGCAAACCATGAACCATAATGTTCATTCTTGTTTTATATTCTTGTGGATTAAGATATAGTTTAACTTACCATATTAGACATGATACCCTATTCTGGACAACATACATGTATTCGAGTTGGGCTGGAGTCCGCTTGATACGTAGCTGGCTTGCGCACGCGCTCACATCCCGAAAAGCAGGTGCGGTCGGGTCGTGACAATATGTTCCTCGTATCCAAAAGATTTGATACTTTGTATACCTTTCCTAAAATACTTGTTCTGCAATGTTTGCTGGAAAAAAAATTTATTTTAACTTTTTTATGATTTTCTCATAATTAACTATTATTAAATATTTTATTATCGGGACTCAATTAGTAGGCCAAACGTGAAATTAATGATGTAAATTAACATAGGGCTATTGTGTTTGAGTTACCACCAATAAAATAATATTAATAGTGATATAAAATATTTATAAGTATTTTTCAAAAATTAAACTACAATTTTATATTAGTTATAGAGTATTTTTATAAGGAAGTTTGGTACTTTTATACATTTGTATGGTGTAGTATCAACATTATGACCCCTTTTGGAGTATATAAATCAATATAGTTCATATATGGAAAGTCAATAGTGGTAAGTTGAGATAGTATTAATAATAATATAATTATTATAGATGAACTTGGCGGGGAGTAACGAAGGCGTTGGAGTTGGCCAGACAAACACGTAGACGGAGGTTATAGACAAGTGTACCTTGTCAAAGTTTTGGTACTTTTGTATTTTCTTTATTTACTATTTTTTATCTATATGATGGTAGGCTTAGTTGATACTTAGCATCCGATTATTAATCGGGTGGCGATGTCAGTTTACAGATATCGGGTGTCAACACTAGGTATGACGTTGCATCTTATTCGTGTCCATTGGTACGATAGACCACATGACACTGACACGACTTGTGATACAGAGTCTGGCATGAGCTATTCATCGTTATGGACTCTGTGACAGCATGTATGACTTGTTACTTGTTCGTGATATTTACTTTACTTGACGTGACTCGACTTGTTAGTTTTAGAGCATGGGATAGGGAGAACTCTACCAAAATATCCGACCGTCTAGACTCGTGGTCATGCTTCCTTGTGTGGAGCATGTTTACTTGAATATTCACATGGTCTCTGTAGCATAACTATGATATTGTTTATTTTTCGTCTATCGATATCACAGGACGGTGACATGGGTGGTTGCCTGTATGGCTGAGCCTAGTATTTGGATTGTTCTCAATTGTATTTTGTAGTTAGATGGTTATGGTAGTTACCCTTCATTACATATATACATATTATTTTTACTGTTACTTGGCATATTTTTTTGTGCCTTGCTATGTCCCGTAAGGACCTGGTGATCTCTTCATGTATCATGCAGAGCTGGTCTGCTGATCATGGAGCTATTGCTATATCCGACTCATGTATCTTATCATGATTTTAAATTATATCCTTTATTTATACTCTACTCTTAGCTTAGTTTGTAGACCCATGTCGTCCTTCGGGTCTAATCGAACATGTATGTTATTGGGCTGCAGACCATAATATATATTATTTATTTCTAACTTACTTAGTCTGTGGATTGAGAAGATAGATTTATAGTTGTTTGATAGGTAAAATTAGAATACCTAGACATCTATACGTATTCGAGCCGGGCTGGAGTCTACTCGATACATATCTAACGTGTATATGGTCTTATTGTCCTACAAATTTTAGGACTAGAGTTTATATTTTTATGATAACCTATGCAAGTCAGAGCATATCGTTTTGGTTATGTTATTGCACCGAACGAGCCTGCAATAGGATATTGTATTAGGATCTCAATCCACAACTGCTTGAAAAATCTTTTGCTCTTATCTATCGCCCTTGGAACTCGAACAATGAAGTCAATCTCCTCCTTATTGAAATCATTACCATGAATTTTTGTCTTTTTCTATTTCGGAAGGACGAATACTCGTGCCTAAAAAACTAATTGGACTATATTCTATCATATGGTAGAATGTAGTGATAGAGTATTGTAAAAGGGAATAGTTATCTAAGGTAGTAAGGGTTTGGATAGACGCCTCAATTAGATAGACCGAGTAGATCAGACTGTAAAATAGAATTCTTATAGGAGACAATCCTAACGAGAGATTTTAGCATCAATTGGCTACATCCATTCTACCATCTACCTATGATATAGAGATGTTATATAGAGATGGGCTGGAGGTATAGCATAGTTTCTCAATCATAATGAAGGAAGTGATTGGTAGAATATATGGTAGAATTTTAGAGTTAGATGCAGTTTCCTAATTAGAATATGATTACCCCCATGAAAGACTATAGTTGAAAGAATTCAAAAGTCATGTTATGGATAGATGATTCGATAAGGTACTGTAGAATCCTTATAGACCTTTTACGGTTGTAATAAGGTTTAGAAAAATTTTAATTGAAGGATATTGAAAACATGATGGTATGCATATGTAAAGTTACCTCGGACAGTGACCTGAAGGATCTTTATTAGGGAGATTCTTATCAAGAGAATGAATCAAAATAATACGTAATGATAGGTTGTGCCATGGTATCAATCTAGGAATATTTGTTTGAAGAATGGCAAGGATGGTATTAGACTAGATATACTACTATATCTGGACCCAAACTGGATCACAGTCAATCTGATTTAGAGAATTAACAAAATGATAACTGATATGATCCAATACGACACATTAAGTTCAAGACAGGACATCATCGACGATCTAATACAACGTATCTAGTTCAAGACAGACATCGTCAACAAAGCTATTACACTGCAAATGTATTTGTTCTCAGTCTATAATTTTTTAATTTATTGAGTCTAGGTAAATGTACGTTGAATCGCACTGAGTCATCTCAACCCTTAGACATACTTCTCCAAGCTCTATAATCCAAAACAAAATAATCCCTGAATCAAACCAAACCACCATAGCCCATTTAGAACTTCTGGTCTGAGGTAGATAGAGTTCGGGCCAAACTCTGCCCCCGAAAATTAGCAAACTAATTTTAGGAACACCCAGCTATGTGCTGTCCAAAGTTCAAATTTTTCTTTATTTGGAACAAAATTCTGGCCAAACTCTGCCTCCCCTGACTAGTATAAATAGGGCTTGATTTCTCTCATTTGAAAACATCTCTCACTCTCAATCTTCTAAGCCTTATACATTCTAAGTCTTACTTTTCCAATCTAGTAGCCATAAAACTTCCTAAGCCCTATGCTGCTCAGTGCGATTTAGCTAGAACTTCTGTGCAAGAGTTGAAAAGAAGTCACTTGGAAAATTCCAAGTTTTGCTTTTGCGAAGTTTCAAGAAGTTGGGGTGCTCTTCTGAGTAAAGACACGTGTGTACCATATTTCATAAATAGTAAATTTCAATCCTAAGCTAGTGTCACGACCCGGTCGCAAATCGTTGGGTTGAATCGGACCATGCCCAGCCTGCACCATTGTGAGACGGCGGTAGTAAGCTGTATCCAAATGCAGGTAATCACAACAACACAATATATTTGTCACAACATCTAAAATTTTGAATAATAAAAACTTGTCCAACAAAAGGTTCATTTAATACAACTGATAAAATAAAACTGTCTTTTATTCAACATCAAATCTAAAAGGTAAATCATCCTCTAGAGAGTAGGCTTATCGGCCACAGAATCATCGTCCTCCAAATGGGACTCTGGCAGAACAGGTGGATAAAGCACCGGGTCGTAGTAGCTATTTTACAACAGCTCAGCTTCATCAAATGAACCTATTGGGGGTGGAGGATCCAGTCATGAAAGGGGCAAAGTACAATTATGAAAATTTAATAATTTAACTAATAATTAGAAATTTGCAGTTTAAACAGTTGAAATACTTGAACAATTAAAAACAATGTGATTTGAGTATGTAATGCTTATGACCGGCTTGGGTTGTACAATAGTATCCTAGTGATACGATACGGCTTATCCCCGTGTGCAAGAGGGGTAAGCTCGCACAATCATATATACAATATGAGGGGTATTGGTCATAATACACTACACTACTTCCCCAATTCTACAATCAATACTCTAGGAGAGCGTTCCGTATAGCAATGTGGTTTAATCTTGCAATATTACCATTATTAACTTAATTGAAAAATAAACACAAATGTACTTGCCTTTGTTTATGACTGGGTTTGAAGAGTCGGTCCCGAAAAGAGAATCAAACTCGTCCTCGAAATCCTATATTTGAGAAGTTCTGCCTTAGAACCAAAATTGAACCAGATCTAGGTGTGCTAGTTACAATCTCTAGAATTTGATCCTAGTCAAATTTTTATGTTGTTATAAACAAAATACGTTTATCGATGCGATTCAAGTTATTAATTTAACGAGGGAAAAATTAAGTTAACATTTTTATTGAAAACTTCGCATTTTTTAATTATTTGGTAAAACTTCGTATTTGTAATATATATATATATATAAATTAGTTATTTTTCTTTTAATGAGAAAACATAAAATTTTCTAGGTTACAAACTTGAAATCTATTATTATTAATGTGAGAAAACTCTTATTAATTTTTCTATAAAAATAAATATTTAGTTTACCGTTTACGTGTTACCTACAAAACAACAATCCAGAAAAATAAAAGGAAAAACTAAATTACTTATTACAGGTCTACAGAAAATAGAAAAGAAAACTTGGACTTATGTCCTTACAAATTTTACGTAAATTAATTTAAATTCATAGGCGATCTCTGAATACCGCGAACGGTCCAACAGTAGGCCGAAGCCCTGCACCAAAATAATAATAGCAGTAATCCATTCTAAAAATAATAATAAATTAAAGATAATTATTAAAATACGTCTCAAACTTGGTCATTCAAAACTCATGTTTTAACTAATGCCTCAACGTCCGGGTTGGCCGATTTCGTTTGCAGTTAGTTAGGGCCCATGGACCAATATGGTCGTCGCCCGAAAAGATACAGAAATCCGTTTTAAATCAACACTCCAAAATGTAGTTTGTTTTGCAAAGATCGGAATTTGAAAATAGTTTAAAGTATATTTTCGAAAATTTGGGCAGCACTTCCTCTATAATTGGGACAACCCAATCCTGGGAAAATGCCAACCAACACAAATATTCCAAATCACAAAACATTCTCAACCAAAAATTCCATTTTATCCAACCCATGAATAGGTTTATATTAGAATCACAGGAAAAACTTTCCAAACTATAAAATTTGGAAAATCCGAAATAGCACGGAAAACCAAAAAAAACACAGAACCTTTCTAAGGAAAATGGTCACAGAGCCATTTTCGAAAATCCGAACATCTCTCAGAATTTTCGAGAACCACAGAACTATCAACAACAACATCCAAACCACAAAACCATATCCAAATTAATGGTTTAATTTTGAGCAACCACAGAAGCAAAATACCACAGAATCATTCCGAAGGGAATTCAGAAAATCTGAATCCACGAATCGGAGAACATGTCATCATTGACACCAAGAGAGGGACACGAAGATACGAAAATTATACCTCGGGTGCTCGACTAGAGCTCTTAGATGAAAATAGGAAAAAAATGAAAAACCCGCGAATCTCAAAAATCCAGAACACGCGGAACAGCAAAACGTGCCTTGGAAAGAACGGATCTAAACAGAAACCGGGCACATGGAAGGCAGCACGCACAGAAGGTGCGCACGCAGCGGCGAGAGGCGCCGGGGGCTGACCTGGGCGGCCGACGACGGTGTGCTGCCGCGAGGAAGGCGGCGGTCGGCTCGGGAAAGCCACGGAGGTCGCCGGACCGGGAGGCAACGTCGAGGTCGGCAGAGAGGGGCCTGGCCGAGGTGCTGCGGGGCCGCGGAGGGAATCGGGCAGCCGAAAAAATCACCGAAAGGGAGAGGATCAGGCGGGGGTTCGCCGGATTTGGAGGTTATGGTGTGGACTAGGCTTTGGGGAAGGTGGATGAAGAAGTGTGAAGAAGAGGTAAGGGTTTTATAGGAAATTTTTTTGGGGGTTTCGGAACCCAAAAGCCATGGCCATTCGGGAAGGTGAACGGAGCGTCACGCTCGGAAGGGAAGGTCGGCTAGCGAACGTTTGGGAAAGAAAGGAAGAGTTTTCCTTTCCAGGTGAGAGAGAGAGGAAGAGATTAAGAGTTTAATGAAAAATTTTGTATTGTAGGAAAAAGTTAAATGAGTATTAATTATAAGTATTCTTTTCTTTTTACTAAGGAAAAATATATTCATATTTATAATTATATATACTAACAGATTTGTTTCGGGAAAACCAAAATTGAGTTTTCCAAAATAGATTCAAGATGGGTTCGGGACGGGTCAGGTCAAACACAAAAATCCAGGTAAAATAACTTTTCTAAAATATGGTTTTTTATAAAAATGATAATAATTAATTTAGCAACTAATTATACAATAGAAATAAAATTTTACGGGTTTGTCCAAACACTAAAATTTTCAGAAATATTAATTATAGTAAATAAAAATAACACTAAATTAATTAATTAAATTACGGGTTTCACAACCTTCCCTCCTTAAGAAATTTCGTCCTCGAAATTAAAGGATAGGGTTAGGAATTACCTCAGGTCTCAAATAGATACGGATACTGCTCCCGTATCTCATCTTCTCGCTCCCAGGTAGACTCGCCTGGGGAATTATGTCACCGCATAACTCTGACTATGGGCGTCACAGAGTTCCTGGTTTTCTTCTCACCTCGGTCTAGAATTGCCACTGGCTTCTCTAGTACTGTGAGGCTAGGTCCAATCTCCAGCTCTGAATGGTCCAAGATATAGCTCGGATCCGGGATGTAGCGTCTGAGCTGTGAAACGTGGAAGATGTTGTACACACCTTCAAGATTAGCTGGTAGAGCTAATCGGTACGCTACTTCTCCAATTCGGCCCAAAACTTCGAATGGGCCGATGTACCTGGGGCTCAGCTTTCCTGCTTTGCCAAATCTGATAGTTCCTCTGGTAGGAAAGATCTTAACGAAGACATTATCTCCTGCTTCGAACTCCAGTGGTCGACGACTGCTATCAGTTCAATGCTTCTGTCTGTCCTGAGCAATCCTGAGCTTGTCTAATCACCATTACCTTCTCTGATGCATCGGTCACCATCTCCGGTCCAAGCAGTACTCTTTCTGGCCGAACTCTGCCTCCCCTGACTAGTATAAATAGGGCTTGATTTCTCTCATTTGAAAACATCTCTCACTCTCCTTCTAAGCCTTATACATTCTAAGTCTTACTTTTCCAATCTAGTAGCCATAAAACTTCCTAAGCCCTATGCTGCTCAGTGCGATTTAGCTAGAACTTCTGTGCAAGAGTTAAAAAGAAGTCACTTGAAAAATTCCAAGTTTTGCTTTTGCGAAGTTTCAAGAAGTTGGCGTGCTCTTCTGAGTAAAGGCACGTGTGTACCATATTTCATAAATAGTAAATTTCAATCCTAAGCTAGTGTCACGACCCGGTCGCAAATCGTTGGGTTGAATCGGACTATGCCCAGCCTGCACCGTTGTGAGACGGCGGCAGTAAGTGTATCCAAATGCAAGTAATCACAACAACACAATATATTTGTCACAACATCTAAAATTTCGAATGATAAAAACTTGTCCAACAAAAGGTTCATTTAATAAACTGATAAAATAAAACTGTCTTTTATTCAACATCAAATCTAAAAGGTAAATCATCCTCTAGAGAGTAGGCTCATCGGCCAAGAATCATCGTCCTCTAAATGGGACTCTGGCAGAACAGCTGGATAAAGCACGGTTCGTAGTAGCTATTTATCAATAGCTCAACTTCATCAAAGGAACCTATTGGGGGTGGGGATTCCAGTCAGGAAAGGAGCAAAGTACAATTATGAAAATTTAACAATTTAACTAATAATTAGAAATTTGCAGTTTAAACAGTTGAAATACTTGAACAATATTTTCCAAAATTTTCCACAATTAAAAACAATGTGATTTGAGTATGTAATACTTATGACCGGCTTGGGTTATACAATAGTATCCTAGTTATACGATATGGCTTATCCCTGTGTGTAAGAGGGGTAAGCTCGCACAATCAATATGCAATATGAGGGGTATTGGTCATAATACATTACATACTTCTCCAATCCCACAATCAATAACAATCAATACTCTAGGAGAGAGTTCGTGTAGCAATGTGGTTTAATATTGTAATATTACCATTATTAACTAAATTGAAAAATAAACACAACCGTACTTGCCTTTGTTTATGACTGGGTTTGAAGAGTCGGTCCCGGAAAGAGAATCAAACTCGTCCTCGAAATCCTACATTTGAGAAGTTCTGCCTTAGAACCAAAATTGAACCAGATCTAGGTGTGCTAGTTACAATCTCTAGAATTTGATCCTAGTCAAATTTTTATGTTGTTATAAACAAAACACGTTATTGATGCGATTCAAGTTATTAATTTAACGAGGGAAAAATCAAGTTAACATTTTTATTGGAAACTTCGCATTTTTCAATTATTTGGCAAAACTTCGTATTTTGTATAATATATATATATATATATATATATATAATATATATATATATATATATATTATATATATATATATATAGTATTTTTCTTTTAATGAGAAAACATGAAATTTTCTAGGTTACAAACTTGAAATCTATTATTATTAATGTGAGAAAACTCTTATTAATTTTTCTATAAAAATAAATATTTAGTTTACCGTTTACGTGTTACCTACAAAACAACAATCCAGAAAAATAAAAGGAAAAACTAAATTACTTATTACAGGTCTACAGAAAATAAAAAAAACTTGGACTGTCCTTACAAATTTTACATAAATTAATTTAAATTCATAGGCGAGCTCTGAATACCGCGAACGGTCCAACAGTAGGCCGAAGCCCTACACCAAAATAATAACAACAGTAATCCATTCTAAAAATAATAATAAATTAAAGATAATTATTAAAATACGTCTCAGACTTGGTCATTCAAAACTCATGTTTTAACTAATGCCTCAACGTCCGGGTTGGCCGGTTTCGTTTGCAGTTAGTTAGGGTCCACGGACCAATATGGTCGTCGCCCGAAAAGATACAGAAATCCGTTTTAAATCAACACTCCAAAATGTAGTTTGTTTTGCAAAGATCGAAATTTGAAAATAGTTTAAATATATTTTGAAAATTTGGGCACACTTCCTCTATAATTGGGATAACCCAATCCTGGGAAAATGCCAACCAACACAAATATTCCAAATCACAAAACATTCCCAACCAGAAATTCTATTTTATCCAACCCAAGAATAGGTTTATATCAGAATTACAGGAAAAACTTTCCGAACTATAAAATTCAGAAAACCCGAAATAACTCAGAAAACCAAAAAAAAAACACAGAACCTTTCTAAGGAAAATGGTCACAGAGCCATTTTCGAAAATCCGAACTTCTCTCAAAATTTTCGAGAACCACAGAACTATCAACAACAACATCCAAACCACAAAACCATATCCAATTTAATGGTTTAATTTCGAGCAACCACAGAAGCAAAATACCACAAAATCATTCCGAAGGAAATTCAAAAATCCGAATCCACAAATCGGAGACCATCATCATTGACACCAAAAGAGGGACACAAAATACGAAATTATACTCGGGTGCTCGGCTAGAGCTCTTAGATGAAAATAGGAAGAAAACGGAAAAACCAGCGAATCTCGAAAATCCAGAACACGCAGAACAGCAAAACGTGCCTTGGAAAGCACAGATCTGGACAAAAACCGGGCACGGGGAAGGCAGCACGCACAGGAGGTGCGCACGGCAGCGGCGAGAGGCGTCGGGGGCTGATGGGCGGCGGCTGCGGTGTGCGACCGCAAAGAAGGCGGTCGGCTCGAGAAAGCCACGCGGGTCGCCGGACGGGGAGGCGGCGTTGGGGTCGGCCGAGAGGAGCCTGCCCGAGGTGCTGCGGGGCTGCGGAGGGAATCGGCGGCCGAAAAATCGTCGGAAGGGCGCGGATCAGGTGGGGGTTCGCCGAATTTGGGGTTAGGGTGTGGACTAGGCTTTGGGGAAGGTGGATGAAGAAGTGTGAAGAAGAGGTGAGGGTTTTATAGGAGAAAAATTTTGGGGGTTTCGGAACCCAAAAGCCATGGCCGTTCGGGAAGGCGGAGCGTCACGCTCGGAAGGGAAGGTCGGCTAGCGAACGTTGGGAAAGAAATAAAGCGTTTTCCTTTCCAGGTGAGAGAGAAAGAAAGAGAGATTAAGAGTTTAATAAAAAAATTTGTTTTATAGGAAAAAGTTAAATGAGTATTAATTATAAGTATTCTTTTCTTTTTACTAAGGAAAAATATATTCATATTTATATTATATATTAACATATTTGTTTCGGGAAAACTGAAATTGAGTTTTCCGAAATGGATTCAAGATGGGTTCGGGACGGGTCAGGTCAAACACAAAAATCCAGGTAAAATAATTTTCTAAAATATGGTTTTTTATAAAAATAATAATAATTAATTTAGCAACTAATTATACAATAGAAATAAAATTTTACGGGTTTGTCCAAACGCTAAAATTTTCAGAAATATTAATAATAATAAATAAAAAAACACTAAATTAATTAATTAAAATTATGGGTTTTACAGCTAGAGTTCTCCGGCCTGGACTAGTCCTCCACGAGGGAAACTAGGTTATATCGCTGTGTTTGCGTGTGCTCATATAAACTCTTATATTTTTTTATTATTACTCTAATTATATAGTTGCTTCTGGACTTAGCATAGAGTGAATTTTTTAATTGGTCATTATTGATACAAACTCTATTCACCCCCTCTATAGTTGCCTACACGTTACTTCAATTGGTATCAGAGCACTGATCTCTTGATAAAGGATTAACATCTTAAGAGCTGATCCATGGCAACCACATAACCCATTTTCACCAACTATGGTGAAGGACAATCCACTAATAGGCCACCCCTATTTGATGGAACCAACTACACCTGCTGGAAGACACAAATGAGCTTCTATCTGAAATCTCTAGACTTTGACTTATGGACCATAGTCACAGATGGTTATAAGAAGCCTGCTTGAATTGTTGTTAAGGGAATCTCATAGAGAAATCCCACGACAAATACACTGATCAAGAAAAAAACATGCTAGTCTAGATGTTAGGGCTATTAATGCTCTTTTCTGTACTATAGACAGGACTGAATTCAACAGGGTATCTATGTATTCCACTTCGCACGATGTATAGAAGCTTCTAGAAGTGACTAATAAAGGAACCACTCAAGTCAAGGAATCAAAAATCAGTCGACTAATACAGGAGTACGAAGCATTCAAGATGAAGCCCAATGAGACGATCAAACAAATGATCAGTAAATTCCTCGACATCGTCAACCCTCTATCTTCCCTCGGTAAGGAGTACTCCAACTATGAGAAGATACGCAAGGTGCTAAGGGAACTATGAAGAACTAGAACCCCAAAGCCCCGACAATCATCGAAGGGAATGATCTCACCACCATATATATAAAAACTCTGGTGGGCAAACTAATAACGCATGAGCTCGACCTCAAGGACTTTGAAGAATCTACTCCAAAGGAAAAAGAAATCGCTCTAAGAGATGATCGTCGAAAGGCTACTCCAGATAAAACAGACGATGATGACTCCGATGGTGTTGATCAAGCACTCATGGTTCGCAACTTCAAGAAGTTTCTATGTTTCAACAAAAGGAAGAAGGAACAATACAAAGACGACGATAAAGATCCTATTTGTTTCTGCTGTAAGAAGACGGGACATGTCAAGAAAGACTGCCCTGCACCAAAGAAAGGGAACCGATATGAAAGATCATACAAGAGGCCATCCTCTCGAAAGTATGCCAACACAATCATCTGGCATGAAAGCGAAGTCAGTGACTCAGAAGAAGAAGAGGACACTCCCCAAGATACTGCAAACGTCTGCCTAATGGCAACGTCCGACAAGGTAACAAATGATCCACTTGATGATTTTACTTCTGATGAACTTGGAGATACTTTTAGTGACTTACTTGAAGATTATAAGAAGTTACTTAGCAAGTACAAACATGAAAAGGATAAGATCAAGAGTCATGAAGTTGAGATTCATAGACTATCATGCTTGCTTGATAATGTTAGAGACACGTCTCCTACTTATAACCCTGAGGAATTATCTAAGCTTAAATTAAGCTTACACGATGCTGAGTCTTGTATTGAGAAATAAATACATGATCTTACCGTACTCAACAAAGAGCTTACGGAAGAGAAAAAGAAAAATAATGTTGTAGCTGTAAGAATTAGTACCTTGACTGCTAAATATAATAAAATGTATACTGCCTCTAAAAGATTAGAGATCATGCTAGACAAACAGGTTATTCAACCTCAAACTCAGTCTCACAGTCACAGCACTCATATGAGACATAAGAACACTCAACACAAGAATACACAACATAGGAAAAGTGCAAACACATGCTGCATACAAACACGCTTTTATGTACACATACTCTCATGCAACACGTCAATCACCCACACATAGACATCGTTAACATCCTGCTCCTAACACAAACATGCATGTTATATGTCACTACTGTGGTAAGTTTGGACACACTTCACCACAATGTAGATTAAGAAGATTAGTTGATTTAAACTTATATGCATGGGTACCGAAGACTAATATTTTAGGACCCTCAAGAATTTGGGTACCAAAGGTCACATCTACTCGTGGTGTAGGTGGACCTTCCTTCATCTTCTAGAAGCAAATGGATTCTCGATAGTGGGTGCTCGCGACATATGACTAGAAATGTAAATCTTTTGGCAACACTATCGATGAAAAGGTAAGGATATGTATCCTTTGGAAATAATTTGAAAGGTTATATTATAGGTAACGGTACTATTGGTAATCCTCCCTTTCCTGTCATTAAGGATGTCTGTTTACTAACAGAGTTAAAGCATAACTTGCTAAGCATTAGTCATCTTGCTGAAAATGGATATGATATTAACTTTGGGAAAACTAAATACTCTATATATGATAAATCAACTAGAGACATCGCTTTTGAAGGAATAAGGAAAAATAACATCTATATATTCTCTCTCTCAAAAGATACTAAAAATGCAGGAAGATGCCGTTACGCTCACAAGGATGAAAGATTATTATTGCATATGCATCTTGGACATGCAAACATGGATACCATATCAAGACCGTCAACCAAGAAGCTAGTAAGAGGACCACCAGATATCACTTTCAAAAAGGATACAGTATGTGCCGAATGTGAGAAAAATAAGGCGACTAAGTCCTCTTTTAAATCCATCAACTCTGTAAATATTACTAGACCCTTGCAACTTCTTCATATGGATTTGTTCGGTCATAGTAGAGTAGCCAGTCTTGGTGGAAAACTCTACGCCTTTGTGATTGTTGATCATTTTTCATGCTTTACTTGGGTTTTCTTTCTTTCAAACAAAAGTGATACTATTTCCGTTTTTGAATTTTTGCTAAAAAGGTTCAAAATGAAAAAGGCTTCATGATTACTCGAATTCGAAGTGATCAAGGCAGCAAATTCAAAAACTCTAATTTCAAAAAGTTTTGTGATTCAAATTGTTTTAATCATGAATTTTTGTGTCCTAAAACTTTCCAACAAAATGGTGTTGTGGAGCGGAAGAATAGAGCTCTTGGCGATATGGGCAGAGTCATGTTGAATCAATTTTTACTTCTGAAATATTTTTGGACAGAAGCTGTAAGCACAGTATGCCATGTCTTGAATAGGATTTTGATTCGACCTATTTCAAAGAAAACTCCCTATAAACTTTGGTTTGGTAGAACACCAACTATTTCTTTTTTTAATGTTCGGTTATCGATGCTTTATCCTGAATACCAAAGACAACTTAGGCAAGTTTGATGCCAAAGCCGACGAAGGTATTTTTTTGGTTATGCTGCCAAGAGTAAAGGATACAGAGTGTTCAACAAACGCTCCATGATTGTTGAAGAATTTTCTAATGTTACTTTTAATGAGAACAATAGTTCAGCAGCTGTTCTTGATGACGACGATGATGTCTACATCAAATCAATAATTCCTACCCCTGAGAGTACAACATCTGGAACCAGTTCTCTGGATAGCTTACCAAAGAAGTTCCACTTTACACCAGAACATCCGAAAAACTTGGTAATAGGTGAGGTATCAAAAGGAGTAAGCACTCGTTCATCTGTTAGAGACTCTATAGCTACCACTGCTTTTATTTATCAAATAGAACCTAAAAATGTTTTAGAAGCTTTTTCTGATGAATTTTGGATATATGCAATGCAAGAAGAACTCAAGCAATTCGAAAGAAATCAGGTTTGGAAACTTGTTCCTAAACCTGCTAATCATTCGATCATTGGTACTGGATGGGTCTTTCGTAACAAAGTTAATGAGGTCGGTTCAGTCACACGCAACAAAGAATGTCTTGTAGCTTAAGGATACAACCAAGAGGAAGATATCAACAACGATGAGACGTACGCTCCTATAGCACGACTTGAATCAATCTGTATGCTTTGTGTCTTTGCAAATTTTTAAACTTTTTCAAATGGATGTTAAAAGTGCTTTTCTAAATGGTTTTATTAAAGAAGAAGTTTTCGTAAAGCAACAACCTAGTTTTGAAAACTATAAGTTTCCTGATCATGTTTTCAACCTTAAGAAAGCTCTTTATGGCATCAAACAAGCCCCTCGAGCTTAATATCAACGCCTAAGCACTTTTTACTTGAAAAAGGTTTTTTAAAAGGGAAGATTGACACGATACTCTTTATAAAATTAATTGATGACACAATTCTATTAGTACAAATTTATGTAGATGATATCATCTTTGGGTCTACTAATGAGGTATTATGCCAAGAATTTGCCAAGTGTATGCAGAATGAGTTCGAGATGAGCATGATGGGGGAGCTTAACTACTTCCTTGGATTGCAAGTCAAACAAAACTCACAAGGAGTCTTCATCAGCCAATCAAAGTATACAAAAGACATGCTGAAGAAATTTGATCTTGACAACATCAAACCAATTAGTACTCCGATGGTTACTACAACCAAATTAGAACCTGATAAAAGCGACAAACCAGTCGACCAACGTAAGTATCAAGGTATGATTGGTAGTATACTTTATTTAACTGCTAGTCGTCCCAATATAATGTTTAGTGTTTGCCTATGTGCTTGTTATCAAGTCAACCCTAAGGAATCACACATGACCGTAGTTAAGCGTATCTTTCGATACCATAAAGGCACTATTACAATGGGCTTGTGGTATCCCAAAATCACATCCTTTGACCTACTCGGTTATTCGGATGCTAATTTTGCTGGATGCAAAGTCGACCGTAAAAGTACCAGTGGCACGTATCATTTTTAGGTAAAGCTTTAGTCTCTTGGTTTAGCAAGAAGCAAAACTCTATCACACTATCTACAATAGATGCTGAATACATAGCTGCAGGACATTGTTGTGCTCAGATTTTATGGATAAAGCAACCCTAGCAGACCATAATTTATCTTTTCAGCACATTTCTATATTCTGTGATAATACTAGTGCTATTAACTTGACAAAGAACCCAATATGTCACTCACACACTAAGCATATAGAAATTTGATACCATTTTCTAAGAGATCATCAATTGTAAGGCACTATTACTCTAGAATTTATAGACACTGATCATCATATAGCAGACTTTTTCACTAAACTACTTGCCGAAGAGCATTTCAACTATATTCGTCGAAAATTAGGAATCTTAGATAAAAATGTCATACAATAAGTCTTACCTGAACAAATAATTATTAAATCAAATTCGTATATATTGTATTGTTTTAGGTACAAGCCGAAAGGGCCCTTCTAACAACAAGGCATAAAAGTGTAAGCGACACGGTACCTAGTGTCTTCGGACTACCGCTAGCTGGGATCCGGCCCCTACTTCTAACCTGAGGCAATTCACATGTACTGATCAATGATTCACAAAGTTTGTCGCATGTTCCATTTATTTTATGACTAATAAAATCCATTATCTTTAATTCGAGACTATCTTTTCTCTATTTTGTTACCACCCTTAATCTGCTTAGAGTTTTGGACACACCAGAACCGAACTCGGGTCGAACTCTGTCTAGTGAGTTATAGAACTTACAGCCACTCCTGGCTATCCTATCTGCCTTGATCAAACCAACTTGTCTTTTATAAGCAGCCGGCCCTACATGTTTTATACCCAAAAATTATACTTCTTCTTCACCTTCCACCTCTCTCCAACCTATTTTCTCTAAACCCTAACCCTAGTTCTCTCTAATCTTGTGCTAGTTACTCTCCAAAGTCAAGAATCAAAGTTTTTGGGTGATTCTCTTCCATCCTCAACACTTATTTTTGAGGTATATCTCTTGTTGTTCTTCATCTCTATTTTATTATCTTCTTTTCAACGGCACCTAGAATTTTTAATAGAGGAAAGAGGATTAGGAGTGAAGCTTCATCATCCAATCCTCATTCTCTTCCTTCTAATGTCAATCCCCCTCACCCATTATTCAATCCACCTCCTTCCAATGTCGACACTTACAATGAGCAAATCTTTGTTTTGTTAGAAGCCTCTAATTAGTGGTATTCCAATTTTTGCTCACGTAGTGTGGTGCCATGACTTCCCAACAATTTCACCGTATTTTCTGAATTTGATCCTAATTTTAAGGATCTTTGTCTTGATGAACTTCTGGCTATCTCTTCAAAAATTTATCTCAATGCAATTCAAATATTCTATTGCAATCTTACGTATGATGATCATAAGATTTATTCTAGGGTAGTCGGTATGAACATTGAGTTCGATGACTTCGACTTGGCAGATTGCTTACAACTCCCTGAACCCAATTCTTGGGAACGTATTGTTGATGCTCGTGAATTCAAATTTGTTGGCGATATCACCGTAGAAGGCTTTAAGGACATGATGTGTGCACCAAATACTCGCCCTCGTAAACTTCATGCCAAATATCTCAACAACAACATTTATTAACTTTATCGCATCATATTTTCGTCCATCCTATCCAAAGTCGGATCTACTGATGAAGTGACTTACCTTGCGATTATGGCACTATTCTATCTACACTTCACCATCCTTTTCAATTTTCTATGCACGATGATGGACTAGATAATTTATGCAAGAAAGAAGCCCAAAGCACTTGCCTATGCAATATGTACCTTCCTATGATCTGTTTTGTCTTCAATATTCCTTTAGATGAGTGTCAGTTTTAGCAGCTCTGTCATATCTCTCTAAGGCTCGTAGGACTATTCCTGCACCAGTTCCACCTACTCCTGTTGAGGAAGAATCTTCCGATTCTGATGCCCCTTAACCCGATCCTCCTGCCACCCTAGATTCCATCAGAGACTTGTTGTCTGATCACTTCCGGTTGGAAGACGATCGCTATACTCGGCTGGACTATCGGACTACTCTTCAGATGAGCGCCATCAACAACACTCTTCATGACATCCAGTCCAACATGGCACAGCATCCTACTATGTCGTTTCCTACAGGTCGGGTCTCGCAAAGGCTATCGGATTGATGACCCTTAGGCCATGAGATATCTGGATCCTAATGCTACTTTTTTCGATCCTCATCGCTCTGCCAGCAAGCCGTCGGACTCTGCCGGTCCATCCCATCCTCTACCTCCATGATGGTTGTGGTTGACTACTTGATGATGCTGCTGATACATCTTAGTTATGATTTTGCTTTGTAGTTTCATTTTATGCACTCTAGTTATATTTCTGCTTTGTTTATTATTTCATTTGATATGTATGACTACAAGTTTTTTTTACTAGATTATCAAAATTGCTAGTGTTCTCTATTAAATGTTTGGTTATGGTTAAAGTTGTGTGCTTGCTCTCTTCACTTTGTTTATCCTTTATCTCTTTACGGGGGAGCTATACACTATTTTACTAAGTGACAAAGGGGGAGAATAATAGATATTTGATGTATATAACGTGATATTATATATGAATTGTGTTGTGATTGGATAAAAACATTGTACCAGGACAGAAACGGATATATCTAGTTGCGGGGCAGCCACTTCATATGTGCAAATTATTTTATCTCCTTCAACATGTGTCCAGGTATGAATATTGAGACATAGAAATATCATTTTATCAATTATCAAAATAGGGGAGATTGTTGACCCTAACTGGATCACAGTCAACCTGATAGAGAATTAACAAAATAATACCTGATATGATCTAATACGACACATTAAGTTCAAGACAGGACATCATCTACGATCTAATATAATGTATCTAGTTCAAGACAGACGTCGTCAACAAAGCTGTTACATTGTAAATGTATTTGTTCTCAGCCTATAATTTTTTAATTTATTAAGTCTAGGTAAATATACGTTGAGTCGTACTGAGTCATCTCAACCCCTAGACATACTTCTCTAAGCTCAACAATCTAAAATAAAATAATCCCTGAATCAAACGAAACCACCATAGCCTATTTAGAACTTCTGGTCTAAGGCAGACAGAGTTCGGGCTGAACTGTGCCTAAGGCAGAACTCGGGCCGAACTCTGCCTCCTAAAAATTAGCAACCTAATTTTTATGAACACCCTGCTGCGAGCTGTCTAACGTTCGAATTTTTGAATCTTTTGTACAGAATTCTGGCCGAAATCTGCCTCCCCTGACTAGTATAAATAGGGCTTGATTTCTCTCATTTCAAAACATCTCTCACTCTCAATCTTCTAAGCCATATACATTCTAAGTCTTACTCTTCCAATCTACTAGCCACAAAATTTCCTAAGCCCCAAGGTGTTCAGTATGATTCAGCTAGAAGTTCTGTGCAAGAGTTGAAAAAAAGTCACTTAGAAAATTCTAAGTTTTGCCTCTGCAAAGTTTTAAGAGGTTGGTGTGCTCTTCTGAGCAAAGGCAAGTGTATATCGTATTTCACAAATAGTGGATTTCAATCCTGAGCTAGAGTTTTCAGGCCTGTACTAGTCCACCACGAGGGAAATAAGGTTATATCACTGCATGTGTTTGCGTGTGCTCTTCTAAACTCTTATATTTTTCGCATTATTACTCTCTGATTATATAGTTGCTTTTGGACTTAATATAGAGTTAATTTTTTGATTGGTCATTATTGACACAAACTCTATTCACCCCCTCTAGAGTTGCCTACACGTTACTTCACTATATACCTATAAAAAATAACTTGAAAGGACCTATTAACAACCATGACTAGAAGATTAGTCGATAGGTGGTTGTCAAGGTATCATATATAAGAATTGTTTAGCATTAGCATGCCCATTACTTAGTAGACAAGCATATAAGGGTTAGGACATAGCAGACCACATTTTAGCGTAAACATGTCATATTGATATGAGAGACGATTGGAGAAACCCCAAGCCACAAAAGTGGATGAATTGGTTAAAATCAAGATATATGACCTTCAAGGTAGTACAAGTTAGATCATGACTTTAGAGATTAGCTAGTCTCGTTCTTAGGAAATCTTGATAGATAGTTTATACTTTAGAAGGAGTCGGTGATCGTTATCTTCAGACTGATTGATCATTTGAAGCCCAAGATCACTCCGGTAACTACAAGTATAGTTCGCCATCGACTAGTTCGACCAGCTGGCAGGAGCTATAAGCCCCCTGAATTTAGGGCTTATTGTTTTCAATTTTATAAATCAATTATTTGCAATAGATATTATTATTTAATTAAATGCTCTTTACTGTGACTTTGACTTCTGGAGCGTCAGGGATGCCAATCTCTGAAAACTCTCTTCATCACTGTGTAGTTGACAAGATTACCTTCACGTTGATATATCATGTTCCATCCAAACTTGTTCCCTTATACTCTTTTTGTTTTGCACAACTTCAGGTCAATTTAGACCATTTGATCGTTGATTAATTATTAATTGATTTCCCACTCTTTTCCTTGATCCTCATAAGCATGTTACCGTAACTTTTAATTTATGAGCACCAGACTAGTCATTTTCTTGAAACCAACTTCTCATGCATGATCTACTCGAGACACTCTTCACCTATGACCTTCGTGTCCCACTCAGACACACCATCTTGTGCTTTATTTGCTTCGCACAACTTTTGGGTCAATTTAGGCTAATTAATTATCCACCGTTGAATGTAACCTGACATCCAATTTAATTTCGGAACCCGACATCGATCCAACCTAGTCGACCCAAAATATAGACATGGCCCACATGAAGCATACTATCCGCATGACACTTGTGTCCCATTTATTTGAGCCCCCATATGCTACTTATTTATCCATGATCATAAATACCTAATTAAATTCAATTATTGCACCATGTCCGATTTTGATCCGACCTAGTTCAACTGAACCCAACCCCAGCTCCATGTTACCATCCATCATGACACCCTCACCCTCATTGCCCTTAAAAAATATTAAATACCTAGTTTATCCATTTTAAATATTTATGGATAACCCCTTTAATTAAACCCCTAGAAATAATCTATTCCCCATTTAAATCCTAGCCTTCCATTCTTCTACACACCATCATCACACCCATTCCTAGCACTCACTCACACAACCTCCCCAACCACATATGGCCGGCCCTAATTTCAAGGTAGAAAATATCTCTCTCTCTCTATCCTCCCTTTAATTACCCACACACACACAATTATTTCTCTTTTTCTCTTTCTAATACCAACTCACAGCAGCTCCCTTCCCATGCGTGGCCGTGCTTCCCCCTAGCATTCAGCCAACCTCCACCCCATGGCCGACTTCCCGATCTCCTCCTCCAACAGCCTCCAACCTCCTTCCTCTCATTCTCTTTTTCTTCTTCACATCATTTACATCACCACCACCATCATCTACAACATCACCACCATCCTACCACAACCACCACACTCCACCACCGCCGTCGGCCACCGTCGGGCAGCCGTCCTGCCGCCGTGCCACCATGAGTGGCCAGCGAGCAGCAGTGCAACAACAATACGCGAGCAGCAGCGCATGGCAGCCGCGCCCCTGGCCGCGCGGTGCAGGCGCCGCCGCCGCCGCCACGACCGCCATGGCTGGCCACCCCCTGGCCGGGCGACCTTCGTATACCTTTTTGTGGCGGCCACCGTCCTCCGAGATGCGCCGTCTAGGCGATTCGTGCGTTTTGCATGGAATCCCGTCGACGCGCGCGCGAATGAGATCCAGAAATGGTGTCTTGTCGCAGCGACTTCGCACACGTTTTTCAAAAAATTCGACCGTTGGATCGACAATTTCTTTGCTCTGTCTCAATCTCGGTATATAGCTCTTCACTCCCCTCAATTTTTGTCCGTTAATTTTGTCGTTTGATACATCAAAACCGGCCACAAAGTTGACGCTTTAAATTGTGTTATTTTTGGACAGTTTTGTGGAGCCAACTTCGTCGGTTAGTATCTCCTCTATCACAGCTCCGTCTGGCGTGCCACTAGTTCCTATACGCAGCTGGTATAACCATCTTTCTACCCTTAAGTTTTGTTTCATTGTGAGTACGTTTGATTGGTTGAATTCGACGCCAAAGTTGGCCGTCCGAATTCGTAATTTCTAAGTTGTTAATTTCTATTTTTGAACCCGGGACTCCGAATTCAATTTCTGTCACCACCAGTAGACTCGTGGCATCGTTCTGGCACGTTTTCATATGAGGACGTGGGCCTTGGCATGTATTTCGATACAAAGCGGACCCCATAGTCCTCGTCAACGGGACTTTTTAACGTCGGCTCATCGGAATCCAATTCTGGATATACCGTTGAGTTTGTATCGTCATTTTGGACTTGTTGACATATAACTTACTAGGTTTTAGTGGACGTTGGTTCTGGCACGCATTTCGGTGCAAGTCAGATACCAATATCCGGGTCAACGGATCATTTTGATATCGGCTCATCGGAATCCAATTCTGGACACACCGTTGAGTTCGTATCGTCATTCTGGACTTGTTGACATATAATTTGCTGAGTTTTGAGGACATTAGCTTTGACACAATTTTTCGTGCAAATCAGTGTTTCAATGTCTTGGTCAACGGACCAATTTGAGATCGGGTCAACGAAATCCTATTCTTGATATACCGTTGGGTTCGTATCGTCATTCTGGATTCGTGGGCATATAATTTGTTAGGTTTGGTAGACTAGTATTCTTGCACGTTTTTTGGTGCAAAGCGGATCCGACACGGACACCGTTTTGACCCAAAATTACCTTTTTGCCCATGTGTCCAAATTGGACCTATGGATAGCTATCCTAGTTGATTTGACCATTCTGGACACGTTGGTGATCTTTGTTTCATCATCTGACAATATTTGTAGATATTTCTCTGTGTATTAACCTTTTATTATAATTAATTCTTATTAAATTCGTATTTCGAAATTAGTACAACGAAACTGAGATCAGTCGATTCGAGTGATCTCACATCGCTGAAATTGGCAAGATAATCATGTGGATCACTGTGATAAGATTATTAACCTTACCGTTGATTATCTTATCTCGATTTGCATGTCGTAGGTTTTAATGTACGAATAACGAGGTACAACTTGATATTTTAATTCTTAGATTAGAGTTAATCCTGTTTGACCAAGATATATGGTATCTTGGTAGGTAAATATTAGGAGTAGTATGCTTAGGCTAGTTTTCACCTCGGTTGACCAAGTTTGACTGCTTTGACCAAAAGTCAATTATCAGTCAACACTTGCCCTAGAAATGTCTAAAACTTGACCAGTTTGACCAGTTGACCAAAAGTCAACTGTTAGTCAACATTAGCCTAGTTTGACCTAGTTTGACATGGTTTGACTTCCTGTGACCTAGTTTGACTTAGTTGGACTGAGATTTGACCTAGATTACATAGCTTACACTATATAATCCTACCTAACACTGTTGAACCCTAATTATCTTATATATATCTCATCTTTAGGTTTGTGGCATCACTCTGAGCATCGACCCCATTTGACAGCTCAGGACCGCAGGCGAGTACATTCACTGATAGTTTTCATTGTCTTGATATCTGCTATATCCGATTCACTGGTAGTGTCTTACTCGATTTCCAATCACGATAGTTCACGGACTAGTATATGTTGGATCATGACATGAGATGTTGTTCCTAGATTTTCTTGGTATATGTGTTCATTTTCTGTCTTGTTTCTTGTACTTGTATAGACACCGATTCCTGAGAGGGAGTAGCTATCCTCTTAGGGAATCCCGTGTCATGACGTGTCATGTCCAGATCTATTATACTATTCGGGGATGGGGGAATTATTAGGGGCTATGTGATCAAAGCCTCATGTCACTATTATGCTTGTGTCACTCTCACCTCACATAGGGTGTAACAAGATTCCTCCATGTGCTTGTTATCCAGGTTGGCCGGCATGACCCTTTCTAGAGATTTTCTTGTGATTGTCGGGCCAAGTGGATAACTTGTCCTGTAACTTACCCAAAGCCGATCACATAATGCTCTAATAATTTAAGGCACATTTTATATTTATTTTATCTTATCTTATGTCCTGCTCAGTTCTACATTCAGTACTTTTTTTACCATGCTATGATATTCATTTACTCACATGTTTTACATGCCTTTATGTTGTACCTTGATTGGAGACTAGGTTCTGCTCGGGAGAAGGGTTACAACTCCGGTCCTTGTTTGGTTTACAAGTTGTAGCTCGACTTTCGAATGGCTCCCAAGTTTTCCCATATCTTTGTCTTGTATTTTATTATACTGTCTCTAATAGAATTTGTTAATTCATATGGAACTACTGTTAGTGTTTGTACTTGCTCATTTTCCTGACAGGATAACCGTTGATGTTTACAGAGTACATGTTAGCTGATTTGCTCTACCTTTTACGGGTATGGCCAGAATAAAGTTTGATGAAACATTACCCATGGATCTCCAACAGGATCCATTAGCAGTGGATGAGACACCATTAGTTTAGATTAGTTATTTTCAGTTGTATTTATTCTCTGGAGTACTGTATTTGAGATTTGGGATGTTTCTAGATTTGTGTTATCTTAGACACTTAGAACTCTATCTGGTTGTATCTCTATGGTTTTATTTCATTTCATATCTATCTTTTATCGTATTCTACCTTAGATGTGATTGAGACTGTATTGCTATGTCATCTTTATTCGTTGTGTATATACTGTACATGTACCTTATATATTGTTAGATGATTGACCTAGGACAGCGTTCTACCGACGACACTATGGCGTAGGCTGGACGTACCCACTTCTCGTGCCCTTACTCTAGGGTGAGGGTCGTGACACATTTTTAGTGGTAGCCCACGCAGGTCGAGTTTATGTAGTGGTATTCGAACTAGAGTATCACCACAGCCTGCAGTAGGATTAGGATATATTTTGAAGGTACTCAATCACAGTTAGGACTCCTTGAGAGATTCCTGGGACGACCCTTGAGAATCTTATTTAAACTTCAATTTGAAATCATTTTCCTTGTTTTGTTCGCTCTCACTCCTTGGTTACTGAATTTGATTTTGATGGATCGTTGTTGATTTTGATTTTCCTATCGAAATGAATTTTATGGCCTGAGTTACGATATTTTTTGATAACATATGTTGACGAGAATACAGGGATGGTAAAACATCTACTTGATTATGGAACATATAGTTTATCGCAGCCATATTAGCTGGCGTGGCGGAAACATAGAGACCTGACTTCGGATGTACGTATCTTGGTTATGATATTTGGAATCTCTCGCAGCTATACTAGTCGGCATAGCAAGAATTTCAGACGACATGATTATAGAGGTACATACCCCAGTTATGGAATCTATCATTTATCGCAGCCTTGCTTACTGGCATGGCGAGGACTCTAAGTAACATGATTTTGGACAGACGCATATAATTATCAGATTGTATCTTGAGAAGGTTTTTAAACATATCATCTCTATCGTATCCTTCTGTTGTTATAAATTGTATTCCATCATCAAATAACTTAGGAGTAGGAGTAGCTTTAGCTGTTATTATAAACCTTGTGTAATTTCTTGCTATGAATTTCTTCATAATACAATGAATCGATGGTTTTTGCTAGACCTTATCTTGAATTTGATATTATAGCTCTGGTTTCAAAATGGTTCCTTCTTTTAAACAGATAAGCAGAACAGATTTTATCAATAATTCCTTCTTGCCATTATTTCTTGTATTTCCTTTTAAAATATATATATATATATATATAGTGGATACAGACACTTTGCCTGACATATATACATACTAAACTTTGATTACCAACCTATCTAAATGCACATTAATATGTTTTTGATGTTAAATTCTCAAAACCCTAATATTTCTGATACAGTACAGTATTAGAGACTAGTTCTCTGTTTTTCAAGTTTAAATTCATTATTTAAATGTAAATTTTATATTATTAGTTGTTGTTTACATCACTGCAAATGTATCTTATATACAGGGTTTTAATTCTTAAAGAAATTGGTTGAGTTTTGTGTTTGAACTTGTCAAATCTGAGACTATGTGCATATTAACCCTTAATACTGGATTCTAAGTGATTAGTTCAATTAGCAGTTTTTAAATGTAATATTTTGGAGCTGTATACATTGTTGTATGAAGGGATATAATATTAGGTTTCATACTCTTACATGTTAGGTTGTGGTTGTGATGAACATTTGGTTGGTTTGTTGTTCGAATTTCTCCAAAATCCTGAAACTGAATACATGTTAACATTTGTACATTGATTTCAAATGTTTATTTCAATTTCAGATTTAATATATAATATTGAACTGTATGCATAGCTAAATGTATGGATAGTATGTTAGAGTTTCATCTCTATCATGTTAGGTTGTATTGGGAGCATTGAGTTTGGTTGTGATGTTCAAACCCCTAAAATCTGAAACTGCATTATGTTAATATTATACTGGTTTAAATGTTAGCTCATTTTCAGATTTTGTATGTAAATGTTGAACTAAAACTGTGTTTAACCTTTCAATACTAAAGCTATAACCCTGTACAAGGACACACACACTCTAACTTAGTATACACTGCCATGTAAACCTAACCCTTCCTCTCTATGTCATGTTCATATATCTATATAGATATATATAGTTTATGCATACATGTTATAATGTATATAGATACATAACTAAATCTCTCTCTCTCTCTCTCTCTCTCTATATATATATATATATATATATATATATATATATATAAAATATATATATATTTATATATGGTTAGCCATGCATGTTATGAGTAAATAGGTTGTGCATTGTAGATTGTTTAACCAATCTGCCATGAGTAGTGTAACTTGATAGCTGTTGTTTTGAAACCCAAACCCTCCTATACACTTTCAGGTATATTTCACACACACATGTCTGCTATCTAACCCTATGAACATGTCCACATACACCCATACACACACTAACCACATAACCTTTATGTAATGCTAGCTTTTCCCTCTCTAACCCTCTCTCTCTCTCTCTCTCTATATATATATATATATATATATATATATATATATATATATGTAAAACCCCTAAATTTCTACTATTTTTTTTAATTAATTTGCATGGATTTAAAATTTTTGTATTGTATGTCACGTAGTCGTATTGTACGTCGTATGCGAAATTTTCGTTTGCTCGACGAGTACGAATATGTGCGAGCGTACATATTTTATAAAAACATTTTCTTTTCTATTTTAATATACACTTTCAAAATTATATAATTATTATTCTTGCTATAAAAAGCCTTTTGTTTCTAAAAAGTTATTAATAATAAATAATATTTTGTATACTAGAAAAGCCTAATTATGTAAAGGATATTTGTTGCATACAAATATTTCGTTATTTATTTATTGGTCTATTTTAAATAAAAGTATAATTTTTGAGATTTATTAATATTAATATTATATTGTTCAAAAAGATATTTAAAAATATTTATTATTTTTGAAATTATTATTATAGGTACTTTTGAAAAATATTTTGGAAGATATTGTGACAATTTAAATCTTGATTTGAATCTATGTATTTATTTAAATAGTTAAATAATTGAAATTTAATTTATTGATTTGATTTTAAACTAAGGGGATCTAATTAGATTTAAATTGGATTCTTATTTGGATTGGATTTGATATGATTTGATTGATTTTAATTAAATAAATAATTTATCTACTTGGGTTTTAAATTCTCCTAATCCTATCCAAAGTGGAAATTCCCACATCCTATAAATAGGCAGGTACTCATCCACATTATTCATCCACAATATTTCTCCACAAATCTACGTGCAGTGCCTCGTGTCCGTGTTCATGACCATGTCCGCTCCCCTTCTTATTCCATCTTTTTACACATACATTTATTTTTCTGTCGACAACCCGACAATATATACCAAATTCCTAATCTAAACCCTAACCTAATCCACTCGTCGCCCCCGACTCATCTCCACCCATCCCGACCTAGCAACTCCCTGGCTGCCTCCTCCCAGACCAACCCAACCAAACCGCCATCGTCAGCACCACCAGCCTCCCGACGACACCCGACCACCGATCCACCGTCACAGCCCTTCCCGGCCGCTGCCACAACGACACAACCACCATCACCATTGAGAACACCAGCACCACACGCCAAAACCCCTGTCACCCGAACAACTCAGCCGCCACCGCGGCCACTGCCGCAGCAGCCCCGCCTACACAGCCAACACCACCCTACCACAAATCCCCGTCCGACTCCCGACCACCGTCACCAAAAATACCCGCACCACAGGAATAAAACAGAACATAAATTAAAACACACACACCACCAGCCACCCTTACCTCGCCGGAGCGCCGCCGATGAGCCTCCTGCCGCGCGCCGAGTTGGCCGCAGCGTCAACGAACGGTGTATCCGCCGCCACCGATCCCTCTCGCCGAAGCCCAGCCCGGTCACCACCACGGAGCCCACGCCTCGGTCGCACGAGCACATCCCCAACCTCAAACCCCTAAGCCGC
Organism: Iris pallida; assembly: GCA_029216955.1. Lineage (NCBI taxonomy): Eukaryota > Viridiplantae > Streptophyta > Magnoliopsida > Asparagales > Iridaceae > Iris > Iris pallida. Next base: position 714,932 of record JANAVB010002794.1, read on the forward strand.
CGGCGCCGAACCATCGCCGCCTCCTCCTTGGCGCGCGCGCAAACCTCTTCAGCCACTCGCCATGGCCGGAGCCGCCCCTCAGGCAAAAACCCTCACGCCCGTCCCGATCTGCCCTCTCCGGCAACCAAGCTCGTCGGACCCGATTCTCCTCCGCCTGACCGCCTGAACCCTAGCCCCCACTCTTCTTCTCCGACTTTCCTACGATCCTGCGTGCACCGCCCGGCTTCAGCCTCCGCCGCCTCCAAGGCGCGCGCAGCGCCGGACCGCCTGCTCCGCCGACCTCCGGCCCTCTCCCTCTCTCTCGTCCCTCTCTCCCTGGGCCTCTCTCCTCCGCATATCCTCCTTTCCTCCGCTTTCGCCGTCGACGAGCCGGCGGAGCCACTCGCAGGAGAAACCCTCCGCTCTTCCTTTTTTTGTTCTTTTTTTCGTTCAGCTCTCTCCATTTCCTCTCTCTCGGGAAAGATCCCTTCATCCTCTGTTTTTTTTTATTATTTTTTTTTCATTCATTGCTCTCCTCGAAAGAGGAGAACGTTACAGAGTACAGTGCATTATTATCCGTTGTTATGGTTATTATTTTTATCATTATTATTATTATTATTATTATTATTATTATTATTATTATTATTATTATTATCATCATTATTATTATTATTATTATTATTATTATTATTATTATTATTATTTTTTTTTTTTTTTTTCTGTTTATTATTATTATTTTTATTATCATCTTTAGTATTATTAGTATTAAATATCTATGTCTCTTTTATATATAGTATACATTTGGTTAGATTTAGTATTAGAATTGTTGATATTAATATTGGCTTTTATGAATTATACTATTAGTATTTTGTTATCATTATTTAGTATAAAATATTTTTTATATTATTATATTGCTACCTTGTTGTAACTGATTATTTACATATCCCAAGCTATGTTCTTTTAGCCGTAGCAAAATAATTTTTCCTATAGTTCATTTACCCAAACTATTTTTAAAAATATAGTTTTTCTCTTTATAAACATAACTTTTAAGCCAAAAAGGATTTTTTTTGATTTTTATGGATCTTTTTCTAAAAACTGTCTTAATATATTTTAAGTATTATAAATAAAATCTAAAAATAGGTGCTTAAAATTATTTTAACTAAATTTAGTTTCTTCCTAGAAATCCTATTTTGACAACTTAGAGTTTTGCCGAAAACGATTTTTGACTTAAGTATTTTTCAATAATTATTTAGACTCAAACCAGTTTTCGATTATTATAAATAGTTTTTCTAGGTTTATATATATATTATTTCTTCGACTATCCGTCCGTCCATGACTAAACTCATTTTCCTATCCTCTCGCCAATTTTAAACTACCATATGTCCATCCTAACTATTCCGACCGTCCCGGACCCAATGGAACTGACCGTGTCACCATCTGAGGTCACCTTGCATAGTTGTTACATCGAAGTTACAGATCGTGCCACATTGATATTTGCAGCACACCGGGCGTAATACCAGGCAAGACACCTTGCCATTAGCTGTTTAATTATTTTAGCTCATATTACATGCATGTTCATTATTTTCTTTATGCAAAATAAACTGTGATACATGGCATAACTGTTAGAACTTACTGTTCTTTTATATTTCCCGCTATGTATTGTTTTTCTCACATTAAACCTAGATTTAAGAGACCACCTTGTGTGTTGCATTCATTGGCCTTGACATATTATAACACGAAGTTGTGTGTCGCATGTAGGACACGGAAGTGCGTGATTGGCTGGCCACCAGTACGTACAAGCCGTGCGATAGGAATAACCGCTAATAGAGGTTGCATGCTAGTTTGACTTAGCGGTTATAGAGGTCAATGTTGTGGATACAACATAATAGGCATTGGGCGGGGAGGACAATTCCTTAGCGTATGGGCTTCGATGCACTTCCCTTGTGACCCGGACTCTCCGCTGGATATACGGGGTTGATGACCCAAGATTACTGACGGCCACTGACGATTCTGCGGAATGTCATGCTCTTCCTGATGGGGCCTCTGGTGCCCAAAGGGGGACTACGTCGATCCTATTCAGCCAGGGCCCATGCGTAGGAAGGATTGTTCTTAACAACATTTCACTTAGAACGGTATACTACCCTATCCGTTAGGTAGGAGTACTTTTGGTTTGGGTACTTGTATCTGACCGTGGCTTGGAACAATAACTTGTCGTGAATTAGTTCGTCACATCTTGTCCTTGTTTGGTTGTAGGTGTGACTTACTACTTCGATGAGAAGGTATTGAACCTTGTTGGGGTCCGGATACCATATTGGATTCATAGCATGGGAAGATACGTTACCGTGAATTAGTTTACCATCCCCTGTCCTTGTTTGGTTGGGGGGATGGTACGCTCGTTCAGTAGGTGCGTATTGGAACATGTTATAATTCGATTTACTTATTTATTTGAGCAATATTTATTCAGTTTATATGGCATGCTATTATGTGTCTTGTTACGTCCCTCTGAGGACCTGGTTGTCTTGCCAGGTGTGTGCTATTGTCTTTCGCAGGTGCTTTAGCTCTAGCCGTGATCTTCGTTACTTCTTCGAGGATGATTGCATTTGGATCGTCTTCGCTTCGCTCGCCACTCATTTCATTTTCCATGTATTTTATTTCCTTATTTTGTTGGTAGTGGATTTGTCTCCGCCCAACATATTATATTAAGACAATTTATTCTCATATATGACATCTTCTATTCTTTTATTCTTGTGGATGAGATTAGTTAGGATTTTACTGCATTTTACAGCTTATGTATTTATACAAGGCTTCCATATATTGGAGTATACTTCGTATGAATACAGCTGGCATGTCTACCTTTCTAGTCCTACGTATTTTGGGACTGGGGCGTTACAATATATATATATATATATATATATATATATATATATATATATATATATATATATATATATATTGTGATTGGATTTCAATGCTCGACGTTGTGCTTTAAATTTTGGTTTTGATTTTGCCTTAAAGCCTTGATGATTGTTATTTCTGTATCTTTTTCAGTTTAACACCCCAGATTGCTTGTATGTTTTGATACCCTATGACTGTTTTGGCCTAGTATGACTAGTATACCTAGATGATACTTTCACTACCACCGTATGTCATGACCCTGTATGTCGTCTTTTTAAATTGTATGATTTGATTAAATCCTGAGACTTTGATTGTGGGGGTTTGACCTAGAAGGAGTTTGAATATTTTAATTTCGAGGACGAAATTTTTATAAGGTGGATAGGATGTAAGCCCCCTGAATTTAGGGATTTTTTTTTTAATTTTATAAATCAATTATTTGCAATAGATATTATTATTTAATTATTATTTGATTAAATGCTCTTTATCGTGACTTTGACTTCTGGAGCGTCAGGGATGCCAATCTCTAGAAATTCTCTTCATCAGTGTATAGTAGACAATATTACCTTCACCTTGATATATCATGTCCCATCCAAACTTGATCCTTGTACTCTTTTTGTTTGCACAACTTCAGGTCAATTTAGACCATTTGATCGTTGATTAATTATTAATTGATTTCCCACTCTTTTTCTTGATCCTCATAAGCACGTTATCGTGACTTTTAATTTAGGAGCACCAGACTAGTCATTTTCTTGAAACCAACTTCTCATGCATGATCTACTCGAGACACTCTTCACCCATGACCTTCGTGTCCCACTCAGACACACCATCTTGTGCTTCATTTGCTTCGCACAACTTTTGGGTCAATTTAGGCCAATTAATTATCCACCGTAGAATGTGACCTGACTTCCAATTTAATTTCGGGACCCGACATCGATCCAACCTAGTCGACCCAAAATATGAACATGGCCTACATGAAGTCTACTACCAGCATGACACTTGTGTCCCATTTATTTGAGCCCCCATATGCTACTTATTTATCCATGATCATAAATACCTAATTAAATTCAATTATTGCACCATGTCCGATTTTGACCCGATCTGGCTCAACTGAACCCAACCCCAGCTCCATGTTACCCTCCATCATGACACCCTCACCCTCATTGCCCTTAAAAAAATATTAAATACCTAGTTTATCCATTTTAAATATTCATGGATAATCCCTTTAATTAAATCCCTAGAAATAATCTATTCCCCATTTGAATCCTAGCCTTCCATTCGACCACACACCATCATCACCACCCATTCCTAGCACTCACTCACACAACCCCCCAAACCACATGTGGCCGGCCCTAAATTCTAGGTAGAGAATATCTCTCTCTCTCTCTCTCCTCCCTTTAATTACTCACACACATACACAATTATTTCTCTTTCTCTCTTCCTAATACCAACTCACAACAGCTCCCTTCCCATGATTGGCCGAGCTTCCCCCCACCATTCAGTAGACCTCCACCCCATGGCCGACTTCCCGAGCTCCTCCTCCAATAGCCCCAACCTCCTTCCTCTCATTCTCTTTTTTTTCTTCACATTATTTACATCACCACTACATCATTTACATCACCACCACCATCATCTACAACATCACCACCATCCCACCACAACCACCACACTCCACCGCCGTCGTCGGCCACCGCCGGGCAGCTGCCATGTCGTCGGGCTACCGTGGCCAGCGAGCAACAGCACAGCGCAGCAGTGCAGCAACAGCATGCGAGCAGCAGCGCATGGCAGTCGCGCCACTGGCCGCGCGGTGCCGACGCCACGGCCTCTGGAGTCGGCCATCCCCTGGTTGGGCGACCTCCATGCACCTTCCCGTGGTGGCAACCGTCCTCCCGGACGCGCCATCTAGGCGATTTGTATATTTTGCACGGAATCCCGTCGACGCGCGCGCGAACGAGATCCAGAAATGGTGCCTCATCGCAGCAACTTCATACATGTTTTCTGGAAAATCCGACCATTGGATCGACGATTTCTTTGCTCCATCTCAATCTCGGTATATAGCTCTTCACTCCCCTCAATTTTCGTCCGTTAATTTTGTCATTTGATACATCAAAACCGGCCACAAATTTGACGCTTTAAATTGTCTTATTTTTTGGACAGTTTTGTGGAGCCAAATTCGTCGGTTCGTATCTCCTCTATCGCAGCTCTGTCTGGCGTGCCACTGGTTCCTATGCGCAGCTGGTATAACTCTCTTCCTATCCCTTAAGTTTCGTTTTATTGTGAGCATATTTGATTGGTTGAATTCGACGCCAAAGTTGGCCGTCCGAATTCGTAATTTTTAAGTTGTTAATTTCTATTTTTGAACCCGGGACTCCGAATTCAATTTTTGACACCACCAGTAGACTCGTGGCATCGTTCTGGTACGTTTTCATATAAAATTTGTTAGATTTGGAGGACATGGGCCCTGACACGTATTTAGGTACAAAGCGGGTCCCAAAGTCCTGGTCAATTGGACTTTTTGACGCCGGCTCATCGAAATCCAATTCTGGATATACTGTTAAGTTCGTATCGTCATTCTGGATTCGTTGACATATAATTTGCTAGCTTTAGTGGACGTTGGTTCTGGCATGCATTTCGGTGCAAGTCGGATACCAATATCCGGGTCAACGGGTCATTTTGAGATCGGCTCATCAGAATCCAATTCTAGACACACCGTTAAGTTCGTATCATCATTCTGGACTCGTTGACATATAATTTGCTGAGTTTTAAGGATATTGGCTTTGACACGCTTTTCTGTACAAATCGGAGTTTCAATATCCTAGTCAACGGACCAATTTGAGATCGGTTCAACGGAATCCAATTCTGGATATACAGTTGGGTTCGTATCGTCATTCTAGATTCGTGGACATATAATGTGTTAGGTTTGGTAGACTAGTATTCTTGCACTTTTTTCGGTGCAAAGCGGGTCCGACACGGACACCATTTTGACCCGAAATTACCTTTTTGCCCCTGTGTCCAAATTGGATTAATGGATAGGCTATCCTAGCTGATTTGACCATTCTGGACACGTTGGTGATCTTTGTTTCATCATCTGACAATGTTTGTAGATATTGCTCTGTGTATTAACCTTTTATTATAATTAATTTTTATTAAGTTCGTATTTCAGAATGAGTACAACGAAACTGAGATCAGTCGATTCCAGTGATATCACATCGCTGAAATTGGCAAGATGATCATGTGGATCACTGTGATAAGATTATTAACCTTACCGTTGATTATCTTATCTCGATTTGCATGTCGTAGGTTTCGATGTACGAATAACGAGGTACAAATTGATATTTTAATTCTTAGATTAGAGTTGATCCTGTTTGACCAAGATATATGGTATCTTGGTAGGTAAATATTAGGAGTAGTATGCTTAGGCTAGTTTTGACCTCGGTTGACCAAGTTTGACTGCTTTGACCAAAAGTCAACTATCAGTCAACACTTGGCCTAGAAATGTCTAGAACTTGACCAGGTTGACCAGTTGACCAAAAGTCAACTGTTAGTCAACATTAGCCTAGTTTGACCTAGTTTGACATGGTTTGACTTCTTGTGACCTAGTTTGACTTAGTTGGACTGAGATTTAACCTAGATTACATAGCTTATACTATATAATCTTTCCTAACACTGTTGAACCCTAATTAGCTTATATATATATATATATCTCATCTTTAGGTTTGTGGCATCACTCTGAGCATCGACCCCATTTGACAGCTCAGGACCGCAGGCTAGTACATTTACTGATAGTTTTTATTGTCATGATATCTGCTATATCCGATTCAGTTGTAGTGTCTTACTCGATTTCCAGTCACGATAGTTCACGGACAAGTATATGTTGGATCATGACATGAGATGTTGTTCCTGGATTTTCTTAGTATATATGTACATTTTCTGTCTTGTTCCTTGTACTTGTATAGACACCGATTCCTGAGAGGCAGTAGCTATCCTCTTAGGGAATCCCGTGTCATGACGTGTCATGTTCAGATCCATTATACTATTCGAGGATGGAGGAATTATTAGGGGCTATGTGATCAAAGCATCCTGTCACTATTATGCTTGCGCCACTCTCACCTCACGTAGGATATAGCAAGATTCCTCCGTGTGCTTGTTATCCAGGTTGGCTGGCATGACCCCTTCCAGAGATTTTCTTGTGATTGTCGGGCCAAGTGGATAACCTGTCCTGTAACTTACCCAAAGTCGATCACATAACGCTCTAATAATTCAAGGCACATTTTATATTTATTTTATCTTATCTTATATCCTTCTCAGTTCTACATTCAGTACTTTTCTCACCATGCTATGATATTCATTTACTCACATATTCTACATGCCTTTATGCCGTACCTTGATTGGAGACTAAGTTCTGCTGGGGAGAAGGGTTACAACCCGGTCCTTGTTTGGTTTACGGGTTGTAGCTCAACTTTCGAATGGCTTTCAAGTTTTTCCATATCTTTGTCTTGTATTTCATTATACTGTCTTTTATAGAATTTGTCAATTCATATGGAACTGTTGTTAGTATTTGTACTTGCTCATTTTTCTGACAGGATAACCGTTGATGTTTACAGAGTACAAGTTAGCTGATTTGCTCTACCTTTTATGGATATGGCCAGGATAGAGTTTGATGAGACATTACCCCTGGATCTCCAGCAGGATCCATTAGCAGTGGATGAGATACCATTCATTTAGATTAGTCATTTTTAGTTGTATTTATTCTCTGGATTACTGTATTTGAGATTTGGGATGTTTCTGGATTTGTGTTATCTTAGACACTTAGAACTCTATCAGGTTGTATCTCTGTGGTTTCGTTTTATTTCATATTTATCTATCTTTTATCGTATTCTAACTTAGATGTGATTGAGACTGTATTGCTATGTCAACTCCATTCAGAGTGTATATACTGTACATGAACCTTATATATTGTTAGATGATTAACCTAGGACAACGTTCTACCGCCGACACTGCGGCGTAGGCTGGACGTACCCACTTCTCGTACCCTTACTCTAGGGTGCGGGTCGTGACAAGAGCAAAGGTATATTTTATTGACTTAAGATTGGGTACCTTCAGGTAACGATACAAAAAGAGGATATTCCAAGGACAACATTCGAAGTTTTCTTCGACTAATATAAGATTGTTGACGCCATTTGGATTGACGGATGCGCCTGTTGTATTAATGCATTTGATGAACAAGGTGTTCCATCAATGTCCATACTAGTTATGGTAGCTTTGATTATAATTTATAGTATAATAGAAGCTATATTAGTAAAATATTTCATAGGAGGGTGATTATCTAAGGTACGTACGAATAGGGTAGAACAACTATACTAAAAAGACCAAATAGAATGGAGTGGCAATCTATTTTATAGGAGTTTTAGTTAGTAGAAAATTACTTTTAGTCGATTGATAGGCATTCCTACACCTGGCCAACCAGATATGATAGATTAGAGGTTTTACATATCCATAGAGATTTGTTAGAAGAATAAGATAGAATTTATCCTGAGTACTAGAGATACGACTTGAGAGATTAGGCTACTAAACTTTGGTATTAGTTATAGTGCTCTACGAAAATAGGACCTCCTTGTGATAGATTTTAAGAAGTGTGACTAGAGGCTTTTGTTATGAATAGAATGGTTGGGTAAGCTTTATACTTAAGGCTGGACCTAAGCATGTATATAACCATTATTGTATGAACTTTCAATTGAAGAAGATAGGAATCTATGCTTTATAGTACTAAGTAGCTACCGTGGGTAGAATTTCATAGATACTTTTCCAAGGCATAAGTTAGAGTATAGTACAGTATGAAGCCTAACCCTAAGCAGCAATCATAGAATCACGAGACCGAATCATGCTATCTTTCGCCTAAGATAATGCCTAGATTAAAGGAACTAGAGAAATTATTATCTAAAGATGGTTAGCTGTCTAAGAGTATTAGATAGAGTAAGAAGATCTAAGTAGAATAAACGATCATCTCTATACATGATAAGACTTGCCTTGAAGTAACCTATAGCAAGCCAGGACTAGAAGGATGACCAATAGGTTTATGCAGCTGTCTAGTTCAACATTTTCTTTACCACAAATAGGTGTCAATATTTAGGCATACTTGTAAGGATGGTATAGATTGCTAATAGGTAGAAAGAGTGTTCGCTAAATAACTACTAAAGTAGTAGTGATATTACTTATAGGATTATAGTATAGAGTTTAAGGATTGACAGAGTTTATAGAGTAATTTTGAATTTTCTAGTCCTATGGTTAGTTATAGAAGAAGACTCAAGAGCCAAGTTAAAAAGTCATAACTCTAGATTTGTAACCCTTTGGTAATATAAAGCATGTTGGAGAAGATACATATCATCTTGCATTACCCCATCATTAAAGGGAGTGCATGATGTGTTCCATGTCCCATAGTTGAGGAAGTATGTGATTGATCCGATTCATGTGATCGATCAATCTGAGATCACCGTGGGACCCAATTTATCATACGAGAAGCAGCTAGTTGGTATCTTGGATACTAGCAAGAAGATGCTTATAGAAAAGATGAGTAGATTGGTTTAAGTTGCATGAAAGCACCATTCCCCAGGAGAATCTACTCGGGAGCGAGAATATTCACTACAAGAAAAATGACCTTTCTTGACGGTCAATTTATTGACGTATGGTCAAAACCGTCAAGGAAAGCAGTTATCTTGACGGTTTTAGACATACGTCAACAAAACACCCATTTTTCTGTTATATATTAAAATTTGACCATATTACTTGACGGTTTTATACAAAGCGTCAAGAAAACCCATTGCATTACTTGACGGTTTGCTGATAACCGTCAAGTAATGCATGTGCAAAAAAAAAAGGCGCACACATTTCAGATGCCATTTTCGTAATTTTTTCAAAAAAAAAATTTTCTTGACGGTTTTAACAAAATTTGGGAATCGAGGGTTTCTTATATATTTCACATCCACATACTTCTTTTCCTCCTTCCCCCATCCCTCTCCCTCTCGAGCTCCCCCTCCGGTGGAAGTCTTCCCCCGGCCGGCGAACCCCGACCGGCGACCGAGCCTGTAAGTCTCCCCCTCTCCTCCGCCCTCTTCCCTAGCTTCTTTTCCGACCATCTCGTCAGCCACCCCGACTTCCACAGCCCTCCCGACCGTGCCCTAACCCTGTTCTCCGGCAATCCGCCGTCTCCCCTCTCATCCCCGCAGCCGACTTCAAGCGTTCTCTCTTCCCCCTTCCTTTCCGACCCCGATTTTCTCCACAGCCCTAAACCCCTCTCCCATGTTCTTCATCCCGACCCCCCCGGAAACCCTAGCTCCGGCGAGCTCTTCGGCTCAGTCCCGACCCGTCGGCTTTTCCCGTGCTTCCCCGCAGAGCCGACCTTGCTGCCCGTGCTTCCCGTGGACACTTCCCGTTCCGTGCGTGCTTCCCGTAGCCGACCCGATGATCGCAGCCGCGACATGGCGAGGCGACGTCCGTGTCCGCACACGTAGCACGAGTCCGAGGCGTCCCTTCGGATTCCGACTTGCCCTTCGGTATATTTCTGAAACTCTTGGGTTGGTTTTGCTATTTCATATATGCGTGTCGATGATGATTGGTCTGTGTCTCCTACAATTAGGAGACACACGTTCTGATGCTATCGTTTGGGTTCTGCAAATTGGTTGGAACGATCCTCATATCCATGTATTTTCTGGAATAGAGTTTTATAGTGCTTGTGAGAACGTTCTCAGCTTGTTATCATTTGTGATTCATTTTCTTTGGGGAAGTAGGATAAGAAATTTTAATATAATATAAGTTTTATGAATCAGTGAAATGTAATAGAACTATACGTTAGCTAGGATTTTTTTTAGAAAAGTCAATGTTTTGAGAATAAATTGGGGAATCACACACCTAAAGAAACACAAGTAGGGTTGAAAAATATCAGCAAGTTGGAGGGCCATATGATTTTGCCTTTTTAGACTCTTGTTCCATTTGTAGTCAACAAAAGTATGTGTTGTTCTTGTACTAATGCTAGATGAGTAATTTTCAAGGAACTGCAAGAGAACAATTTAGAAGGAACCCACTTTACTGATATGTGCCAACTGACAAGGCTATGGTTTTTGTGAGTTCCATGATTCCTTTCAATGTGGTGACTTACATGTGTATTTACCTTCATTGCTTGTTCCTTACCAACTTTGTTTCTTCAGTTATATGAGAAACAATATCTTAACAGGAAACATACTTGACAACATTGGAAACTGTACCAAGTATTTAGATGAGCTTTAATTCATATTGATCTTGTTTTAGTTAAACAACTAACTATTATCTATGTCAATAGAAGCAAGTTATATCATTTATCTAAGAAATTTTCCTAAGAAGGCCCAGTATTTAGAAGGATATTTGGAAGGTGATATCCATGTTTAAAATAAGGTTGAGGATATTATGCGGGACTGGTAATTAAATTGATATGGCTTCTTCATCAAAACAAGTTAAATACTAGTGATGTTCTTCTTAAAAAGTATATTAATTGTGGTAACATATGTTTAGTCCTAGCATCATGAGGTGGTACGTCTTCTACAACAATTTAGTCCTAACTCAGAAGGAAAAAAAGTAGCAGGAAAGGGAGCAAGACCAACAGCAACAACATACCCTTGAAATATTATGTGCATATTCTAGAACTGTTTGGTTTGTTTCATGAGTGAAGGTAACAACAAAAAATTCTTAAAAATAAGCCCTTGGGTAGGACATAAATATTGTATATAGGCATTCCTCGATAAAATTAAGAAACAATTGGCTCCAAGTACTCGTTATGCATATGAAGTAGGACATAATAGAGATGCAAGGTTAGGCCTTAGGTGCAAGGTCAGCCTTGACATTCTAAATGGTCGAGACATCAGTCTTGAAGGACTTGGCGAGGATAACATCATTGATGCCTTTAGCAAAGACAACTCCATAAACTTGAAACAACTATACATCAGCTATCCCATATAAAGGATTCTCTATTTGGCTCGATAAACTATTTTCTGTTCATCATAATTTTAGATTTCAAACAACTTTATAGTTATAGTTTCATAATCCACATATAGTACTCATACTACACACATCATGAGATTGTTTGATGTATTTTTAAACTTACATAGTGCTTTATTATGTGTTTTCCCACATAATTAATGTCCTGTAGGAGGATACTACCAATACCACCCAATTTGTATTGTTCTTTCTATTAGTTAATATTTTATTCAGACACATTTCTAAACTAGGAAGTTGTTTATTGTCTTTCACGTAGCAATTTTAAGGGCTCCATTTGCATCTTAATTGGAATCTATTCATTTTCCCTTTCTTCTTACATATGCCAACTAGAGTTATATGATTGGTACTTGAAATTTGTTGCAAGATTTATGTGCAGGGTGCATTGGGCCATCAGACCATCACCTTACCTTTTGCTTTCTTCTAATGATGTGATAAATATACTTCCCCACGAACTTGCTAGTTTTCTTGATATGTCCATAAGACTAGATGCAATATTTCATTTATGAAAATATTGAACTAGAACTACATAGTTTTATAATGTTACAGGTGGATGTGGCAATGAAGCTATCTAAAATGGAAGAATTCATAGGTGGATCTTCATTAATCTTTACCAATATTAGAGAATCCTCTAATATGTATCTGGTTAGCCTAATGCTTCGATAATACATAAATCTTTATCAATTATGTCACACAGGCTGTTGGGCTTGAAGGCGATCTGTGCAAGCAGGAGGATGTGGCAAGAAGTGTAGAAACAACCATCAAACATTTTCGTAAGCTAGATATTCATGTTAACGGAGCATCAGGCAATGGAGGATTTGTCACCTTGGCTTTCGAACATGTGAGTATACTTTGTTGCATGTTGATATGGTATAACATCTATTATACTTTCTGGCTCAATTTACTTTTGAAGTACATCAGTATAATTCTCTCCACTATACTTCAGTCACGAAGCACTTGTTGAGTTGTCTTTTTGTGCAACATTAGTTGGTGGCTTATCCTCTAGAAAATAATATGTGGCTTTTTTCAAATTGCAAGCTGGTGACTAAGATGGGGAAGCCTACTGGCTAAGGCCTTTGGCGTGTTAGGGAGATGTCAAGGTTCAAGGCTGCAATAGTTTTTAGAAATTTCCCATAAAAATAAAAATAATGTAAAATGGGAAGTGACTCATAAAACTGAGTCCATTTGTGAAGCCAGTCATTTTTGGGGAACTAATTATGATATTAGGGTCAATGGAATTACATCATGACCTATTGAAGGCACTCCTGGACTTATAAAACTTGACCCATTCTTCTTGGTCATGCATGCTACCTTTCATGCTTAATAAAATAATATACCGGTATCTATGTCATGGACAACTGAAGATTAAAGTTTCAACTCATCCTTACATGCTGATTTCATTCTCAAATATCCCTTTTTGCCAAATTGGAAAGCTTAGAGCACAAGAGAAATATTGAGCACTCTAATCTTAGTTATGTCATGTATGCATCCATGCATGTTAGTTTGCATTATGTATTGTATATGTTGAGTCATACATAAATTTTCTTTAAGCCCTTAGTATGTGATTCTTTGTTTGTTCTTGACAATAACCAGGTTGTTCTCCTTCGTCCACAATCCTGAGAAGACTCTTGAAGGAAATCAAGCTCATATTATCACCTTGAGGATCATCATCATAATTATGGTCATGCTTGTGATTCTTTGTACTCTTCTTCCTCCAATCTTGAGAAGAATTTTTGTATACTTTGTATATATCATTCTTGGATGTTTGTGATGTACAAACTTTGTATTTGTGATCAATAAAAAGATTGTGTATTATAATATTATGTGTGTGTTGTAACTGGCATATATTGATATTATGTGTGTTTGGTAATTGGATTCTGGAATATATTGATATTATTGTAAACATGTTTATCTTGACGATTGCAAAACGTCAAAAAAAATTCATTTCTTGACGGTTTTTAAACATCAAAAAATATTTTCCTTGACGGTTGTTTCCCGTCAAGAAAGACTTTTCTTGACGGTCATTACCCGTCATCTAGGCCCCCGTCAAGAAAAGTCGACACTTTTCTTGATGGTTTTTTGTTTGTTTTCTTGACGGTTTAAAACCGTCAAGACAAGCTTGTTTCTTGACGGTTTAAAACCGTCAAGAAAACAAATAAAAAACCGTCAAGAAAAGCGTCGACTTTTCTTGACGGGGGCCTAGATGACGGATCCAAAACCGTCAAGAAAAGTCTTTCTTGACGGGGAAAAACCGTCAAGAAAAGCCATTTTTCTTGTAGTGATTCCATACGGGAGCGATGTTCCCATCTATTTACGGATTCTAGTAAGTTTTAGTTTAATGTTATTTTAATTTTGAGGATGAATTTTTTTTTAAAGGTTGGGTAGATTGTAAGTAGCCTAATTTTTAGGAATTTTTATTTTATATGATTTTATATATTAAACCATATTTTATTTTTAATTATGGCTATATAGGTACTTTGCTGTAGCTTTGATTTTTGAAACACATTATTGATCAATTCCTCGAAACAAGTTCCATATTCGTGTTCTAGAAGAGTCCACCTTTATTTTGATGTATCATATCTCACTCAAACATGTTCCCTTGCACTACATTTTTCATGCACAACTTTCGGGTCAAAATGACCATTTTACCTTTTGTCATAATTTTGATGTATTTTTTCAATTCCGATTTGAGGTCCAAATTCGATTCAAACTGTTCGACCCAATATATGGTTTTGACCAATTTTAACCCTACTACGCACATGCCAATGGTGTGCCACTCAATTGAGTTCCCATGTACTATTTATTTTTAAATGTCACATAAGTCAAAACTGTAGACATATTGGACTCAAATCGATCACAAAAATTCTACCGACCCAAAACTAGTCCAGATAGGGTTTGTAGAGCCTATTTTAGGGTGTTCTAACCTCTTATGCCTATTTTAGATTAATTTTTGTGGATTAATATGCAGTCATATTAATTAAATCAAATTTAAATCAAATTCTATAATAACTTTCCTAATTTGGACCCAATCAAATATCTTTAAGATACACCTTTGATTTAAACCATCAAATCCCCTCCAAATCCTTCCAAACCAAATCCTAAACCGTTCCGAACATTAAACCCATGAAATTTTATATATTTTCTCTTATAAAAATTATGAGAACTTTCACTCTTTCCCGAATTTTCGAGTGCTACTCTAGAATCTATTTCCATGCGCACCTATTTCTCTCAACCACCAATAACCTTCGGTACTGACCTTTCCAATCCCTCCACCAATTCCCACACAAAGCCTAGAACATCCTCTCTCTCACCCCAACAAGTCCTCGAGGAGCCACGACAACTTCGTAAAGAGTTTTGGAGCCTAGAAGTCACCCAAAGTTTGGAAACCAAGTCTAAATTTGTCATAGCATGTACGCTATTTTGTATCTAGGGTTTCATGTACTCTCTGACATAATATTATCATGAAATTAAAAAATGGAAATATATATATGTCTATTTTTATTTCAATTGGCCACCAATGCAGTTCCAAACGGTTTACTCTGGGCGTTCGTTCTACGACATGGTGTCCAAAACAGACCAGATCTGTTGTGAGTTGATTTTCACTTACTTTGGGGCCGATTTGATCCTCCGAATAATTTTGGCAAGAAATCAAAATTCCGTAGCTTTCCAACTCATATCTTTTTACCGCGTTTTGGTTTTATTTAATATTTATTAAAAATCTTGACATTTGCCGTAACATAAAAAACAATGTGTTCCTCTTATCCAAAAGATTTGATACTTCGTATACCTTTACTAAAATACTCGTTGTGTAAAGTTTGATGATAAACGTATTATTTTAACTATTTTTTGTGATTTTTCTAGAATTAATTATTTTAAAATATTTATTGTTTCGTGACTCAATTAGTAGGCCAAACGTGAAATTAATGATGTAGTATCAACATAGGGCTATTGTAGTTTAAGTTTCCACCAATAAAATAATATTAATATGATATAAAAATATTTATAAGTACTTTCCCAAAATTAAACTACTATTTTATATTAGTTATAGAATATTTTTATAAGAAAGTTTGGTACTTTTATACATTGTATGGTGTAGTATTAACATTATGATGCCTTTTGATGTATAGAAATCAATATGGTTCATATATGGAAAGTACATATATGGTAAGTCGTTAGATAGTATTAATAATAGTATATTATTGTAGGTGAACTTGGCGAAAGTAACTAAGACGTTGGAGTTGGTCAGACAGACACGCAGACGGAGGTTACAGGCAAGTGTACCTTGCCAAAGTTCCAGTACTTTTGTATTTTCTTTATTTAGTATTTTTATATAAATTATGGTCGTAGGATTATTTGATACTTAGCTTCCGGTTATTAATCAGGTGCCGATGTCATTTTATAGATATCGAGTATCAACAATTGGCATGATGTTGCATCTTATTCGTGTCTATTGATACGATATACCATAGGACACTGACACGATTTATGATATTACATCTGGCATGAGTTATTCATGATTATGGACTCTGTGACAACAAGTATGACTTGTTACTTGTTCGTGAGATTTACTTGACTTGACGTGACTCAACTTGTTAGTTTTAGAGCATGGGGGTAGGGAGGACTCTATCTAAATATCCGACTGTCTAGACTCGTGGTCATGATTTCTTGTGTGGAGCACATTTACTTGCGTATTGACATGGTCTCTATAGCAGAGCTATGGTATGGTTTATTATTTACCCATCGGTATCACATCATAGTCCCATGTATGATTGCCTATACGGCTGGGCCTGGATTAGGTTGTCCTCAACTGCATTTTGCACTTCGATGGTTATGGTAGTTACCCTTTATTACATAGATATTCTTTCTACTATTACTTGGCATATTTTTATGTACCTTGCTATGTCCCCCAAGGACCTGGTGATCTCTCTAGGTAGTTAGTCATGCAGAGCTGGTCCGCTGATCATGGAGCTATTGCTATATCTGACGCAGGTATTTCTTATGCTTTCATATTGTATCCTTTATTTATACTTTGCCCTTAGCTTAGTTTTATAGACCTATGTCGTCCTTTGGGTCTAATCAAACATGTATATTATTGGGCTGCAGACCATAATAAATATTGTTCATTCCTTATTTACTTAGTCTGATGGATTGAGGAGATAAATTTGTATTTGTTTGATAGATAAAATTAAAACACCTAGACATCTTATACGTATTCGAGCCGGACTGGAGTCCACTCGATACGTAGCTAGCATGTTACGGTCTCATAGTCCTACATATTTTGGGACTGGGTGTACAATTGGCATATATATAGTAGGCTCAAAATAGGTCAAAACTATATATTGGGTCGAAAAGTTTGTATTGGTTTGGGTCTCATATTAGAATTGGAAAATACATTGGTTTTATAGTGAAGGACAAAAATGACCATTTTGACCTGAAAGTTGTAAAAGAAAAATATTGTAAAAGGGAACATGTTTGAGTGGGACTTGATATGCCTAAACGATGGTGGACTCGTTTAGAACATGAATATGAAATTGGTTTTAAAAAATTGGCAAGTGTTGTGCTTTAAAAATCAAAGCTACGGTAAAGTGTACTTATAGTCATAACTGAAAATAAAGATAGATTAATAATATATAATCATATTAAATAAAAATAAATTCCCAAAAATCAGAGGGCTTACATGGGCATCCCCTAGTAAGTTTTTGACAGCCCTGAGTAGAAGTTTCTCAAAACTAGGCTAGCTCCGATACTAGACGATCCTGAGTAAGTTTTGTAGTGTCTTTATAAAAACTCATGCAAAAAGACTTACAAGTTTGGAAAGTATATCTTGGAAATAATATTTTGTTTATTGGTATGTGGTAGCGAGTCACAAGAATAATAACCTAACAATGAAGAGAATAACAAAGCACGAATTATGGAACAAAAAAATACACAAGGGGAGAAACCTTACAGAAAATTACAAGCAACTAACGCAAATCATAATCCTCTCTTGATGATTCCACCAATGGATCTCTAACAAACTCTAGAAATTCCCTTTAATTCTCTAGCAATGGCTGCTTTCAAATCTCTTCTTTGATTAAAATAACTTCCCATAACTTAACCTAAAACCTTAGAGCAATCCTGGTCGTCGAAACCAAAGTTCTAAATCTGATCCACACATAAAAAATTTAAGTATTCGAACCGACGATATGTAGTTGGCATGTCGTTGGTATGATTTTAAGTGCCAAAATTTGAAACCGTTTTGGCAACTCAAGTTCTTTATAAGTATGTTGGCGGTGTAATGGCAACCCATGTTGAAACTGGCTCATTTTGCCTCTTTTATAAGCTCTTTGAATCTTCGACATTGCTCGCTTCTTCTCATAAACACGAGCCATGTCCAACATTGTTTATGTACGTATACAAAAGCTCAACTAGTAATATCCATAAGGGGACCAAGGCCCCTCAACCTTATGAATGCAATGGTACGACATATTACAAGTATTGAATAACTCATAACAAAACCACTACACTGCTGTAAAAATGAAAGAAAAATATTGGTTTCCGATTGAAATCCTTACATAGATTTTCTTATTAATAATATATATAAGAGTTAGATATAGATTGTTGTGGGCATGGATAAGGGCATCCATATTTGGATTTATCCAAATCATAACACTCTTCCTTAGATGTCAACTTTAATTATTGTCTCATTAAAACATTTATAAGGGAAACCCCATCTTTTGGGAAAAATCTATAGAAAGAAAGAATACTAATATTCTTCCAGAATATAATTCTTTAGGAATCCAAGTAGGTACGACTTACATTGCCTCCTCAAAATCTTTCAAAGGGAAAACCCAGTGAAAAATTTCAATGAAGGAAAAGAGTCAAAATATCTCCATGAGCATCTTCAGGATGCTCCCACTAAAAATTATATTTAGTTCTTACATCAATATAAAAAAAACCCAACACATTTGAATATTGCATCTCACCCAATACTTTATTTACCTATACATTTATATACATTATCCTCAAATCCTAACGAATAATTGTAGACTTATTGGTTATTCCTAGAGCTTGCAACTCCCCCTAATTGTTAAAATCTTGCAACTCTCCTTGATTGTCGAAATCATTGCCATGTAAATTCTTTGTTTGCTTAAGAATGATTTGATGAAGTTGCCTCAGTGATTTGCTTTAATTCTCTCTAAAATACCTGCAATATTGTATATAAAAGGTATACCTTGTTTGTGATATACCCTTAGGAGGATCATATAAATACCAAGCATTCGTATATCTCATTATATCAAAAATATGAATCAAGAATGATATGTCATCCCAGTGTCTATATGTAGATGCATATCAGCAGGTTCACATTAAATATTGTGCTGAGTGAACAATACAAATTTTGTGTTTATATTCTTTGGTACTTCAAGACCTAGAACATGTATATCTTTCGATCGTAACGGATCCCATTGACCTGGCCATTATTGGTATATTGAGTAAATGATAACTACTTATATTAAATCTTTTTAGGAGATTCTCTTTAGGAGATTCTCTCTTTAGGAGATTCTCTCTCCAGGAGACTTATCAAGAAATTTATCTCTATGGGAGATTATATCTTTAGGAGATTAATATTATCTCTTGAGAAAATTATAGTAGATCTCTTCTAGAGATTCATCTATTCTCAAGATTATCTCTTCATGAGATTATATGAGATCTCTTCTAGAGATTTATATTTTCTGGAGATCTATCTCTTCTCAAGATTATCTTTTCTGAAGATATTTTCAATCTCATCGGGATATATTTCAAATCTCTTCAGGAGAAACTATCATGTTTTCTATCTCTTCAAGAGCTTACCTCTTTATGAGATCTTCTCTTCGGGAGGTACTTTCAATCTCTTCAGGAGACAATGTCATGTACATAGATGGTCGTTTTAACGAATCTATTCAGGGATTTCTTCATATATATGGCTATGCATTTATAATTATCATTATATCTTCTCCTAGACATATACTCAATGAACCTATCACATTCTTCTGGATGGTTTTAGTCTATATATGGCTCATTTATAAATCCTTCGGGGATAGTATGGTATTTTTAAATCCTTCAAATTTATACCTAAAATTTAAATCCTTCGGGCATTTTATGTATATCTTATCATCTAGGTTATCATGATCGGAGAATATATTTATTCATATTTTGTTCATGATCATTTCGAAAATTCTGGAGCTAACATTGCTCTATATACTTGGATCTCTTTATTTTTTATAAACACCTATTTAAACCTACTAGGTTTATTATTTTTGATTTTGTACTACAAGATCAAACACTCTAGTTATGCGAAAGGTACCACACCTTTTCATTATCTTTTTCTATATTCAAGGATTATTTGTTGTTTAGTGTTATCCTTTATTTTTATCACCCTTTTTATTCTTATTTGATAATGTTATCTATGACAACCTTCTTGATTCCAAATTTCTCATAACTATGTATAAAACATAAATTTTTTGGGTACCAGTACCTCTTTCTTAGTCTTTTCTGGAATCTGAGGTATATCCTCGACTTGAGCGATATACTTTGAGAAATTGGATCTTTGGTTCTGACAACTTCCGGACCGTCATGAACGTTTTCTCTACATGAGATGCTTTTTCAAGAGCATTAGGGTGTGCTATATTATTCCGTCTCTTCTTATGGAGAGCTGAATCTTTAGAACCTTTTTATACACGTTCTTAATATAGAACTTTACTCATTTGGTGCCTTTATTTAGTTCTTTTCGTACTTACTTCAATTATAAGATAGATTCATAGTTGGTATAGCTACTGATGCAGCACAATCTAGTAAGAATCTATTAATTCTTTCGTAATAAAATGCAAGAAATAATTTCTTCTAGTTTAGTCAAGATTAGATAAAGTGGAAGTATGCCATGATGCATTCTTCTAGAAAGGTGCTTTAGGGTGTTCTTCTAGAACGATTATTCATGAAGTTCTTCTAGAACAATAATTTATGATGTTCTTCTGAAATAAGGCATTTATCTTCGTCTTATCTTCCCCTAACGACAGGAATTCTATTTTATTAACATGACAGATCATAAAAAATATCTCATGTCTAGAAGATTTAATAATCTAAGAAGGTAAACATAGAAATTTTCAACATTATTAATCATAAAACATAGATGCCAATATTATAGTTTCAAATAATACCAACATAAGTCATCAAAAAATGCAATTCGAAACTAGATACTAGTCGTTTAGATGCAATCTTCAGGATTGATGGTTTAGAAACAAAGTTATCCTTGATGTCAAAGGTGTATGCTGTAATTTGGTAAGAGATGATCACACAAATTATTTTTTATAATTCTCATCAATATTGTTTTGGGGTGTCTTGCCGATCATGTCACTGTTTCAAACTTATAGGATTAATCGGCTTCTGGCACACAACGGATCCTTAGGATTGAGGTTCTGGCTTTGGGTAGTAAGTGACTCGACTATCCTAATGTGAGTAAGGTAGATCCCTAATAATAAGCTGTAGAATATCTTTAAAACAAACTTCTGGTTCTTCTCTATACTAGAGGTTATACAAATGTATTCTTTATTTTCCTTGCTTATGATTTTAATATGATATTTGTTTGCCCTTATGTCCTTAAAACTTAATAATTTTCTTCTGAAAATTATGGGAGTATAGGACATTTTGTATAAATAGATGGATTCGTTTGGTAAAATTAAGTGTGCTCTGCTGGATCCTCCAATAATATGAGCATGACCAGATATCATGGATACTACATTCCAATAGTATTTATATTGGAAAAAAAGATCCTAATCATAAGGATGGTGCTGGTAGTAACACTATCAGTCATGCATAAGATGTCTCTATCTAGTTTTTTCATGGATTCTAGTTTCTAGTTATGGCAATATCTTATCAATAGTTGCAAATAAATATATTATTAATCAATAATAATAATAATAATAATAATTCTAAACATAGAACTTCGGATCTGTGGCAGTTGGTAGGACAATAATGCATTTGTAGTATCCCTACTGATATAACAACCTTATGGCACCAACTTCAATACTTTATAGTTTAAAATATATATAGAACTACATTATTGAAATACCAACATTTATGTTGGTATTTTTACTTTTAGTCTTTAGGAGGCCAGCGACCTTCTACGACCTGCAAGAATTTAATATACGGACAACTGATTTCTCACGGACATGCAGTGCAACAACCATCATGCATGCACACATTTGGGTGGTACGAGACTAAGCAAGCAAATAGCATATCTTCATGTTAACTCATATGTGAGCATGCATTTTGTATCTATTTACAAATAAACGAACAAAAAAATACTTAACAAAGTAAAGAAGAGCAAGCCAAAATATGCTACAAACACAGGTTTTCAAAATAATTGATACTAAAAGCGTTGAAAAATAATGCTTCAGCAATTGGCTGCATCATTTTGAAATATAAAACTATAAATCCTGGCCATATGTTTTTCACTAAATCTTTGGTATACATGAATCCTTTAACAATATTAGTACTTTTATATTATTTCATGATGAACCCCTCAATCAAATTAGCAACAATAAAGTTTATCTCAATAAGTGACAATCTGGAGGGTAACACCTCCCTATGCCAATTAATTATAAGTCTCATGATTGCCTAGCAAGTTTACATGTAAGATTTTTGTTTTCATGGCTACATGACTTCTTATAATAATCTAACACTGAACAATACACTTGATCAACAAATGGAAGAAAATGTAACATATCGAATATAATGTTACAAAATGTTTTCATTCAAAAACTAACTAGGATCGTAAAAACTTTTGATGTGTCAAATTCCTAATAGATTATAAGACGTGACTAATTGTAAAGGACAAAAAGAATTACAGACAAAAAAGTCTATACTGGCAAAAAATTAGAAACATCAAGAAGATGATACACGTCCTTTGCAAGAAGATGATATATGTATCTACATCAATAATATGGAGTCATTCCTTCCAATAATTTAGCAGACAACAACCAAGGTATGTACACACATTGTCCGATACAAATATTTTGATCCAGAATTAATAGGTGAACTAATCCATTATCTCCATTCTGTTTGAATAAACGTGGAAGAATGAAGAAAAAATAGGAGATAAGATCTCTTATTGATGTAATCTCATAGTGAGAGGCAAAGGCCTTATTTGCACAAACCAATGGAGATGTAATACTAATCTCTAACTGATGTGGGACTAATATACAAAGTGGGAATCCAACCCTTTAGTAACCTACGTTATAATACTTCCCCTTTGGATGATCATCATCTCTAAGCCTATTGCCTTATTAAAATTTTGCCAGGAAAACCCATTAGGACAAAACATGTGCGAAAGAAAAAGAGTACAATCTTTCGGATGACTTAGATAGGTGCTGGACATGCTTAATGTTGCCTCATTAAAATCTTGTCAGAAAAATCCAATAAAAAAAATCCATGACTAAGGAAAAAGAGTACAACGTGTTATAGTCCTTATAGTAATTAATCTCCCCCTAAAAACAATCACTCCTCCTGACGATGTCAATCCTGAGCAGTTAGCTAATGAAGTCATCGCTTTCCAATTCCATGAACTAGTTTCTGAAAAGTTGACTTTGGCAACAATTTGGTGAACAAGCCTGAAAGATTATCACTTGAGCAAACTTGTCGGACGTCAATATCAAAGTTCTTCTCAAGCTCGTGAGTATAGAAAAACTTCGATGAGATGTGCTTGGTCATGTCTCCTTTAATGAATCTGCCTTGAATTTGTGCAATACATGTTGTATTATCCTCACAAATAACAATTGGAGTATCTATAATAGAAGAAAGGGCGACAGAAGCTACGAATGTGTTGAATCAATGATCGCAGCCAAATACATTCTTTACTTGCTTCATGGAGAGCCAATATTTTTGAGTGATTTAAGGAGGTAGCAACCATTGTCTGTTTTATTAAACGCCAAAAAATAGCTGCATTGCTATTAAGAAACACATATCTAGTTTGTGAACGACCTTTATGGGGATTAGATAAATAACCTGAATCTGCAAAGCCAAATAGATTCACGATGTCAGATAAACCACAAGTATAAAATAATCTTATGTCAGTAGTTCCACGAAGATATCTCATCACATGTTTAATGCCATTCCAATGTCTGCGAGTTGGCGCCAAACTATATCTAGCAAATAGATTGACAGAGAATGATATGTCTGACCTATACATTGTGATGGATACATTGATGCCCCAAATGGTACTAAGGTATGGTACTTTGGGTCATAGCACCATTTTATTATCATCGTTAGGACGATATGATCTTTATTTAGATCTAAAGGTCGAACAACCATTGGAGTACTAAGGGGATGAGCTTTATCCATATTTAACTGTTTTATTATATTTTCTATGTATTCTGATTGATGCACTAAAATTACATTAGTGCAATGCTTAACTTGTAATCCGAGACAATATTTTGTGTCTCCGAGATCTTTTATCTCGAACTCCTTTTTCAGATAGTTTGCAGTCTCATTTATTTAATGTCTTGTCCCAATCAAGTTTATGTCATCGACATATACTGCAATTATAGCGAAGCCCTCCTTAGATTTCTTTATGAAGACACATGGGCATATAGGATTATTCTTATATCCCTCCCATTTCATATATTCACTAAGACGGTTGTACCACATCCTTCCGGATTGTTTCAAACTATACAATGAATGTCTTAGCTTTATGGAATACAAGTTCTTAGCATTTGAGCTGGGTTGGTTAAATCCTAGGATTTTCATATAGATATCACTATCTAAGTCACCATATAGATATATAGATAGGCTGTTACAACGTCCATAAGTCTCATGTCTAGCTTTTTTAACTGTCAGACTTATCAAATAACGGAACGTTGTTGCATCCATTACGGGAGAACACGTCTCTTCGTAATCAATCTCGGGTCTCTGAGAAAACTATGTGCCACTAATCGTGCCTTAAATCGAGCAATTTTATTCTTTACATTTAACTTTCTTACAAACACCCACTTGTAACCTACTAGTCAAACATCTTTTGGTGTCTGTACTACAGGTCCGAACAGTACTTTATATTTATTAAGAGAATCCAATTATGCTTGAATAACATCCTTCCATTTTGGCCAATCTTTTTTTTGTCGACATTCATCGATGCTACGTGGTTCAGTATCATCAATTCCTTTAGATATTTTAGTAGCCACTGAGAATGAGAATCTCTCATCTGTTGTTATATCTTTGCGGTCCTATACCTCTCTTATATATGTATAAAATATAGAGATCTCTTTGCTTTCAGGTACCTGAGCCACTTTTTGGGCTTGTGTCTTTTCTAAGACAATAACCTCATCTAAGTTTTCAGGGAGTATGAATCTGTCATTCATAACATCTTCTTGAGCGTTATGTGTAACCTCCTTAAGAGCGTTACTTGGGCATTTTCTTTTTCTAGGGACTAAGTCCTTTGAACCTATAGGTTTACCACGCTTCTGGCATATAGTAGATTCATTAGCCACTTTATTATTTTCCCTACGGGGATATCAATTCAAGCTGGCGCATTTGCAGCAGGCACATGTGATTTAACCATTTTAGCTGCATCAGTAAATACATCTGGCATTTGATTTGCAATCTCCTATCGATGCACTATTCTTCGTAGCTCAGTTTCATATTGAGTAGTACGAGGATCTAGATGATACAGAGTGGGATTATCCTACAATAATTCATACTTTTTATTTGTGGCAAATGGTTCTGTAAGATCATTCTTTTCTTTCTTATCTTCCCCTAATGGTAGAAATTTAGTCTCATCAAAATAGCAGTCTGCGAAACTAGCAGTAAAAATATCACCAGTTAAAGGCTCCAAATATCCAATGATTGAGGGCGAATCAAAACCAATTTAAATTACTAAACGGCACTGAGGTCCCATTTTAGAGCGTTAAGGAGGAGAAATAGGAACATAAATAACACAACCAAATTTACGCAAATGAGAGATGTTAGGTTGATGGCCTGTCATATGTTGTAATGGTGAAAATTCATGATATGCAGTTGTCCTAACAATGATCAACTTAGTAGCATGTAATATGGCATATCCCCAAGCCAAAATAGATAAGTTTGATTGCATGAGTAAAAGCCTTGCTATGTGCTAAAAGCACCTAATGAAGGACTCTCCTAAACTATTTTGGGTATGAACATGAGGGACATAATGTTCAACTTCTATTCCTATGGAAGCACAATAATGATCAAAAGTACGGGAAGTGAACTAAGCTGCATTATTAAGTCGAATCATTCTAACATGTTGATCAGAAAAATGAGTCTTAAGCTTAATCAACAGAGAAAGTAGCTTGGAGAAGGCAAAAATTTCTAGATGAGAGTAAGAAAACATTTGACCATCGACTAGAAGCATCTATTAGAACTATAAAATACCTGAAAGGTCCGCTAGCAAGATCAATTGGTCCACAAATATCACCTTGTATTCTTTGAAGGAATGGTGGTGATTCAGAAGCTATTTTGAGAAGTGAAGGTCTTGTAATGAGTTTACCATGTGAACAAGCTACACATAAATGTTCAGTAGGAAAGGAAAGACTTTGGTATGATAAATCATGCCCATTGGTATTTTTGATAATCATTCTCAACATAGTCGATCCTGGATGACCCAATCTGCCATGCTAAAGGATTAGATTCCTTGGATTCTTTGGCCTTTTGCTATTGATGGGGTAAGAATCTACTACATTCAGAGTAGTTTGATATAGCCCAGAGGAGATTAACTTGCACTTGTCTAATGTGAGCTTATTGCTTCCAACATTAGAGGTGATACAAAGATACTCTTTGCTATCATCGTTCCCAGTTTCAACATGAATCCCATTCATTCGAATATCTCTAAAGCTTACTAGATTTCTATTAGATCTATTAGAGAATAATGCATTTCGAATGACAAAGTGTGTTCTATTTGGCAACACAACATCGACCTTACCATAACCTTCTATAATCTGTACAAGTCCAGCAATGGTGATCACCTTGGCAAAGTTTGAGGCGTATGTTGTAAAAAACTTCCTATTTTTCAATATAGTATGAGTTGTTGCACTATCTATCAAGCATATGCCATCATCATTGTCCATACCTTTCTAACAAAAATAAAAACAAATAATATATTAATATGCTACTAAATATTTAAACTTGGCATATTGCCAATTATTACAACTTGAAAAACTGCTTCAAAGAAAGTAAACTACCTAGACTATTGATCATTTAATGACTAATTTATTCAAAGTGGAAAGTAAATAAACTTATATAAGAATAAAACAACTATTCATTGACTTCGTCTATCATGGCATTGAACTGGTCTTCCGAAATTGTGTTTGCATTCTTATCCTGGAAGAAACCATTAAAATCCATGTATGTTGTATTCTCCATGAGTTAGTCTCCATACCCCTTGAGGCTTCAAACTCGTTCACTTTCTTTTGTGAGGTACGATAGTTTTGCATCCAATGACCAGCTCTTCCATAACGTTTACAAATATCAGTTGGAACAGGTGGATTGAGAATTTTGGCATTGTGTCTTCAAGGATTAAATCCCTTAATTTTGAACTATGTATCGTTTCTTGGACCCAAATTGTAGCCATTTCTTTGGCTCCCACGGCGTCCATGCCCACTAACTTTGTGATTTCTTTGACCCCTAGTATTTTGTCGAGCACTAGTCGCATTCACTTCAACTGGGATTGGTGCGGACCCAGTTGGTTTATTAGTGTGTTTCTGATTAATAACTCATTATTTTTCTCAGCTACAAGTAAAACAACAATGTGTTTAGAATACTTCTTAAAATTTTGCTTCCTATACGTCTGTTGTAGGATCATATTAGTCACATGAAATGTGGTGAATGTTTTCGCGAGCATGAATGCTCTGTCACTTCTTCACCACATAACTTCAATTGTGAAGTAATCCTGAACATAGCTGAATTATATGCTGCAACTGTCTTAAAATCTTGGAAACGTAGATTAAGCCATTCATGGAATGCACCTGGTAGTATGACCATTTTTTGGTGATCATACCTCTCAGCTATATATTTCTATAGCACCAGAGGGTCTTTGACTATTAATTACTCAGCCTTGAGACCATCATGAATATGATGCCTTAGAAAAATTAAAGCCTTCGTTTTCTTATGCAGATATTGGCTTATCAGCCACAATTGTGTCACCTAAGCTTTTGGCTTGAAGGTGCAATTCAGCATCAATTTCCAGTTGAGAAAGTTCTGGCCTTCTAAGTTTAGAGGTTTGAAATCTTGCTTTGTGAGGCATGACATATTCCTATATAATATCAATAATAACAAGTTAACATAAGAACTTGGTAGATCACCAAACAATTCATCTTCATGGTGTATGCTTCAAACAAAGATGTTTCAAAAATCTATTTATACCAAGCAAATCTAGTTCATGGTATGCTTCGAACAATGATGTTCCAGAAGTCATAGGTATATACCAAACACTAGATGTTCATGGTATGCTTTGAATAACGATTATGTTCAAGAAGTCTTTCAAAATACCACATATGGTATGTTTAAAACAATAATGTTCCAGAAGTCTTATAAATATATACCAAATAATTCATGTTCATGGTCAACATATTTCTGATGGTTTTTATCTGAATGTATTAACATATATATATATAAAAAAAGTAAAGAATAACTCCAACTTTCTCTCCGAGAGATCTATATGCGATAAACATCGGAGTGCTATCAGAGGTAACTAAAAGAAGTAAGATGTATGTGTTGGCCCATTGGTCATGATCAAACCTAATTTTAATAATTGATCTAACCTTGTATCGATATAAGGGCTACTTGGACAATTGTTGACAACTACCGTTCAAGACAAAAAGCCAGTTTGCCATTGAGTCTGTATTTTATTATCAATTTAATTTTCATTATTTATTGAGTCTAGGAATACGATGTAGATCGAGTTGTACTGGCAAATAGGCTACCCCAAAATATTTTTAAAATATCCTTATTTTTAAAATAAACCTATTTACAAAAGCTCCTAATTGCCCAACTTTTCAAAAAGCCAAAAACTAGTTTGCAAAAACCCTAACAGAACACTAAGGGAATTTGGCCCGAATTTGCCCCCAGTACGTTTAGTGCTATTTGGATTTTTGAACTTGGTCATCCCGCAGTTATGAATGCAGCGGCTATTTACCGAGATTCTCTCAAAGAATTTTGCTCGAATTCTGCCTTTGGAAAACCTATAAATAGAGAAGAATTTTCATCATTTCAACACACCTCTCTCTTCTCTTCTCTCTAAGCCTACTACGGTATTCCAAAGTGTTCTAAGCTTTTTATTTTCAAATCCCAATCTAGTTACAATCTTCTAGTCGATTTGCCAGTGTGGTACGGTCTAGAAGTTTCAGAGTGATTGTAATCAGAGGCTTGATTGAAGAAAGACACTTCTCAATTGAAATTGGTCGAGTACTTTGGATCAAAGCTCGCGTTGTAGAAGTTGCAAGAACTTCGCATAAAAACTTGTCGTATTTATCCATATTGGATTTAAACTGGAAGCTAGAGTTCTTCCGACTGGACTAGTCCTCACAAGTAGGAAACCAGTATACATCCTTGTGTTTGCGTTTGTTCTTTGCTCTCTAATTTTTATTTACATATCTGTGATATATATATTCTATCATCTTGTTGATAACAATTTTAAAAAGCTAATTTAACGCTGCCTACTCTATTTACCCCTCTCTAGAGTATAGCACTTTACATTTCATTCGTACAATTGGTATCAGAGCGGGTCATACAGGTAAAGCGAGGTAACACTATTATTATATTTTTATCTATACTGATGTCACATAGATCACTATAAGGCCAGGCCACAAACAGACCCCCACTGTTTGATGGTACAAATTACACATACTGGAAAACATGCATGAGTTTCTCCTTAAAATCTCTAGATTTTGACTTATGGTATATTGTGATTAATGGCTATAAAAAGCCTCCAAGTATTCTTGTTGATGGAGAGTTGGTTGAGAAATCCCATGACAAGTATGCTGAAGCTGAAAAGAAACATGCCAGTCTTGATGCACGTATTATTAACGCTTTATTTTGTGCCTTAGACAGGACTGAATTTAATAGGGTGTCTACATGCACAACATCTAATGAAGTGTGAAAACTTCTTGAAGTTACTCACGAAGGCACGACACAAGTCAAGGAGTCAAAGATCAGTCGACTTACTCTGGAGTATGAGGTGTTCAAGATGAAGCCAAACGAATCCGTCACTCAGATGGTTACAAGATTTTTGGATATTGCAAACCCTGTGTCTTCTCTAGGCAAGGAATACAATAACCAAGAGAAGATTCACAATCTTCTAGGAGCTCTCACGAAGAACCGGATTCCAAAGGCTACTGCAATTATTGAAGGAAATGACCTCACTACTACGTCTTTTGAAACACTCATGGGTAAGCTACTCACTCACGAGCTGAAACTTCAAGACTTTGAAGATGTTGTACCAAAAGAGAAGTCGATCGCCCTCAAGGCTCAACACAGAAGATCTGTCGAAGATGATTCCAACGACAGTGACTCCGACTCTAAAGATCAAGCTCTCATAGTAAGAAAGTTCAAGAAGTTTATGGGATTCAATAGAAGAACAAAAGAACATAACACCAACAATAACAAAAATGAAGAAGATCCAATCTGCTACGGTTGCAAGAAGAAAGGACACATCAAGAAGGACTGTCTGACAACATCATCATCAACCAGAAAAAGTAACAAGTATGAAAAGGGTTACCTGAAGAAATAAACATACAGGAGATATGCTAACACAAGCATATGGCATGAAAGTGAAGCATGCGACTCAGAAGATGAACAATAAGACAACGCTGCAAATGTATGCTTAATGGTATATGATTAGATAAACACTAACCCCTGTTTGATACATATGATGAATTTACCTTTGAACAATTAGGTGAAGCCTTTAGTGACCTCTTAGGTGACTACAGAAAACTGCGTAGCAAATACCAAAACTCTAAGAAGGTACTCAAAGAGTACAAAGATAAAATAGGAAGACTTACCGACCTACTAGCTGAGGTTAGAAGTAATGATAATTCTAGTGAGGTAGGTGAGCTTTCTTCTGTTAAGTTGCAATTACACGAGACCACAAGGCTATCCGAAGAGAAAGACAAGACCATTACCAAATTAGAGGAGACCTATTCAAAGAGAAGAAAAGTCTTCAGCAAGCACTAGTTAGAAATGATGCACTCACTGCTGACTACAATACACTATATGACACTTCCAAAAATTTAGAAATTAGGTTAGAAAAATATCCTGAGGTTGCTGCTTTCTACCCTAACATGTGTCACTTACCGAAACACCAAAATATTGTCAAACCCAACACTATCAGACCAAACCCAACCAAATCTTTGCCCAAGAAGACTAATAGGTATGCATTTTATTACAAATATCTAACTAGAAGACCAATACCTACCAATCATGCACAACAAACTGCATCTAACACTCAATATGCTAGATGTCATTATTGTGGCACCATTAGTCATATCTCTCCTGCATGTAGAGTAAGAAAGCGAGTTGATTTGAAATTATGTGCATGGATACCAAAGACTACATTTCAGGATCCTACAAGAAATGGGTACCAAAAGTTTTATTTGTAAATTCTCTTGTAGGTGGAATACCCTACGCATGCTAGAAGTAAATGGATCCTCGACAACGGTTGCTCACGGGACATGACCGGTGACGCTGCATTATTCGCAACATCGTCAAAGAAGAAAGAAAGATACATCTCATTCGATAACAATCTTAAAGGGTATATAGTAGGTATCGGCAATATTGGTAAGGCTCCCTATCATGTGATTAAAGATGTCTGTCAAGTTACCGAGTTAAAACATAACCTACTCAGCATAAGCCATTTAGCTGATCATGGTTATGGTATTAACTTTGTCAAAGACAAATGTAATATAGTTGATAGCTCAACTGGTAGTACTATCTTTGAAGGTATTAGGAAAGACAAAATACATATTTTCGATTTGTTGGAAGATGCTAACAAAGCAGGTAGATGCTTAATCGCTAAAATTGATGAGAGTCAACTATTGCATATGAGACTCCGTCATGCAAACATGGACACAATTTCAAGACTATCCACGAAGAAATTGGTACGAGGCTTATCGGACATCACCTTCATGAAGGATACGGTATGAATATAAAAAGAACAAAGCTACCTGATCTACATTTAAGTCCAAGAACGATGTTAGTACCACTAGACCTCTACAATTACTGCATATAGATTTATTTGGACCTAGTAGAATTGCTAGCCTAGGTGGTAAGTTATATGCATTCGTAATAGTAGATACACGTGGGTATATTTTTTTGTATGCAAAAATGATACATTGTCTGAATTCGTCTCCTTTTGTTAGAAAGTCCAAAATGAAAAAGGACTCATGATCACTCGTATCCGAAGTGATCATGGCGGCGAATTTGAAAATGCAGAGTTTGAGCAATTCTGTGACATACACGATTATTTGCATGAGTTCTCCTGCCTTAGGACTCCACAACAAAATAGAGTTGTGGAACGTAAGAACAAGAATCTATCTGAAATGGCTAGAGCCATGTTAAATCAGTTTAGTCTACCTAAATACTTTTTGGCTGAAGTTGTCAATACAGCTTGTTATATTCTCAATAGGGTTCTAATTCAACCTGAATCGAAGAAGACTTCCTATGACTTATGGTTTGATAGAACACCCTCAATTTTTTACTTCAAAATCTTTGGTTGCAAATACTTTATTCTTGTAGAAGCATAAAAATATAAGACTATGTATCCCACATGAAGAAGACAAAAGAAGCTATGCGCCCATATAACCAAAAGGTGGCTATGCGCCCACAGAACCAAAGGGGGTCTATACACCCACATGGTCGAAGAGGGGTTATGCGCCCACATGATCGATGAGGAGCCATGCGCCCACATGATCGAAGAGGGTCTATGCGCCCACATTGTTTTCGTACAGATCAAACATGCACCCAAGTGTGGGTGCATAACCTTACTCCCCACTATGCGTCCAAAGCAGTAGATCCCTATGACTCAGTCAAACTCCATGATCAATCGTGCACAGAAGCATACGGCCACGTCAGTCTCTATGAGCAATCTGCACCGAAGCATGCGGCTACGTCAACTCTATGTCAACCCCATGATCTACCCACGATTATCCAGTGTCCATGCGCCTACACCCTATGCGCCCAAAGGGGTGTCATGTGTCCACAGTGAAATCAGTGTATTTTCTAGCTATGGGCGCATAACAGTCGTTTCAGTGCCAAACGACTATCAATAGAGGGCGTCCCCGTCTAAAAAGACAGACAAAACAGAGAGCATTTCAAGAGCCAAATTGCTTTCCTTCTTGCCAGTGAGCCGAGAGTTTGAAATTTTCTTAGGTTTTCTTCCACTTTTGTAATTGGAGTATCAACGGAGTAAAGGAGCAAATGTCGCTCAATCTCCATCGTCCTATTCCCCAGAATTCTTTTTGTACTTGGGGATCTTCAGTGCAGGATCTCTCGGGTGTACTCGATTTGTGGTGCCTTGTGCCAATAAGAAAAGATAGCATTTTTCTTCTTCTTTTTGTGTGTCCACAAAAATGGCGACTCTGCTGGGGACTACCTTTTCCTCTAACGAGAAGGTAGTGGCGCAATCCGATACCAATAAAGTGGGGAGCACTCAGAAGATGTTGATCGTGAAGTTCGATCAGCAGGCGTTTGAAGAGATGCTCTCGAGGGATGTCTCTACTCCCTCAAAATCAGTAAAGCCAAACAAGTCTTGCCAGACTTGGCTTCCGAAGGCTCGTGGTGCATATCCTGCCAGTATCATAGAAGATATGCAACCGAAGAACTCTGTCACGTGGGCGCATAGGCCACATGGGCGTATGGAGCTCCCCTATGGGCCCATAGCTCTGCCACAGAGGGTCCTGACACGAAGAAGGTATATACCATTCTAGGCTCTACTAGCCCAGCGACTTCCCTCTTGTGCAACCAACAACAGAGTGTTCAACACTCGAAACTTGGCAAAGAAAAATACTACGATGCCAAGAATCAAAGTGTTCGACGTCACTTTGGACAAATTCAGCGAGGCTCACAAATAAAGAAGGTAAAAATGGGAGAAAACAGCGATGTTTTCCAAAGCATGCACCCAGAGTCATACAGCCAAGGAAGTATGTGGGCGTATAACTCTAGCCAGAGGACTTTTGTCTTTGATAGGCTATGGGCCCAGGTCCATGCGCCCAGACTCTGATGACCCATTCTATGCGCCTATATCGAAGAGGTCCAGGCATGCTGCCAGGACTTTAGGGAAGCATGCGCCCAAGGGCATGCTTCAGGGTTTATATGCCTACAGCAAAAAAATAGACCCCACCGCGTATAGCACGGGGCTGTCTTCAAAGTCATTCAGAACTTAGGTGTCGGGGTTGCCCCTGCACGTGAACTAAGTCTGGATGTGCCAACTCCCCTTACAAACCTATATGTAAAGCTCGACGATGCATGTGACATGGGTTTTAAGAAAAAACTCCCTTCCACTGATTTACGCAAGATAATAAATCATAAGGGTAAAGCGAGGGAGGATACTGTAATTCATGGCATACATCCGTGCACCCGTATTGTCATTAACTGTTGCTACTCCAAAGCAATGAAAGTGCCTCAGAGGCAGTTCGTGTTTCGACGACTGTATCGCTCTGATGATGAAAAGCCGCTATGTGTTTCATCCAACATGGCTTTATGGGGTCCTCCTTATGGGAGCCCCAATCAAATAAGGTGGACCACTAACCGAACTTTTTCTCTCAGTTCTGCGAGCAGAAGAAGAAGAAGTCTGCCAACAGATAGCCAGTAAGCTGTTATATTTGAAGGAGTCTATATGGGTAATCAGTCAAGTGATGAGATTTTGTATAGATGACGAGGACTCCCAAGCTGGGGGTAATGATCCTTCAGTTGAGGGTAGTGTTCCCTCAGAATCTGAAGCAGATGACCTTCACACCGGGGTAGCCTTTCAGATGACGATAATTTCTTCGAGTCTGACGATGACTATCTAACTCCCCTGCCTGAAGACGAGGGTCTTTTCAACTCAGAGACAGACAATATCAGCACCAGTTGTACTGTCTCCTCTATTCATCCTCGTATGTTATCTACGTACATGGCGGATAGAGAGAGACCTGAAGAAGCCAGTGATTAGACCAACAAGCGGCTAGAGAGTCTTGAAACAGCATTTGCCAAGATCACTGATATGCTTACCAGTATCATGGCAGTCCAAACTGCTGGGGCTGTTCCTCCACCTCAACCGAACGTCTCAGCACACGTTAGTCCGACTCATAGCAACAACCCTCCTTCACTACAAAGGGAGTATCATTCCGTTGCGCCTCCTCCAAATCTCATAAATGCTAGAGGTGGTACTTCGCCAACGACACCTGACAACCATACAACATCCGTTTCTCAACATCTGCTTAATCAACAGGATGCAATTGATTCTCTTGTTGTCCGTCTCCATACCATCTCACACAAAAACGAGCTTCAAAAAATAGGAATATCTCAACCTTATCCTCGTGAATGGGAGAATGTTACTTGCCCTCCTAACTACAAGCCACTAACGCTAAATTTATTTGACGGGATGACTTTTCCTCGCCAACACATGACATACTTCAACACGCAGACTCTACACTTACCAAGGGACGATCCATTCTTGTCAAAGCTATTTATTAGCACCTTGCAGGGGTAGCCTTTGAATGGTTCTGCAGTCTACCTGATGATTGTATTAATTCCTTTAAAGATTTGGAGAGGTTAATCCTCAACAGGTTTTATGAGAGTGGCATACATATTAGTATGTCCGCCCTCATCGAGACCAAGCAAAGGAGGACTAGGTCTGTTATTGCTTTCATCGAACACTTCAGGCGACTAGCATTGAAGATGCCCTTCGGTATACCAGACTCAAAACTTATTGATACTTATCGACATAACTTCCTTCCTGCAGTAAAGTTCTGTCTGGGTATACATAAGTACGATACATGGTCTGCTTTCATCGGGACTGCTGATGCTGCTGAAAATAACGTCCTTAATCTAGAATTACTGGGGATGAAGATACCCAAATCTGAAGACAAAAGCAAGCACCCCCAAACTATCCTTGTCTGTGGGGGTAAAGGGAAAGAAGTCTTAAAGGTTGACACTTCCAAGGGAGCTTCCAATTCTCAGGGCACTCCTGAAAAACTGAAGGAGACTTTCTTCTTTGACGAAGATGATATTATTACCGTTTTTTACACATTGATGAAGGGTAATAAACTGACATTGCCTCCACCATGACGTCCTGCGGAGGCGAACCAACTCAACGATCCCAAGTACTGTCTTTATCATCAGTATGTGCACCACTCTACCAAAGATTGCATCGTCCTGAAGAAGAAGATACAACAGCTTATTAACAGCCAAGTGATCAACCTCGAAGCTGAAGATAAGGTCGTATCTTCTAACATGATCTCTCTTTAATTTGGTGACCTTCCTCCCACAGAAGTCCCAGACGGCGTAGTCCCAATCCCCAAGGCAATAATGGAAGTCGTCAACCTGATGCTAGCTCATAACTCAACCTTGTGCCACTCACGATAGAACGTGGTGAGATCATGTGGGTCTATCCAGACCTTGTGCAAGAAATGATGCAGGGGTGGTGTCTTCCAAAGTAAAGAGGGGCAAGAAATATAAATCATGCCATATGGTGTCTTCTCCCATTTGCGAAGTTCTATCTGGCGAGACGCGATCTGGGAAGGACTACCTACAGACTTATGACCCCGTACAAGAAGATGCAGCACCTTCTCAAGCTCCTACTGCCCCCACAAGTTTAGAAGTTGGTCCATCTAAGTCCTCAACTACCGACAAAGCTAAGCAGAAGGAGACGCGATTTGACAAGTCTCTGAAAGCATAAACTTCCGAATGCATGGATCAGCCTTACAACTTTGACATACTGGCATAGCTGGCAAAAAGACCTTCCAGGTTGTCTTTATTCGATCTATTGCGACTCTCCAAAGAGATGCGAAAATCCTTAAGTGAGGTATTACTCACTACACCAAAATAGCTAATTAGGAACAGTAAGCCTTTTTAATCTGGAACGCTTATGTAGCGTGCCTAGATTTTGGAACAGCAAAAAACCGTGCCAACATAAAAAAAATGTTCCAAATTGTTTTCTTTTTATTGTTAATAAAAATTATTTATTTTGGAACACACAAAAATCGTTCCAAATGAAACTTTAAGTGACAATTCTGAACCATGTGATTTTCACGTGGACTTGACAAAAGCATACGGTCTTTTCTTTCCCTGTCACACTTTTTCCCAATTAAAAACCCTCTCCTGACCCAATAACCCCTGGCGGGAATTGAAAACCCTCATCCTCACCAAATAATCCCTCCTCCTCTGGCGGGAAGGGAAATCCCTCGTTCTCTGCAGGCGCGAACCTGAAACCCCTCGTTCTCTGCAGGGAACTTGTCTCCTTTCTCAAGCACGAGATCCTTCCAAAACTCGGATCGAGCACGACATCCTTCCAATACTCGGATCGAGCACGACATCCCTCTTTCTCTGGCTAGGGATCGAGCACTCTAAGGTATTTTGAAACCCTAAAATGATTTAAACGGTTAATTTCTTTGTCGAATCCTTCCAATACTTTGCCACTTTTGAGAGCTTAATCTCTCTTTAGAAAAACCTAAAGGATTTTGATGCTTTATTCTATTTTTTGGGCGTCTATAGTTTTTTTTTTTTTTTTGCCGATGGGTATAGGATGTTCCGGATCAAGCACGAGATCTTTCTTGCGTGAACCACTCTTTGTAATAATATTTTGTCATTTGCTCTTTGTTATTTAATTTACTCGTTATCTTGAGGTTATTAGTTTTTGTGCTTCAGCCGGATTTTTGCGGGACAACAATTTGTGTTTAATAATATCTTGTCATTTTATTGTTTGGTTACCTGTGCCGTCTTATTTACTTGAATTTCTATAAATTTTATTGTTTCGGCGAGGAAAAAAAACATATTGTCGCTTTTAGATTCAATTACAAAAGTATATCACAATCCATAACATATAATTTATTATAATGTTATATATTTAAACAAAAGAAACTCAAAAATATTCCTTCAAGTTTTTAAAATCAACCAATGATCAGAAACATGTATCCATAAATTTAAAAAGGTTTATAAGTTTCGATTGTATCGAACTGTTGTCCGACGATCATGTAACCTTAACCTCGACAACAAAATGTGGCAATGGCTCCTAGCACTGAAATGGTTGTGACATGGCGGCAAATTCTTCTGTATCAGAAATCATAAGAATTTTGCTCATAATTTAAAGGATTGAAATATTCCATGATGGCTAACATCTATATATTTAAGACACAAACTATACCAACCTTTCCACATAATTAATTAATCAATCACTCTGATGGTCGACTATACAGTTTAGTTTTCCTACTAGAGGAGTACAATATGATTTCTCGCGGGAACAATAATGGCAATGTTGTTGTTCCAGCGTGGAAAGGATAAACAATTTCCTGTTTTCTTATTCCTGAAGTATTTTGGCTATATCTTCTATATTACTTAGTGAAATATTCTTTTTTTTTCTTCTTATTCCTGTTTTCTCTTTTTTCATATGCTGAGGTCAGATATCATATCATGAAGAGATGTTCTAGTGGGTCTCTGGTGCACTTGTACTTGAACATTTTGATGGTTTACCACAATTGTTTGGTATATGTAGGATGTCTTTGTGATCCCTTCACGTGCAATGAATAAAACACGTAGATGTTTGCATAAATGTATGCTTGCTAGTTAAGGCACCCTTGGCTATTGAAGTGTGGTGGCTTCGAACTATTTGTAAGAGGAGATGATGGGTTGTGTTTGCCGCGAATGTGCTGTCTTTGCTTGTCAGATTATATAGTGATGCATTTTTCAACCTTTTGTGGGTTTGCAGGGTATCAAATTCATATTATTCTCTTCAAAAAAAGATTATATTTCTCCTTCATAATTAAGGAATTCAAGGGAATGAACTTTATATTATTACTATTATTTTTTTGATTTGTTAGCTAATCTTTAGTGTATTTTCTATCTGTTTGAAGGTGTTTATGGTTAGCAATTAATTTTAGCAAAACTTATGTCATTTGGATGAATGTGGATGATGGTAAGAACATTCAAGTTCTTGCTTTATTTAATTACAATATTAGGAGAAGCTTTTTGTCCAGCTTTCAAATGTCTTGTGAATTGGAGTTTTGTCTGTAAATACTACAAAAAAAAAAGATTTGGATTGTTAATTTTAGACATCATGAATTTGCTTTAATGGAAAAATGGTTATGGAGAGCATTCACAAAGGATTACTTGATATGGAGTAAACTTGTCAATAATAGTCTCATCACAAGATTTTGTTATATGCATGCAGTATACTCGTGGAAGCGACTCCCTTGCAGAATCATCATTTCTTTTCCTTTTTCGAGTTCTTCTCCGTCCATCATTTTGATCGTGCCTTCCTATAACAAAAGGTTTGCATTATGTCTATATATATTATTTTTTATTGCTTTTGATTCCATTAAGTAGATCAATTTATTTTATTGATTTTCCCATTGCATTTTTTGTTTTAGTTAGATCCGAAAAAATGTTCTCTCTCTTTTGACTTGTTCACGTGAGAACGAACCACCGATACACAATAATGCAAGTCTAAATTGCATACAATAACACTAGTCCAATTGCACACAATATTGTTTTTATTTTCAATTTCTTAGTTTCAATCTCATATTGTTTTTATTTTCAATTTCTTAGTTTCAATCTCATATTGTTTTTATTTTTAATTTCATATTGTTTTTATTTTCAATTTCACTTGATAAATGATTGTACATTTTGTATGAGCTATTTTTTGTAGGGATTGGGCAAATTTACTACAAACTAAAATGAATTTGGACAAATCGTGGATGAGCAAAAGGGGTGGTATGAGTTATTCAAAGGTGTTCAACAATTTGTGAATTTTGTTAAGGAGAATGCAGCTGGACAAACACAATTTCCATGCCCATGTCAGCATTGTAAGAATTCAAAGGGACACATAGATCTCGATGAAATTAGCCTTCATTTGTTGAAGAATGGCATGCACCAAAGTTACGTGGTATGGAAGCATCATGGAGAAAAGGCAAGAAATTTTGGAGGAAACATACCAATAACGGCTAACCCAATTGAAGAACCACCAATTGAAGAATCAAACTTTCCAAGACTGGAGGATCTCGTTGATGATGTATATAATATTCATACCAAGGAGGCCGAGCATTCACCTATTGATGTGAGTGTAACAAATGAAGACTGTGAGGGAGATGACACAATTGTTGAGCCTGGGATGCAAGACAGCAAAAAATACAAAAAATTAAGGGATATGGCATCAGAACCTTTGTATCCGGGTTGCCCCAAGGGGAAGACCATATTGTCCACCATTATTGAGTTGCAAAATCTGAAGACACGATATGGGTGGACAGGCACTAGTGTAACGGCATTACTAGAGTGGCTAAAGGGCTTGCTCACGGAAAATTGTAATCTTCCAAAAAATTATCCTAATATGAAGAACATGATCAAAGAATTGGGAATGGAATGTGAAACCATCCATGCTTGTAGGAATGGATGCATCCTATATCACAAGGAATACCAACATCTCCATATATGTCCGAAATGTGGAGTGAGTCGGTATAAGCTTGTGATTGGAAATGATACAGCGACAAAAAAGACTTTCAAGAAAGTACCTGCAAAGTTTGTGAAATTCTTTCCCTTGATTCCGAGGTTAAGAAGATTCTTTAGCATTCCTTGGATTGGAGAGGCAATGACTTGGCACCAGAAGGCAAAAAGTGATGGAAATCTAATGAGACATCCTTGTGACTCAGGTCAATGGGATTCAATCAAAGTTCATTGGCCAGAGTTTGCTGCAGATGCTAGAAACCTACGACTTACAATATCAACAGATGGTTTCAACCCACATGGAACTCTAAGTAGCAATTACAGTTGTTGGCCAGTAATTTTAGCACCATTAAATCTTCCACCATCGTTGTGCATGAAAAGAGAGTTTGCTTTGTTGACATTGTTAATTTCTGGGCCCAAAGGACCTGGGAAACATTTTGACATATTCTTGGAACCTTTGGTAGAAGAGTTGAAAGAGTTATGGGATAATGGCGTGCCAACGTGGGATGCATTTACCAAAACCACATTTACAATGAAGGCGATGTTGTTTTGGGGGGTCCATGATTTCCCAGCATATGGAAATTTATCTGGCTGTACCGTTCATGGTTACAAGGCTTGTCCAGTGTGCGCTGATGATATCGACTCTATGCGGCTTGGAGATTCTTCGAAAGTATATTATCACGGCTATCGACGATTCTTGAACTCTGATCACAAGTTTAGGAGTGATAAAAGATTCAACAAAATACTCGAACAACGACCTCCTCCACAAAGATTGTCCGGAGAAGAAGTTGAACAAAAGATAGCCGACATTCTTGAAAATATTGAAAGAACACGATTGAAGCAAGCTACTTGTGGAAAGCGTAAGAGGCAAAACTGGAAGCATGAAAGCACGGTCTACGAAGATGGCAATGAAGAAGAGGCATCTGCTAGAGCGGCACCATGGTCTAGAAGGTCTATTTTGTTTGATTTGCCTTACTGGAAGTTTCTTGAAGTGAGACACAACATTGATGTTATGCACACTGAAAAGAATGTCACAGACCACTTATTAAACATGTTGATGGATGTGAAAAAGAAAACAAAGGATGGGATACAAGGTCGGAAAGAAATAAAAATATTAGGAATAAATAAGAAGTTGTGGGTAGTTGAAGATGAAGAAACTGGAAAAACATCAATGCCAAAGGCATCTTATGCACAAAGAAGGAAAAGGAAATTTTTTGTCAGACATTAAAAGATTTAAAACTTTCTACAGAATTTTCCTCTAACTTGAGTAATTGTGTCACCATCCAGCCTCCCGAACTAAGGGGGCTCAAATCATATGACTATCATGTGATTATACAATACCTGCTTCCAGTATTGTTGAGACATTCTTTTCATAAAGACAGGGACATAAGAATTGCAATTCAGAGGATTAGCTTATTTTTTAAAATTTTATGCGCCAAGGTGATCAATAAAGAAGAGCTAAGGCTAGCAAAAAAGGTGTTGGTTGAGGCAATGTGTATTCTTGAAAAGGAATTTCCGCCTTCCTTCTTTGTTATAAGTTTGCACTTAATGGTTCACCTAGCTGATGAGGCCTTGTCATGCGGAACAGTTGGATTTCGATGGATGTATCAATTTGAAAGGTACACACTTAGTGTTCTTCCATATTTAGCTTTTAGTATTAATTTATTGATGATATAAATTTATGTATATTTTTTTGTAACAGATTGATGAAGCGCTACAAAGAATATGTCCTAAATAAGCGATACATTGAAGGTTCAATAGCTGAGGCTTACCTTATAGATGAATCTGTAATATATTGCATGGAGTATATGCCGAACTCGAGCGCTTTTGGTCACAAGTCTAGTCGAGAATATTGGTTGGATGAGAGTGTTGACTTCACGGCTGAGAAGCCCTTGGATATAGGGGGAGTTGTCGAGCTCAACCATGTTCAGTTTGAGCAAGTGCGTAGATGGGTTCTCAATCGACTTGCAGACTTGAGTGAATGGGAAGAGTATGCCTTTTACCACATTCTAATAACATAATATGGTTATAATAATAACATAATATGGTTATTTGAATGGCATAAATATGGTAATCTATGCAGAAAGTACAATCGTTATTACCAATGCATGTGCACTCAGAATCGGAAAGGTGGTTCGACAAAAGAAAACACAACAATTAGGGAATTCATTCCTTGGTTGTGCGATGAGGTAATATTTTGTTTTTGTTCATGTGCTTGAAGAAGGTCATGGCAAAACACAACAATTAATTTATGGTTATTTGCATGACATATTCTGTGTTATTTTTCTATGCAGTTATTGGATGCAGGACAAACTAATACAACATTATGGAGATTGGCCAATGGTCCCCAACATAGAGCTACACGATTCAAAAAATATCGTGTCAATGGTTTTATATTTGTACCAAGTTCTTCCGATGAATGCTTGGTAACACAAGACAGTGGGGTGTCTATGGAAGCATATTCAAATTTTGTTTCAAGTCGAAAAGACAAAAACCCAAAGGAAGGGAAGATGACCTTTTATGGAATTGTTAGAGACATATTGGAGCTGGACTATCTCGATTTCAAAGAAACAGTTTTCTATTGTGATTGGGTTAAAGTGGAAGATTCTAAAAATGGTTGCAAGTCTGATCCGATTTGGAACCAAGTGATGGTAAACTTAAAGAAGCTCAGAAATAAAGAAAAGGTTGAGGAGGATCCATTTATTTTAGCTCAAGAAGCAACGTCAGTTTTTTATTCCAAAGATCAAAATGCTGATGGGTGGTATGTGGTTATAAATACTCCAAAAAGGCTAAATAAACAAGTAGATGCAGTAGACATTCCAACTGACTACCAATCTTGTTTGAACGACAACCCCAACTTAAGGAATTTATTGATGTTCGATGATTGAACTAAATTAAATATGGTCTTCTGTACTCCAGACTTTTTCTTCTTCTTTATGTACCCTCAATATGAAAAGTTCTTGTGGACAAATTATAATTTTCTTGCTTTAAACAATCTAGTGCACTCTGAAGTCACTTTATGTATGCAACTTCCAAATGACATGGATAACTTTTTGTTATGAGAATGACATGTATATCCAAATTACTTGCATATCTTGGTTGTCAGTTGTATTTTAATATGTATTATTTGGTAAATGACTTAAATACCCTAATTCTTCTATATGCATAATTTGGTATCATATATTATGTTCTTACTATTTTACTGTTTGTATGAATAAACATGATACAAAGTTGTCCTTGAATGAAATAACAGACTTTCTTTCGTTGCACGATGTCTTCGAGTGTTGCTGACACATCTAACCAGGGGGAAGAAGTTCCCATATCAATGGAAGTCAATCAAAAACCAAATACTAAGAAGAGCATTGAATTTAATCATCTTGGACAAGCAGTTGGACCCAACGCAACTCATTTTAAGAGTCAAGTTGGTAAATACGTGAAGACATATGTGCCTATCAAGTATATAAGTTGGCAAAAGGTACCTAAGACCTACAAGGATGATGTTTGGAATGAGATAGTGGTAAGAATAACGAGCATTCATTTACCTTTTTGTCACTTTGTTACTTTTATGTCACTTTGTTATATCAGATTTTTGTTATATCATTTTTTGTTATGTCACTTTGTATTCTTATCATCTACATTATAGTTCTTCCTGTGAATGTTAGTTGTGTAATGAACAATTTAACCCTATGGTAACCT
Organism: Iris pallida; assembly: GCA_029216955.1. NCBI lineage: Eukaryota > Viridiplantae > Streptophyta > Magnoliopsida > Asparagales > Iridaceae > Iris > Iris pallida. Next base: position 759,170 of record JANAVB010002794.1, read on the forward strand.
ACTGTTACGTTAATATTAGGTTTTAAATCTAAGTTTTTTATTGCCAAGCACACTCGAGGCTCTATAGGCAAGTTTCAGAGAATGATGTAAGAAATGGGTTGATGTGAGCATTCCTTAATATCACCTATATTGGCCCATGCCTGCTTGTTCTAGGGATGTGCATTTGAAAAAAAAATATAGCAGAGAACATAGGTGTGAAGGGGGGCCACATCTAGTAATAAGCTCATTTGATACAAGCACAGCAGGTATTCAAGGTGTGTGTGTGCAAAACAAAAATTTGAAGTTGCCATTTTAATCAAGTAGAGCATGGCAGTAGAAAAAAATGTGTTACATGTTAGTCCTCATATATTAATATAGGCTTGCTACTTCTCTTGCTTGAGGAAATATGGTAGAGTGCATATATGAGAAGTTGCCCAGGTACTATTCTAAAGTGGACTGCTACCACAATATTTAACATATAGATGGGACTGATACATGTGATATGAGGACTGTATCAACATGGACATGTTTAGGACTGATACTAAACATGAGCTGCACATTCTTACATTTATGCTCGAGCCCTGCTTCTTAACCCAGTATGCCATCTAACTAGGTAAAGAGGGACTGAATCATCTACTAAGGTGGAGCTGAGTTTAGTGTATATGTTTTGGACTGTTTTCACCAAGGTACCACAAGCACTAGACTAGCTATACAAGAAAACTAACTATACAAGAAGACCTGCATTCATTTATGAAATAACAAGGAATGATATGAGACAGCTAACTAAAAGTCATCCATTCATTCAAGGGTTCATATGACAATATTTGAAAGGTAGATCAATTTCTGGTGACTCAGTTTTCTATGGCAGGTACTGCTGCCCTCTAATTACTAGTACATGAGAGTATCTCATGGATACAAGCCACCTGTCACAGGGCAAACACCACATTTGTAGCCTATACCCTCACAGTACCTGCACATCACCTATTCCTACATGCTGGTGTGTCCCTGCTTGTCAACCTGCCCTTTATAATCTGGACACCAATCTCCATCTAATCCTGGCTTGACACTGTAGGGATACCAGGGGACTCTAAGCCTAGTACCACTGGTACAGATATCTGGTATCCAAAGAACACTCGTTCAGGATTTCCTGTGTCAGTGCCTGCTTCTATGATCCTACTTCTAGAGTATTAGGAAATTCCCTCTACTGTCCTGAGGAACTTTAAGGGCTGGGTTCCCTGTTATTACCCATTGTAATCTAAGGGAATGCAGGACACTAACATATGTAGTGAATGAACTAACCCCAAAATACAAGGCTGAACAGTCCTCTTCCTACTGGGCTGAAACAAAGCTCTGGACCACATGAATGGTAAGCTATAATTGAAGACATTTCCCTGTTTGATAGATATATGCTTCTTTCCTCTCAATGATTTTCTGCTGCCTATCTGCATTAGTTGTGATGCTCACAAGTTACTTACTGACACTATTGTAAGAGAGACATTTAAGATTCATCAGAGACCTTTCAAATATAGATGTCACTTCTTGTTGCACCAGTGTACTACCCTTAGGACCTGTGAGAATCCTTTGTAAATCTCATGTGAAAGTAACCTTTGAGGTTTGGAAACAAGCTTCTGAAGCTGTTTCCAGGAAGGATTAGCCTTCTTTGAGTTATGGCATATCTGCAAAAATAGCAGTTTACAAGTTTTCTGTTTTATTTTTAATTTTCCTTTTTCTTTTATTATTGGAGTATGCTATAATGTAAACTTGAATAAAACTATGAATATGACAAGTGCTTCCTTGAACAAAATGAAAATAAGGCTACTTCACATGAATCTGTGTCGATACGTGAGTTATGTTCCAAGCTTGTTCATTCCTTGGTATGTTTAGGTTGTGTTAATTTTGTTGGGAAAGAAGCGCGGAAACCTTTCCCCAAACCGGAGAGTACCTGCGAGAGGACCGAGCAAACAATGCACGAACCCAAAAACAAGCACACAAAAACAACCACGCAGACACAGAGAATTTTTGACGTGGAAACCCTTGCGAGAAAAAACCACGGGACGATCGGAGTCCAACCCTGAGAAGCCTCCACTAATGGAATAGAAGAATTACACCCTCTACAAACTCCTTCCGATCCAAATCGGATCCCCACAACACTCAGAGATAAGAACAATGATTACAAGGCTACGAAGAGCGAGAACGACGAGTAGAGATTACCCGAACATGATCTCCTTCGAACAGCGACCTTCAATCCTCCGTCTTCTTCTCCGAAGTTGTAATGGCACTCTTGCCTCCTTCTCTTTCAAACTTGTGTTGTCCAATGCGATTATTCGATAATGAATTAGGGTTGAGAAAACTCAATATATCTCCCTAATCCCGCAACCAACCTGGACCGTTGGATTAGATCCAATGATGAAAACTTATCCTGAAATCCGCTTCAGCCCCCCGACACACAGAGTTCGGCCAGAACTCTGTGTGGGGCAACCAGCACTGGATGGCCAAACCCTGGAACGGCCAGACCGAGTTCGGCCAGAACTCGGCCTGGGACCGAGTTCGGCCCGAACTCGGCAGACTTGGTCCAGAACCCCCTTTGGGGCAGCAGCAGCAGTAACAACTACTCCCGAGCTTCTCCGACATCGGACGGCGCTCGTCGCACTCCGGGATCTTCTCCACATAGGTTGGGAACCCCACCCACTCCAACAAATCTCTCCCTTCACAACTATGGGGAGGACGTCGTCATCCCGACGATCTGCCTGCAGTACTCAAACTTCCCCCTTGGTAGAATCTTCGTGAATATATCAGCTCCGTTGTCATCTGTATGCACCTTCTCAAGCTCCGCGTCCTTCTTCTCAACCACATCCCGTATCCAATGATACCGAGTCTCGATGTGCTTGGACCGGCTATGAAACGTCTGATTCTTCACAAGATGGATAGCACTCTGACTGTCGCAAAGCAAAGTATACTGCTCTTGCTTCAGTCCCATTTCCTGCAACAGCTTCTTCATCCACAACAGCTCATTGTAAGCCTCCGTCGCCGCAATGTATTCCGCCTCCGTCGTCGACAAGGCAACACACTTCTGTAACCCCGACTGCCACGACACTGCTCCTGCCGCAAACATCATCACGTAGCCTGAAGTCGATCGCCTCGTGTCTACATCTCCAGTCATATCAGCGTCGGTATACCAAACCAGCTTCGGCTCGTCACCACCAAAGGAAAGTCTCCAACCAGCAGTGCCCTGAAGATATCGTAGAATCCACTTGACCGCACTCCAATGTACCCTTCCAGGATTCGAAAGATACCTGCTTACCGTACCAACTGCATGAGCAATATCTGGCCTCGTATACACCATAGCATACATAAGGCTTCCCACAGCTGAAGCATATGGAACCCGCTCCATATCTTCCTTTTCGTCCTCGGTAGATGGACACTGCTCCTCAGTGAACTTAAAGTGAGCCGCGAGGGGGGAACTCACTTTCTTCGACCCGTCCATCCTGAAACGCTGAAGTACCCGGTGAATGTACTTCTTTTGGGACAAGTGTAGCAGCTTGGACTCTCTCTCTCGGCTGATCTCCATCCCAAGAATAGTCTTCGCTGTGCCCAAATCCTTCATAGAGAAGGCCGCGCCCAGTTGGCACTTCAACTCCGCTATCCTAATGGCATTCCGACCCACTAATAGCATATCATCAACATAGAGCAATAAGATGATAAATTATCATCGGCAAAATACCTCACAAATGTACAATGGTCCGACGTCGTCCGTGCATAACCATGCTCCCCCATAAACGACTCGAACTTTCTGTACCACTGCCTCGGAGCCTGCTTCAGACCATACAAGCTCTTTCTCAACCGGCAGACCAAATGTGACTTGCCCTTCTCACAGAATCCCTTCGGCTGCTCCATGTACAACTCCTCCTCAAGATCACCGTGGAGGAATGCCGTCTTCACGTCCATCTGCTCGACCTTCAAGTCGAAACTGGCTGCTAATGCTAGCACCACCCGAATAGACGAATGCTTGACGACAGGCGAAAAGATTTCATCATAATCTATGCCTTTCCGCTGACCGTAGCCCTTGACTACCAGCCTCGCTTTGTATCGAGGGCGAGTAGCATCATCCGTCTGCTTCACTCTGAACACCCATCGATTTTTCAAAGCCTTCTTGCCCTTTGGCAACCGCACCAGATCATAAGTAGAATTGGTGTACAAGGAACTCATCTCCTTCTGCATAGCCACCATCCACTCCTGCCTGTGTTCGTCTTCCATAGCCTCTGCAAAACTTTCGGGCTCTCCTCCGTCAGTCAATAGCACATACTCATCCGGCGAGTATTTCGTAGATGGTCGACGATCCCTGTTGCTCCTTCTCAGTAGAGCCACTGGTGCTGGCTGTATACCGACAGCCTCCTCCCCTTCAGGAACTACCTCTCCGGCATGCTCATCCTCCTGAGGGACACCCTGACCACCATCAGCAGGCTGATGATCAAGGTTGGAAGCAACTCCATGTACCGGCTCCCCCATAACTGGATCCTCCGCGATGTCCTCTGGAAACTGCTCGAAGCGAAATGACTCTAACTCAGGCAATTCCTCAGCCTCAGAAGGCGTCTCGGAATCCTGAGTGTTGGTCATGGTCTGATCCTCGACGAACACCATGTCCCTGCATCTGTAGAGCTTTCCTTCCACTGGGTCGTAGAGTCTATAGCCAAACTCATCCCGACCATAGCCGACAAAGACGCATCGCCTCGTCTTCGGCTCAAGTTTGGTCCTCTCGTCCTTCGGTACATGCACGAAGGCTTTACAACCAAACGCCCGCAGGTGACTGTATGACGGCTCCTTGTCGTACCATACTTTGTCAGGCACATCACCCTGCAAAGGAGCACTAGAAGACAAATTAATAATATAAGCAGCTGTGAGAAGAGCCTCACCCCAATAACTGCCCGGCAAGTTTGCTTCTGACAGCAAACATCGCACCCTCTCCATCAGTGTCCTGTTCATGCGCTCCGCTACACCATTGAGCTGAGGTGTCTTTGGCGGAGTCTTCTGGTGTCGTATCCCTTGCTCTCTGTAATACGCATCAAAGGGACCGATGTATTCGCCGCCATTGTCGGACCGAACACACAACAACTTCTTGCCCGTCTCCCTTTCAATGGAGGCCTGAAACTCCTTGAAAGTAGGCACACCTGATCCTTGGTCTTTAAGGCATAGACCCAAACCTTCCTGGAACAGTCATCAATAAAAGTTACAAAGTAAGAAGCACCACCAAGAGATTTTACCTTCATAGGACCGCAGACATCCGAGTGAATCAACTCGAGCAACGCCGGCTTCCTCGAACTTGGGTGACTCTGGAAAGACACCCTACTTTGCTTCCCAGCCAAACAGTGCGTGCACTTCTCCAACTTTGTAGACTTGAGCCCCGGAATCACCTTCCTGTTCACCAAGTAGCTCATCCCCTTCTCGCTGATATGGCCGAGCCGCCTGTGCCACAACTCGGTAGACGCGTCACTGACTGCGTTCACCTCCTGTGCCCCCTCTGCGCTCCCCTCCATATAGTAGAGACCGGACTTCTTGCTTCCTCTGGCAATCACCATCGAACCTCTGGAAAGCTTCCACTGACTATTCCCGAAGAGACTGAAGAATCCCTCGTCATCAAACCTTCCAACCGATACCAGGTTGAAACGGATATCAGGGACATGACGAACATCCTTGAGAACAAGAACCGCACCCGTCTTCGTTCTCAAATGCACATCTCCAACGGCAACCGCCTTCGACACATCTCCGTTGCCCATCTTCAACACGCCACAGTCGCCTGTCGTGTAAGTAGCAAATAGTGCCCTATTGTGAGATACATGTGCTGAAGCCCCTGAGTCCACCAGCCAAGAATTGTCATCGCAGGCGAGGTTAGTAATGACCTCATCACCTACGACGATCACATCGCCTCCATGCACCGAGGCCGCCGCTGTAGTGTTCTCTTCTTGCTTCCCCTTGTCGCCCTTCTTCTCCTTCTTCCAAGCGAAACAATTCCGCTTGATATGGCCCTTCTTACCGCAATGGTAACACTCTGAGTCCTCGTAACGACCCTTGGACTTCCCTCTGCTCTTGTCTCTGCCACCACCTGGACCCCTGCTTTTGCCCCTTCTGCGGCTCTCTGAAACAAGTGCCTCTGAGTGGTGGGATGTGGATGAAGTGCCCTGAGAACGTCTCCGCATCTCTTCATTCAACACCCCTCTCTTGGCAAACTCCAGACTGACCACGCCCTCTGGAGTAGAAGCGATCATAGATACTCGTACGGTCTCCCACGAGTCTGGCAATGTACACAGCAGCCACAGTCCCTGAACTTCATCGTCGAACTTGACTCCCATAGAAGATAGCTGGTCAACCACGCCCTGGAACTCACTCAAGTGATCCGAAATAGACGCCCCATCCTTGTACCGCAGACCCATCATCGTTCGAATCAGGAACAACTTGTTTACCCCGGTCTTCTTCGCATACAAGGATTCCAGCTTATCCCACAACGTCTTCGCGTGCTCAATATTGGCAACGTGATTGTACACATTCTCATCAACAAACTGCCGTATGTACCCACACACCTGTATGTGCTCGAACGTCCAGTCCTCCTCGGATTTATCACTGGGCCTCTCGGATGCAAACACGGATAGATGCAGCTTCTTGACAAATAGCAAATCCTTCATCTTGCTCCGCCAATAATGATAGTTTGTGCCATTAAGGTTCACCATGCGCACCGGCTTCGCGTCCATCTCTCTTCTCTGGTTCCTCTGTCAACTCCTGACACTCTTTGAACCTTGCTCTGATACCACTCTGATGGGAAAGAAGCGCGGAAACCTTTCCCCAAACCGGAGAGTACCTGCGAGAGGACCGAGCAAACAACGCACGAACCCAAAAACAAGCACACAAAAACAACCACGCAGACACAGAGAATTTTTGACGTGGAAACCCTTGCGGGAAAAAACTACGGGACGATCGGAGTCCAACCCTGAGAAGCCTCCACTAATGGAATAGAAGAATTACACCCTCTACAAACTCCTCCCGATCCAAATCGGATCCCCACAACACTCAGAGATAAGAACAATGATTACAAGGCTACGAAGAGCGAGAACGACGAGTAGAGATTACCCGAACACGATCTCCTTCGAACAGCGACCTTCAATCCTCCGTCTTCTTCTCCGAAGTTGTAATGGCACTCTTGCCTCCTTCTCTCTCAAACTTGTGTTGTCCAATGCGATTATTCGATAATGAATTAGGGTTGAGAAAACTCAATATATCTCCCTAATCCTGTAACCAACCTGGACCGTTGGATTAGATCCAATAATGAAAACTCATCCTGAAATTCGCTTCAGCCCCCCGACACACAGAGTTCGGCCAGAACTCTGTGTGGGGCAACCAGCACTGGATGGCCAAACCCTGGAACGGCTAGACCGAGTTCGGCCAGAACTCGGCCTGGGACCGAGTTCGGCCGGAACTCGGCAGACTTGGTCCAGAACCCCCTTTGGGGCAGCAGCAGCAGTAACAACTACTCCCGAGCTTCTCCGACATCGGACGGCGCTCGTCGCACTCCGGGATCTTCTCCACATAGGTTGGGAACCCCACCCACTCCAACAAATTTTTCAACAGTTTGCAGTTGTGAGCTGAAGTTTATTGCTTCATTAAATTTTTTGATTCGCAGTAGATTTGATCGAACCTTGCAATAATTTGTACATGTACAAGTTGAGTACATGCACACTTTATTGATAAATAAAGATTTTTGATGTGGTGATGTCGCTTGAACAATTAGGATCCTACTATATTTTTGTAAATATTACTTGATAGACATTGTTTGATAAGCATGAGAAATTAGGGTACATGCATGAGTCCTAGTTAATATAGGTTAAACTGCATGCATCAAGTTAGGTTACTCAAGTTAGGTTACTTAGAGACTGAATTTATCCTAATCAAGGTTCCCGAGTGTGTTTCTTACACTTTACGAGATAACTACACTATTATTTCTTCCTTGTTTTTGCTATTGGCTCAAGTTCTCATGAAGAAGTTCCGAAAACTAGATGATTATGTTCTTCACCCTAGTAGTATGTGGAGTGTTAAACATTTTGTCATGAAAATTCCTGAGATTTTGGTTTTGTAGTATAAATGTTCCACATTTCATGTTAAAGCATTTTCTTAACCAGGGATTGATCAAGGAATTATATATATATATATATGTTAGTCTGTAGAACCATTAAATTTTGTTCCGGAGTGCCTAATGATGTCCTCTCTCTCTATATTGCAGGTATAGAATATTTTCTTTGTTTTTACAGGATTGAGTAGAGAATCCAACAAGTTCTGGATATCATAATCCGAATGAGAGTTCCATAATTACACAATTCTTTCTAGAATAACAGTCATTTGGATTCATTTTGATATTTACTCATTTGCAGTCCATGTTACAATTTAAAACATTTAAGATACTAATTAAACCCGATCATATGTTCGCTTACCTTTTTTTTGCAGTTGCAACTGCAATGCAATCAAATACCACATCGCAACTTGCTATCAAGTCAAAAAATTCTTTATTTCATAGTTTCTTAGAAATGCCAGTATGGACCTAAACAAACAAATGGCAATCAGATAGCAAGCATGTTACTTATTTTATTGTTTGCTTTCTTGAGAAAGAGCTACATGTTACTTATTTTATTGTTTGCTTTCTTGAAATCCTGTTGCAAATTCATAGTTGAACCTACCATATTGCAATTTATTCTTATATCATAATATATAGTTGGAAAGTAAGCATTTCAACAATTCTTCTAATAAAGCATTTTAATTGTAGGCAGAATTTGATATCCCAAGTTATCTCAGAAAAGATGTTGAAAGATCAATGCCAGATGCATTCAGGAAGCTGAAGTATACCCTGAGAAAGGATCATTTGGATAAGCAACCAAATTTGGAGGCAAAAATGTTGGTTATTCCAAACGGGTTTAGAAAGGAAGATTGGGAGCAATTTTGTGTCAATGAGGTTGATGAAAAACAACTAAAAAGAAGAGCTAGAGCAGTTGAAAGCAGAAAGCTTAGTGTGTATGGTCATACTGGGGGTCGTAAGAGCAGTGCAATGGTAGAGTATGAGATGGTAATTTTCCTCTTGAACCAACATTAGCATTTTACAATTTTGTATTCCCAATGTTAAGCTTACACCTCAAAACTATTCCATGATTTATCCAGAAGGCAAAGCGGGAAGATCCTACTATCCCTATTACACGGACTCAAGTGTGGATAGAAACCCATACGAGGAAGGATAGATCTACGTTGGCTAGTGCTGAACCGTTTATGGTGAGGTCATATAAAACTTTGTTATCCCTTTGTATTTAATTTAATGTTAGCTACTTATGTTATTACAGAAATTAGTCAAAGAGAAACTTGTCAAATCCACACAAAGTGAAAGTGACGTCCACCCTCTATCGATTGATAATGATCCTTTGACTCAAGTGTTTGGCAAGAAAGCGAATGGGCTGCCAGGTGTTGGGAGCTTTGTTTCCAAGAGAAAATATGATGATGCCCTTCATGCTCATATAATGTACACAGAGGAAAGAGGCGAGAGGGAGTGTCTGAAAAATAAGGTTGATGAGATGCAGACAAAGGTTAACTTTATTTTTGATTATTGTAAGGTGAGGCAACCAACTTCTTATATGAAGGTCCAAAAGAACATAATTACATGCCTATCAAATATGAAATTTTATACTTATAATTTTATTTCTTGTACCACAGTCACAGATTGGTGGTCCACCATAACCTATTCCCCAACCAACTAGTGGGTCATCAACACAAGTGCCCATGCCCCATGCAGGTAGGTCGTCATCACCCATTCCTATGTCGCAGGCAGCTGGTGGGTCACTAACACCCATGCTCCAAGAACTTCAAGCAAATGTTGAGAAATCAACATCCATGCCTCCAGTGACGATTAACAATGCACATAGGCCATCTTTGGGTGAAAGGGATTTAACGACTTCGGCACACACTGAACCAACTCCTACGGCAAGGTTGTGTGAATTGTTTGATTGGAATTGGAATTGTGTTACAGTTGCAAAAGAAGTAATTGATCCACTGCATCGAGGTAATTGTCATAATTATCAACTGGACCCTCAATATGAAATGAAGTTGAGCATTTTTGTTCGAAAGATTTTTTCCGCTAAGCTCTACAAAGAAACTCCCGATGCAAAAGTAATTAAAGAAGTAGGAGTCGACGAATTCTTCGTGTGGCCCAAGTCACACATCAAATTTGTTTGTGAGTATTTTTCTTATCATACTTTTCTAATGAGTAACAATATGTCATATTCATCTGCTGTTATCTTGAACAGAACCAAACATTTGTTGATACTTTATGGTTAGTGACCAACTGAAACCACACTGATACCATGGTATCCCATCTCTTCACTACCCCCCAAGTCCAAAGAGGACTAAACCACATGCTAAACCATCAAGGACTGAACTCAAATCTAGAAGAAACTGATCTTGATGTTATCTGGACAGAACATTAGGCATAGCAAGTCCTACAATTGGACTGAGCCAAGTACTAACTGAGCCACATGGGTTCAGGGACATAATTAAAAGTGGGGTTATAGGTGGACTGGGTCAATTGAAAGGCTGAGCTAAGAGCCAGTTTCCTCCTCATTCTTGACTAATACTCTTAGGACACTTATGTGGGACTGAACCCAGGAATCTCATGGGCATTAATTGGAGTTGCAAGGGGATTCATCCTAACTGGACTGATATTATTCAATTGCCTATAGGCCACAGGAACTCTCATCTAATACAGATGCATAAGAACACAGGTTTCTTACTGCTGTTAGTATAAGAACTGAACAAAAAGGACCAGGACTGACTTATATAATGTGGACTAGAACAGCACGAGAGTGTACAAGACATGAAGTAATGAGCTGTTCATCGTTTGGATAGGGTATGAATGCAGGGCAATCTATTAACCTGGACTTCTATATATTGATACATGATTGATACCCAGAACACCATGTTGATACCCAGTGAACCTATTAACCTGGACTCCTATACTTTGATACATGATTCCTCAGGTTGCAGGGCAACATGGGTCAGACTTCAGGACACCCTTTTTCACTTAAATCAGGAAAAACAGGCACAGGTATGTAACTTAAATTATTCAATGGCAAGTAATCATAATACATGTTCAACACTAACGCAAGGGTAAAACCAGTCCATATTTTCTACAACTCTAGTTCCCTCATGTGATAAGCCACAAGTCTAATAGGCTACTGTCCTGCAATCAAGGTCATGTTAGACTGAATTTCTTACAGTCAACAGGTCAGAGTTTCAGAGAGGTTCAAGGCAGTCAACAAGTGCATATCATAATTGGGAGACTCCTCTAAGCATGATACCAACTCCACCCCAAGGTAGTTCAACTGATACCAAGCCACACAAGTGGACTGCAACATAAATAAAGATGAACTAAAATAGGTAAGTTCGTCTAAGGTCTGTACACTCAACCTTATGGTCAGGATGGCTAATCTAGCCTGCCAACCACTGTCCTGCAAGTTTATGGTTTTGCCATATGCTGGATTAACCTGCGAGGAAAATGATAGTAGGATACTAACAAAAGGATATGCAATGAACCCTCTCTAATGTGTACTGAGGGATTGTGGGCAGGGTTTGGGTTAAAGTATCATAACCAAGAGTGTTGTGCATGACAAAAGCAGGACACACACGTTTACTTGTATGTACAGGAACTGGAATCCCATGTGCAGTAAGCTAAGATCTAATGTGGTATTTTGTGAAGTCTAATGCACTAAGCTTTAACTTCCAATTTGTTTACAGGGTAAGGGTTTAACATTAAGGACAAGGCAACTATAAGCTCCTACATATTTATGCAGTGCCTGATTGCAGGGTGCGGTGTAAACTTAACCTCTCGTGTTTCCTTCACAAGTACTTCCCTGGATTATGTCGTGTCGGACACGTATCTCGGATACAAAAAATCTGGGCTGTGTCCGTGTCACCTATTCCTAACCGGGTCGTGTCCTACATTTTGTCGTGTATTTGTGCACAGTTAGGACCACAATCTACATTAAAACCAAGCAACAGATGATGTCCTGAGCATAGAAACCTAATGCATAAAATTAATACATTTTAGCAAGAAAACGGGTGCAATAAAATCATGCCTTTTATCATTCAAATGGAAAAAGGTTTTTTTTTTCCCTTTGGAACGAAAATAATGGAGAAGAAACCAATCCTTTGACATGAAGAGGTTCAAAGGACAATTTCCTGGCAAAACATTCTGCAGATCTGCATTAAAAAGAGTCATATCAGTTTCACAAGTAGCCGTTTCACAATATTGCTTCCAAAAACTTCTTACCTTTAGAAGAATATTCCAAGATTATACTTAAGCCTTCATTATTATACCTCAACTCCTCCACAGCCTAAACAATTGCCTTTACTCTAGTCCAGACAGCACAGAATTAGTTTCGAAGGTATAAAGTTATAGATACGCAATGATGGGAAGGCATGTTATCAAGCTTCAGAAGGTTTTCTATGTCTATGGAATAGTGTCCTATTTCTGTTATCCCAAGCCATGAAGTACTAAGCAAGGCCTTATTATCGGTCAAAACTGATATGTTTGGCCATTTTGGATTGGAGTTGGAGGATTTGAAACCAAGGAAACTAATTAATTCAAGAAACTGACATCCCCTGCCCACCCCCTAAACCGAGTTTTTGATCCTTGGAATTAAGCTGCCCACCCCCTACATTTTATCATCAGGAAAAGTCTATTTTCTTATTTATTGTCTCTTAACCCGGCATGAAATTTTATTGTCTCTTAACCCGGCATGATATTTTAACCCGGCATGATATTTATTGTCTCCTACAATATCCATTATGTAATCCTCTTCAAGTTTATCAAATGGTTGCCTGCGCATCAAATGGATATAATGTGGGCATTTATCATGTTCTTGTTCCAGAATCATGTGGGCATTCTTATGTAACTATGTTCTTGTTCCAGAATCATGTTCTTATGAATAATCATGTTCTTGTTTACAAAGTATGTTATATTTTCTTTGGTTTAAGAAAATTTTATTCTTTTCACAAAGTGTTGTTTGTATTTCCTTAGTGGCATAAAAGTTACAGTATCTTAAGATTCAAAGATCTATTTTTTGTAACTTAATTTATCTAATATGCTTACGAGTTAACTAATTTATCGGTGTTGTACCTTTTACAGAAAGCTGGAGCATCAAATGGAATTCCAAAGCAGGATACAAGACCTATGAGCGTCGATTAGTGCAACATGAGACTTTCTGAACAACTATGTTATCTATCTGATTTCTCTTATTGGTTGGAGCATGTGAGACTTTTGGTTATAAGGTTGTGTTAGCTGATATTGCTTAAACATAATGATAATGCATATTATGGATGAGTGCTTCGTGTCTTTATGTGCACAAATGTTGAACTCTTTTAGTATTGATGCTATTAATTTTTGATGATGCTATCATGTATTGGCAATTTTTTGGTATCTAGCTTGCATAAAGATTGGAAGTATATGATGTGGTTTTTGTTATTCTGGGAACCTATGCTATTAATTTGCCTTGATCTTCAAAAATGGAAACATGACTAATATGAAATGTTTTCTTTCAGTGTCCTGACCTTCAAAAATTGAAACTTTGTAGGAAATCCTAGACATCCAAATAAAAAGAATATGTCCATAAATTGGAACACTTCTTAGCTGTTCCAGTAGGTAGTGCAAAAACTAATATAAAATGTTCTTTGGAACACATTTATGGTGTTCTAAAACTGGAACACTTTTTACCCGTTCCAGTAAGAGATAAAAAATTAATCTAGAATGATTTGGTAGACACGCTTTTTTAGTGTTCCAAATCAGGAACGCATATAAACCGTTCCAATATGCATCATTTGGAACACCTTACAGCCGTTCCAATATACATTATTTGGAACACCTTACTTCCGTTCTAATATACATTATTTGGAACGCCTTATTTCCGTTCCAATCAATTTGGCAGCCCGAAAATAGGCACTATATATAGGCGTTCCAGAAATTATTTGACACGGAATTCTGCCGTTCCAAAATGGGCATTTTGGCATAGTGACTACATGCCGACTCTTATCTCGCTAAAGTCAAAGCCCCTGCTGAAGATTCCGTCTCCTGTCCTCACTGTTACAGCACTATGGAAGTGGTGCCCAACATCACCTTTTCACAAGAGGACATGTTACTCAAAAACAATCGTCATGATAGACCTCTATACTATACATGGTATATCGGGGAAATTAATGTGGATCGGATGCATATCGATCCAGGTTCCTCCCTTATTATCATTCCTAGAAGTCTACTCCAAATTCTAGGGATCCCTCTGCATAAGCTGTCTGCAACTAATACAACTATCATGGCTTTCATTGCTGGAAGAAGCCATCCGCTGGGCAAGATCCATCTAAAGTGCTAGATTGGTGATCTCCGAACGGAGGTTTCTTGCTATGTAATCGATGCCAATGTATCCTACAACGTCTTGTTAGGATGTCCATGGATACACGAGAACATGATCGTTCCTTCTTCCCTTCACCAGTGCTTCAAGTACGTCAACAGCGATGGCATCGTGAAGACGGAGTTTGCCGATGTCGATCCTTTTAAGGGTATTGAAGCCTACTATGGAGATTCGGTACTTTACCAATCTCAGCCCTCCAAGGATGACGACAACGAAGCTGACGATAAAGCTGAAGCGAGCTCATCCGCCAGTGATGGTTCCCTGATTATTCAAGTCAAAGGACGTACTACTCCAAAAAGTACTCCAAAGCCTCTCACAATCTGGATCAAAAAGAAGAATCCTGATAAGGTCAAACCATTGACCATCACTCTCCGCAAAACAACTCAGGTGGAACCTGCTGAAGTCCATCCTCTCAATCCTGAAGAGTTACCCTATGTGGCAAACTTGGCCAAGTCTGTGGCTCCTGTTCCAGACAATGATCCCCTCAATGAGTATATTAATACTCAAAATATTGTACCTTCAGTGGATGATTTTATCCCTGAAGAAGAACTTGCATATTTTCGAAGTAAAGGTTTATCCTTGAATTACTCTGATGTCTACCAATCTGTAAACTAGTACATAGATATAATATACGCCCTAGAGCATGGCATAGGACCACATCTATGCATACCGGTCATGACGCCTCATTTGTGGGAAAAAGTTTGGCCAGAAGATATCCACTACTTTATCGTTCCAGCTAGAAAGAAGGGTGAAGAATTGATTATCTTCGATCGAATAATTGGTGGAAGAAAGTTCGTTCTGGACTCTACTTCTCCCAATCACAACACTGAAGCTGACTATGATTCTGGAAAAATGCAACTTTATCGATATAGTTGGAAGGCCACGAATATCATCCAGAACATGTGATATGATATAAAAAGCGATCAGGGGCTAAACTACGGTCAAGGGCGACGATTGCCAATACGTCGCTTTGCTCCTCCCGGCAAACCCGAGAACTATTATCAACAAAATGGTGTTGGTTTGAGTTATGGTACGCCTCGAACAACTCCTGAAGGATCAGACGTCGAAGCAAATCGTTGTTCTCATTATTCTGATTCCTGCCTCTAGGATTCAGACTCTAGCATTGGAGACATATTCAAAGCAACTGTCTGTCAATATGGTGTCAGTTGACCAAATTGCATACGATGTCCAATCGATCGAGCTTGAACAATGAGCTCAAAAGATAGATACTAGGTGGGAGTTACGTTTCGAACAACATGAACCACCTACTGAAGACGAAGTCGTCCAAGTTAATTTAGGAGATGAATCATCTATTAAACCAATCTTCAACAGCAAAAGTCTGTCTGGTAAAGAACGACAATCTCTTATACAGCTTATAAGAGAATATATTGACGTCTTTGCATGGAGCTATGAAGACATGCTAGGCTTGAACCCTAAAGTTGCTATGCACCGCCTTAATATTTCATCCAAAGCTAAGCCGGTGAAGCAGCAACAACGACGGTTCCGACCAGATATCATGGAGGCCATCGAGAGTGAAGTCAAGAAGCTTATTTCAAGCAGGTTCATTCGCAAAAAACAACACCCTGACTTGGTCGCTAACAATGTTCCAGTTATGAAAAAGAATGGTAAAGTCCGAGTCTGTATCGATTACCGTGATTTGAACTCTGCATGCCTGAAAGATGAGTTGCCACTACCGATCACCAACGTAATGATCGACAATACTTGCGGCTTCGAGCGAATGTCCTTCATAGATGGGTTCTCAGGCTACAACCAGATCAAGATGTTCCCCGACGATGAGAAACACACACCTTTTTCAAACACCATTGGGGGTATACTGCTATACGGTGATGCCCTTCGGATTGAAAAATACAGGGGCGACATACCAGCGAGCTATAAGCACAATTTTTTACGATCATTTACAAAAAATAGTGGAATGCTACGTAGACGATATCGCAGTTAAAATTCGTCTCAAGGGCAACCACCTTCAAGATTTGAGAACGGTGTTCGAACTAATGCGTGCACACCAACTCAAGATGAATCCAACCAAGTCTTTCATTGGAGTCTCCAGCGACAAGTTCCTTGGTTTTGTTATCACTTCAAAGGGCATACATCTTGACCCAAAGAAAGTGAAAGCTATCCTCGATATGCTTCCCCCAAGAAATCTTAAAGAGCTACATGGACTTCGAGGAAGGCTAGCCTACATCAGAAGATTCATTTCAAATCTTTCTGGAAGGTATCAACTGTTTACTCAGCTCATAAAGAAAGGAATATCTTTCTTCTGGATTGAACAATATCAATGCACATTTGACGACATCAAGAAGTATCTCACAAGCCCCCCAGTGTTGGTGGCTCCAATAACGGGAAAGCCTTTCTTGTTATATGTTTGTGCTATGGATCATTCCATTGGTGCCCTATTAGCTCAGAAGAATGAAGGCGACCATGAACATGCAATCGACTACCTCAGCCGCACGATGGTGGGTGCTGAGCACAGATACACACCTGTGGAAATGGAATGTCTTGTACTGGTATTAGCTATCAAGAAGACACGCCACTATGTGTCTGGCCAGACTATCCACATCATATCTAAAGTCAATCCTCTCAGAATACTCATGACTAAACTAGGTTCTCTTAAATCTCGTTTAGCTACATGGCAATGCTGTTGACTCCATACGATATGATGTTCGTCCCCTCAGAAGGCAGTAAAAGGCCAAGTGTTAGCTGATTTCCTAGCAACTCATCCGGTGCCAGAATCTTCCAAACTCTATGATAAAATCTCGGATGAAGTAGTGCAGTCTAACACCGCAACTGAGGAGATCCCCATTTGGCGAATGTTCTTTGATGGTGCATCAAGAACAGGACCTAAAGAAAATATCATGGCCGGAGTAGGCATCGTTCTTGTGTCATCCGACCATCTGGTTATATATCATGCATATTCTCTCATGGAACCATGTACTAACAAAGTGGCCGAATATTATACCCTACTGATCGTCCTTCAACTGGAAAAATAGCTGGAAGTTGACTATCTAGAAGCTTACGGCGATTCTAAGCTAATAGTTAGTCTGGTCCGAGGGGATTATGAAGTTCGTCACAAAGATCTCATCCCATATAACAAAGAGACAATCGAATTGGCTTCTACTTTCGTTGGATTCTTCATCAAGCACGTGCCTCAATTACAGAATATAGAAGAAGATGCTTTAGCTGGTCTTGCTGCTTCCTTGATCGTCCCTACCAATACTCAGCATTCGATCATAGTGTCTGGTCGAGAACTATTCTGTGTGAAAGATGCGTTGCATATTCATCACAGTTACGCAAGAGAAGCAAACATCGACGTTAAAGACTGAAGATTTCCTTTCATAGACTACACCATCTATAGAATCCTCCCTGAGGACCCAAAGAAAGCAGTGTCTGTCCAAAGGCGATCCTTCAGATTTTACTATGATACAGCTACCAAAATGGTGTACCGACGCTCTTACGATGGGCTACTGTTACGATGTTTATCAGACACAAAAGCCAAACATGCACTCCATGAGGCTCACGACGGAATTAGTGGTGCACATCAACCAGGCCGCAAATTACATGATCGCCTCAAACAAATGGGTTATTATTGGCCCACGATGATAGCAGATGCTGTTGAATATGGAAAGAAGTGTAGAGCTTGTCAGTTCCATGCCAACTTCATTCATCAACCTTTGGAGTTTCTACACCTGATGGTGGCATCTCGGCCTTTTGAAGCCTGTGGTATGGACGTCATAGGCCCAATCAGCCCGCCATCCTCCAGAGGACATCGGTTTATCCTAGCTATAACCGATTACTATGGGTAGAAGCTATACCGCTCACCGAAGTAAAGATGTTGAACGTGATTAGTTTCATCAAACATCACGTTATTTATCGCTTCGACCTACCTCGCAGGATCATCCATGATAATGGTCCACAATTTGTGAGTCATGCATTCTATCGGTTCTGCGATAAGAATCGAATTCAGAATGTAGCCTTTACTGCTTACAATCCAGCGGCTAATGGATTAGCAGAAGCCTTCAATAAGACTATCATCAAACTTTTTAAGAAGTTCGTGTCTTAAAACAAATACGATTGGAATGAGAAGCTCAGCGAATGTCTCTGGGCCTATCGTACAATGGTGTGGACTCCAACAGTCAGTAAGCTATTCTTTCTAGTTTCTGGAAGTGAAGCAGTTCTTCCCAAAAAAATCCAGATTCCCTCTCTTCGAGTAGCCTTAGCCAGTGAGTTGACTGCTGAAGAAAGTTACCATCTGCGACTACAAGGGCTGGAAGCGCTAGACAAAAAATGCTTATTAGCTCAACAGCGTATTGAGCTATACCAAGCACGCCTTTCCAGAGCCTTTAATAAAAATGTGAGGGAAAGAGTCTTTCAAGTTGGTGATCTGGTCTTAGCAGTGAGAAGACCAATGGTCATGACGCATAAGACAAAAGGAAAATTTCAGCCTAAATGGGAAGGTCCTTTCGTTGTAGAATCAGTCTATTCTAACGATGCGTATCGACTAACCAAGCCTGATGGTGACTTGCTCATAATGCCGATCAACGACAAGTTCCTGAAGAAATATTATGTGTAACCTTCATGAACAGCGTTCACTATACCCTGTTTCAGTCATGTAAATGTATAGTGCAATGTTTATGTGATTCAAAAAAATCATCTAACTATTATCCGTATTTCAAGAGTCTTGAATACGCCATGGACAATAGGTCCCTTAAAAAGATTTTCTAATGGAATTATCTCCGTTTTGGATTCTGCCCAAACTTTGTCTGACAAAAACAAGTCACGTCCATATTACCTCTGAACTCTTTTTCGATAATTATTTCCCCAGTGGGATAATTAAGAAACGTTTTGCCACGTCCATATAACCTATGAGCAAAGCATTCATCAAAGATAATCACGTCCATATTACCTCTGAATTATCCACTCGTACCTAATATTATATATCCTTTCACGTCATATTACCTCTGGTCAAATATAGAACATTCTTTGCTATTATGTCTATATTACCTCTATTAGCAGCTTCTTTCAACTTATTATCTATATTCAAGAACCTTGAATATAAAACGGATAATAAGTCCACATCAAATCCTCCAACAGAATATCCACCAGAAATATCCTTACTACGTCCATATTACCTCTAGTTCTGATATTTCACAAGCTTCATTCATGAATTTTGAAAGCCAAAAGATTCTTTATTAAAAAACATCTATTAAAAGACGGAGAAAAGAAAAAGATATAAGAGTCTTGACGGCTAAAACAGATAGTTACAATCAAAAGACTTAAGGGATACACAATCGATTGATGCTATCCCTTAAAGCCTTGATTTCAGCTTGAGATTTGGCTGTGGCACGACGACGTGATTCTTCCTGCCGAGCAGCTTCATCCTCGAAAGGAATCAGTTTCATATGCTCCTCTTCCAACTTCACCAGCTGAGACTTTAATTGGTCTGAAGTTGTGGCAGCCGCAGCAGCCTGAACTACGTAGTCTTCGTGCTCAGATACGACCGTTCGCAAGTCAGCCTCAAGCTGAGCAATCTCTTCGCGAAGCTGAATAATCTGATTGTACTTGTCAGCGATCTGGATGGCCAGTTTATTCTTTGAGGCAATACGAGCCCTACCGGCAGCATCAAACTGTTCATACTGATCAGCCAGCTCACCGATCTCTTTAGGCAGAGCCTCCTTCCTTGTCTGGAAAGTAGCTTTCTCCTCCTCAATAGCCACAATCAGAGCCACATCCTCCTCAAGAAACGATGATGTTGGGCTTCGCTGACTGACCACTCGGAGTTTGGCCCCTTGATTTTCAGGTCAGCCATGACCTTCCTTAAAGCACTAGCTCGCTCTTCATAGCCAGCAATACTTTCAAGAGCTGTCACCTGGCATTCAACGACAGCCATCACAGGCCCAAAGGCGGCATTTTGGCTCAAAACTCCAGGAAGCTTTACTTTCAAAACAGAGTAGAAAGCTCTTATGACTTCTTGAGCCATCTTATAACCTTCAGAAGAGGTCGTTGGAGATGAAGCTTGATGGGGATCTTTTATCCTAGGGAGAGCTACTTAGAAGGAAGTTGAACATGACAAATAAAGCAATATACATATCAGTAACAAAAAACTTACTTAAAGAAGGAGTTCTAAGTTCATACCTCCTGCCGGCTAAGCATCAACTGGAATTGGAGAAATGAGAGCAGACCCAGGTCGTGCACTGTCAACATCAGCCAAAGCAGCATCAGGCTGCTCGCCTTCCACGGTCCCAGCTAGACCCGAAGCAGATTTAATAATGGCCGCCTCAACGGGCCGATCAAGAACTTCTTCAGTAACCGATGCCGGTTTACTAGGAGAACTAAGAGCAACTTCCTGTCTAGCCCGGTATCTGGAGCAACCTCCGTGCTTTGTTCCCTTTCATTATCTACAAGAGAATATACGATAGAAGTCAGCCTCACAAGTTGCACGCAAAATTGAAGTCGAAAAATCTTATCCGAAGAAAAGTACAAGAATGACATACCCAGAGGAGGGTGAGCTGATTGGACTTGATTTTCATCCAAATCCTTCATCATATCTCCTATCGCAGACATATCCTCCAAAGAAATGTCATAGGAGGGACTGGCTTTCTGATCGCCATCATGGTCTGGGCCTTCGCCCTGATCATCCCTTTGCTCAAGCCTTACAACTGAAGAAGACCCACCTTCATCCATCAGTTGAGGACGAGCAGGGGACACATTTGTTATGTCTACCTCTTTAGACGAAGAAGCACCTGCTGCGGTCCTGACTTCAACGTCCCGCGCAAAGACAAATGCAATAGTGAGAAAGCTTCTAACGGTTTGACTAAAACGGCTATGGAATCTAGGAATGGATCTACCTGCCAAATGGTAACGACCTGCGACGCCGTTCTACCCCTCCCGGTCTACCAGAAAGATCTTCTGGGAGGAGGTAAGCCGGCGCTCACGTCCGTGACCTTCTTTCTCCCTCGGGAGACAACAACCTTCTTCCTTTTGGACCGTAGAACCAGCTCAGTGGAAGCTTTCCTCTTATGAGGAATATCAGGAAGAGGTTCTTCAGTATCCTCTCTCTGAGGTGCTGCAATAACAGACTCCTCAAGAATGACTCTCTGCTGTGGTGCTACAGCCGGCTCAGCTGAGGGTGTGACGCCTTCCTTTCGGTGACCCCCATTGCGTGCACTCGTCCTATATCAACAAGAGTGGGGGCAAGCCTAGTCCCCGATATTAAACTCTGCTCACGGTCATACCGAGAATGAAGGGTATTGACTTGAATATAGAACTTGGCAGCAGCAAAGAGCATGTGGGTTTCAGGCTTATCCTCTGGCAGGGTAAAAATTTTCTCCGTACATCCAGTATTGTAATAGCCCCATGCACGTGCCCCGTTGATCAGGCTTCCTATCGACTGTATATAAGGGCTAGGGTTGCCCAAAAGAAGCTAGTTGTAGCCAAACTGTCGTGCAAAGCGACTCGACAGATAAGGTTCCAGGAAAGTGTAGTTCATATTCCTGAGCACCAGATAGGAAGGCCTGATGGACTAGAGCCAATGGAACGCCCCAATAGGAAGGCTAGTAGTGAGTGCTCCCTCATCTACTAGAGTGTCTCTTGCACGACCACTACCAAATGGAGGTGACACTCTGAAGAATTCATAATTCTGCAGAAAACTCAAAGCCTTCCTGCAAACAAGCACCCCTGTGACGGTCCAATCTGCATCTTTGAATCTCCGAAGGAAGGCATCTCCCTCCAAAGAGTCTGCCATCAGCCCGGCATTCATTAATCTGGGACAGTACAGCACCAGCCATCCTATCAGATAATGAAAGGGAAATTTAATCCTGACAAAATCCTTTCAGCCATCGTGTGTCATTGTTAGCACCCTGAATTTCGGGCTGATTTTTTTTTATTTTATTTAATTTCCTGTTTGATTGGTTTTGATAAATAAATTATTCTGTGTACTTTCACATGCCATTGATATTTGGAGTATCAGGGATGTTCAACTCTGGAAATCCTCTTCACGAGTTTTGGAGTGGACACGATTACCTTCATGACGGTATATGGTGTCCCACCCAAACTTGTTCCCTTGTGCTCTTTCTGCTTCGCTGAACTTTGGATCGGTTTAGACCAATTGATTGTTATTTATTTTTCTCACTCTTTTTCTTGATCATTTTCAGCGCGTTACCATGACATTTAAATTGGGAGCGCCAGACCAGCCATTTTCTTGAAACCAACTCCTCATTGATGATCTACTCGAGACGCTCGTCACCCATGACCTTCGTTTCCCACTCATTCATGTCATTTTGGGCTCCATTTAATTCACACAACTTTTTCGACGCGTGACCCGATTTTATTTCACGCCACGGCGTCACATTCATTTTCCAACTCGATTTGTGGGTCCCCTGTCGACCAAAACCTATCCGCCCCAACTATGGACATGGCCCACTTTGAGCCTACTATCCGTCCGCCACTTGTGTCCCATTATTTGGAATCCCCATGTACAACTTATTTACTCATGATCATCAACACCTAATTTTAATTCTATTTTTGCACGATGTCCAGTTTTGACCCAATTCGGCTCCACCGAGCCCAGTCCAGCTTCATGACTTTCTCCATCATGACACCCTCATATTTTATTGCCCAAAAATATCAGGTACTCTTCTACATATTTTCCTATATTTATTGGGAATTTCTAATTACTTAATTCCCATGCATTGGCCATTTTTCCCCTAATTTAATTCTAGCCATTGATCCTCCAAATAAATCTCCACCCTTGATTTTTCCCTTATTCCATCATCACCATTTAATTTCCCTCACCCTCACAACCCCTCCTATATATTTATCTATATTTATTAGAAATTTTTAATTACTTAATCTCCATTGGAATGGCCAATTTTTCCTATTTTAATCCTAGCCACTTGATCCTCTTAACAAATCCTCACCATTAATTTCTCCCCCGTGAAACTTTTTCCCAACTCCTCACAGCAAGGTTAGGCCGGCCCTAACTTCAATGTGAAAACAATTTTTCTCTTTCCCTCTCACATTATTTATTACATTCTTCTCTCTCTCTCTCTTCCTTTCTATTGGTTCACCTAAACAACAGCAGCAACTACAAACACCATCACCTCACTCTTGGCCCGACCTCACTCTTGGCCGGACCTCCCCCAGCCTCCTCCACTTGGCCGCGGCTCCGGCCATCCCCCTGGCCTCCACCACCGCACCACCTCTTCTCCTCCTTCTTCCTCCTCAATACAACCACCACCACCATCAACTATCATCTCCACCATTAAACCCGACCACCCAGAGCCGCCGCCACCTTGCCGTGGCATCGCCGCATGCACAGCAGCGCCGCGCGCGTGCACAGCAGCGCCGCGCGCGTGCACAGCCGCGCTGGATCCGCGCGCGTGCGGGCGTCGCCGCCGCCGCCGCGGGCCGCCGTAGCTCCGGCGAACCACCCCCTGGGCGCGCGCCTCCCTGGCCTGTCCTCCCATGGCGGCCAACGTCCTCCGGGACGCGCCGTCGAGACGATTCGTGCGTTTTGAACGAGATCCCGTCGGCGCGCGCGAGTTTGGAACTCAGAATTTGCGCTCCGTCGCAGCAACTTCGTGTGCGTTTTCCCGGAGATCCGACCGTTGGATTGGCGATTTCTTCGCTCCGTCACAATCTCGGTATATCCACCTTCGCTCATGTCAATTTTCGTCCGTTAATATTATCGTTTGATACATGAAAACCGGCCACCAAGTTGACCGTTTAAATTGTATTAAATTTGGACAGTTTCGTGGGGCCAACTTCGTCAGCTTGTATCTCCTCCACCGCAGCTCCGTTTGGCGTGCTACCAGTTCCGTTGCGAAGCTGGTATAACCCTCTTCCTGCCCCCTTTAGATTTCATTTCAGTTTGAGCTTGTTTGATTGGTTGAATTCGACGCCAAAGTTGGCCGTCCGAATTCGTAATTTCCAACTTGTAAAATTCCATTTTTGAACACGGGACTCCAGATTTTATTTCTGACACCACCATTAGATTCGTGGCGTCGTTCTGGCATGTTTTCATATAAAGTTTGTTAGATTTGGAGAACGTGGGCCCGGGCACGCATTTCGGTGCAAAGCGGGTCCCACTTTCTGGGTCAACGGGACTTTTTGAGGTCGGCTCATCGGAATCCAATTTCGGAGATACCGTTGAGTTTGTATCGTCATTCTGGACTCGTTGACAGGTAGTTTGCTAAGTTTTGAGAACTTTGGCTCCGGCACGCATTTCCGTGCAAACCGAAATTCCAAGTTCTGGTCAACGGGCCAAAATGAGATCGGGTCAACGGAATCCAATTCTGGAGATACCGTTGGGTTCGTATCGATATTCTGGTTGCGTGGACATATAATTTGTTATATTTTGTAGACTTGTTTTCTTGCACGTTTTTCGGTGCAAAACGGCTCCGACACGGACACCGTTTTGACCCGAAATTACCTTTTTGCTCTTGTGTCCAAATTGGACCGTTGGGTAGGCTATCCTAGCTAATTTGACCATTCTGGACACGTTGGCGATGTTCATTTCATCGTCCGACAATGTTTGTTGATAATTTCTCTAAGTTTAACCTTTTTATATTTAATTAATAATTAATTCTCATAATGTTCGTATTTCGGGATTAGTACAACGAAACTGAGATCAGTCAATTCCAGTGATCTCACATCGCTGAAATTGACAAGTTGGATACGTGGATCACTATAATAAGATTATCAACCTTACCGATAATCTTCTTATCCCGATTTGCGTGCCGTAAGTTTCGACGTACAAATAACGAAGTACACTTTAATAATTAGATTAGATTTACCCTGTTTGACCAGAGTTGACCAGTTGACCCAAAGTCAACTGTAAGTCAACACTTGACCTAGTTTGACTAGATTATTGACCGGAGTCGACCTAGAGTTAAATTGACTTAGAAGAACCTAGAATAATATAGATTGCCTGTAAGGATTCATTTATTTCAACTTAAACACCTTGTAACCTGTGTTGCTTTAAATAGGACTCTGTGGCTTCAGTGGGACCTCCTATACTTATCAGCTGTTCAGGTTATCGAGGCGAGTACATTCTCTGATCATTTCATATCTTGCTTAGAATTATTTCCTGCAGTAGATTACTTTATTTGTACTGTCACGATGGTCACACGGATTGGTACTATATGGATCCTTTCTTGAGATGTTATCCTTATGGAGCATCGGGTACTACGTGTTCTGTGCGTTTCACTTACATGGCGTATCACTATGCTTCTTGGTTCACTTGATTACTTGTGACATGTACTCTCATGATCACAGAGTCTCTTGAATCTTACACAGTTGGGTAACCCCCAGACTCCCCATTTATGGGACATCCATGTATCACCCTTCGCGGGCCTTGCATGGAATCATATAACATAACCTGGCTGGATCCTTGTGTATTGATTGGGGGTACGGGGGAGTAGAAGTGGACATGTGAATAATACACCAGTAGTTTCTTCATTGAATCATTCCGTAGTGTCTTCATTGAATCATCCCAGGCCATTTACATGTTCATGTTTTACTCTGACTCACTAGTCACATGCTAGCTCTTTATGTATAGTAGATATTTCTATTACAGCTCTCCTGTTTACATACTGCTTTTTCCTCAGTACCTGTATCTTACTTTACTGCATGTTATATGTTTTCTAACCTGCTATGATATGTTGAGATGTACTGTGCTCGCTCCAGTCCTGACTGGACCTGTTGATAAATTTTACAGATAGCCTGGAGGTGCCTGCTAGCCTAGAGGAGACACAGTAGGGTTTGTTTAGGTAGTTATTTCATTTTTGTCTGGAGTTGTATTTACTTTGGGGATTACTGTATCTTTATTTGAGTTTTGAGATGTACTTCTGGGTTCATGTATCTTAGACACTTAGACTTCTATCTCCTGTATTTAGTTTGGATTTCATGTTTTATCTATCCTTATCATGCTCTACCTTAGATGTGATTGAATTTGTATCTGCTATGTCACCCCCATTCGGGGAGTATAAACTGCTTAGCTTTATATTGTTAGATGTTGTGACCTAGGACAGCGTTCTACCGCCGACACTGCGGCGTAGGCTGGGCGTCGTTACGTTCTCGTGTCCTAACTCTAGGGTGCGGGTCGTGACAGTCATCGCGTTAACAATGAAGTGTCGCAAGCCTCATTGGATGGCACAGACCATCGCAGGGAGCAGGGCAACCTGGCATCCAAGGGCCAGCTTTACAGCCGAAAGTATCATACCCCGTCTTATTCTTTCAATAGACCCTGAACCACCAGGGACTACACAATCGCGGAGCCATGTCATCAGAAAAGCGGCTAGCACAGCCTTTTTCGACAGCTTGTACTCGGCCTGCCTGAAGAAATAATAAACCAAAAAGTTTCCCTTAGGATCATTACTATCTTCAGTGTCTACTGCCCCGTGATCTGTCATCAATTGCTCTATCTCAGATTTCATCGAGAGCTTGCGAGTTGAGAAAGAGACTGGGCCGTCTCCTCCTTCTCTGATGAAGATGTAGTTGGTCCAGGCTCTAATATAGGGAAGGAACCCCTAAGTCTTACCCTTCTTTGTGACCTGGTGACAAATAAAGAGGTGACAGAGTAATTCTTTGTACACCTCCATCATCTCGGAGTTCTCTCTCTCCAAATCTAGGAGCTCCTCATCACATGGGACGTATTCTTCGTATGACTCGGTCCCCCAGGGAAGCTTTGATATCGTCTGCATCTCGTGAAGAGCTAGACCCATCTCCCTATCCAGAGTGAAGAAGGTACATGTGTGATAGCTGTACAACTCCACCAATGAGATAAACATAGGCCAGTTAACCTTTATGCCATATTGGGTGGCTCTAACGGCATAAAAAAGGTCGATAGCTTTTATGATGGCCTCGTAAGTCGAGAGCACCCATTCAGTAAGGTCGCTCCAGAACGGGACATAGTATCTCCAACCTTTCATCCGCAGCTTCCCTTCCGGATATGTCTCCTTCTTTGACAGCATCAGGTTGGAGAGCGGCTCAGCAACGTAAGGGTGAAGATCAGTCGGGACATCATTTATTATAGCCCCAAGATGTAGCCCCCTCGTGCAGTAGGACGTGGAGCCCTTGACACACTTGAAAGTGTCCTTCTTCCGGTCACAAGAGTTGAATTAGATCCTGTCAAAAATGACCCCATGCAGTTCAGGGGTCAGGTCCCATTGCATTTGCCTCCGCACAACTAGATCAGTAAACGCAGACAGAGGGTATTGACACTTCATCGATGGTAACCATATCCTTTGGTTATTTAACCTGACCACCTGAGGGTCTTCTAGACATATCGTCTCGTTGTCTTCAAATTCCAGGCTATCACCAAATAAGAAGTATGGTCTCTTAAAGCTCTGCGCCCCTCCGAGCGTGAACTTCTCATAATTTATCATCTGCTTCAAGAAGATTTTGTCCTGCTCAAGCATAGCGATCACCCGCACCGAAGACTGGTCATGGCTGATCTTCACCTGAGCATTTTTGACCATTGAGGTGACGAGGCTTGAATCCAGAGCATAGCGGGCAGAGCGAAGAGGAATCCCACCAAGAGCCGGGACAACCATGTCAACTGCGAAGACATAAGGAAAAGTCGGACTTAGAATCTACAGAAAAAAGAGCTAAGTACTGAGAAATTCTATACGCCCTGATGTTATGCGCCCAAATGGCCTGTGGGCGCATAAGCACAAGTTTTGTGTGGGCATATAAGCACAAGTTTTGTGTGGGCGCATAAGCATATGTTCTGTGTAGATGCATAACACAAAGTGTGTGGGCGCATGACACAACCAAGTGCCTAGGCACATAACAAAATAAAGTGCGTGGGTGCATGCATCAGTGAGCGCATAAGACCGCTCACTAAAGAAATGTTTGCTTTGGGCGCATATCGATGGTTATACGCCGAAGCAGAGAAAAGTCCGAGCGTCACAAATTAACGTAAGAGACTTAGTTTTTTGAGACATCGCCTCACCCAGGATGGGGTCCTGAACCAGATGAGACGCTGCCAAAGAAGGAGAACTAGCTGCTGCTGTCTTCTTGCCCTTCGCAGACTTCTTGGAAGTCGAAGCAGCCTTGGGAGGCATGATTGCTCGAAAGAGAGTAAAGAAAAAAACTTTTTAAAAATTCAGAGGAAAAATAAGAGAGAATGAGCTTTCTCGCTCTTCAAGGCCTACTTATAGGCAAGAACGGGGAGCTATGTGCCCACATGGTCTATCCGTCCACACGATCTATGCACCTGCGCAAAGACAGTCTTTTGCAGATTATGTACCTGCTATTTACTGATGCAGACTACGCATAAAGAGCGGACCTTTTCAAATTCCGTTCTAAAACGAGCCTATCGCTTCATATTTCCAAGGAAGATCTCAACAGCCACATTTCGACAGCCTGGCAGATACCTATGCGCCCAAAGGGGTCATTCCTATCATGCGCCCATGAAGTTGGTGGAGGGCTTCTTTTAAAGTATTCCGACACTCGTTCGAGTCTCAAAAACTTTGAAGGTCTTGTAGAAGCATGAAAAATACAAGACTATGTATCCCACATGAAGAAGACAAAAGAAGCTATGTGCCCACATAACCAAAAGGTGGCTGTACACCCACAGAACCAAAGGGGGTCTATGCGCCCAATGGTCGAAGAGGGGCTATGCACCCACATGATCGATGATGAGCCATGCGCCCACATGATCGAAGAGGGTCTATGCGCCCATATTGTTTTTGTGCAGATCAAACATGCACCCAAGTGTGGGCACATAAACTTACTCCCACACTATGCGCCCAAGGCAGCAGATTTCCATGACTCAGTCAAACTCCGTGATCAATCGTGCACCGAAGCATGCAGCCACGTCAGTCTCCATGAGCAATCATGCTCCGAAGCATACGGCCATGTCAACTCTACGTCAACCCCATGATATACCCACGATCATCCAGTGTTTATGCGCCTACACCCTATGGGCCTAAAGGGGTGTTATGCGCCCACAGTGAAATCAATATATTTTCTACCTGTGGGCGTATAACAGTCGTTTCAGTACCAAACGACTATAAATAGAGGGCGTCCCCTGTAATGCCCCGCTCCGTACGAGGCATTTGGTTGGCTTATTGGATGGGATCAGAATATTGGACCGTGACTTATGTTGGGAATGAGAAGAATTGAGACTGATGCAGTCTCTCTTAGCTGGCTAGACGGAATGGATATAGGAACGTGGCTCGCTGGAGGAGCTACGCTTAGTAGAATTTTAGGTGAGTGGAACTGTCCTTCCTCCTCCTTACTCCTTCATGCTTAATAGATGAAGTATTGAAATGCTATGAACTGCCCCTAAATGTCCCTTATGTTAGTTGCTGAATAATAGAGATGCTTTTGTTGAGAATTATTGAAATGTATAACACATTGAACTGTTAATGTGATTCGCTGCCTGAGAATGAATTGATAACATTGCCCCTTATGCTTAACACTGCTGGAACAAGTAGACACTTGAATAATGAGATGCCTTATGAATGATAGAATAAGAAATGAACTGGCTATGCTATCGAACCAATGAACTGAATGAAACACTAGAATCATGTACTATCTGTATAACTGTTGCAAGAACATGAAATGTTGCCTGTCCCTTATAAGAAATGAAGGAATGAATAAATGTCCCTATGAAATGAATGAATGTTAAGTTCTTCTTACGAAAGGAATGATATGAGATACGTTGCAATGAAGCAATGAATGAGAAATGATAAAGCTGGGATCGTTGAGATCACCAAATGAAATGATGGTAATGATGAAAAGAATAAGTCATTGAATATGACTAGTGATGCACTGTTGCCTTTACTTTCCTTAATATATTTTACCATGCGATTTTGTTCACAATCGAGTCGGACACGCATTCGCATGGTCATGGACAACTTGTATACAAGGTTTGAGTAATAATTTCCTCGAACGGTTCCTAGGGCCCTGGGGACCGATTCGGCCTAGGAGGAAATAATGATGAGTGCTATGGGAGCACGGATAAGGCGGGGTGGCATAGAGGCTCGCCACCTACTATGCTGACCGCATTATCTTAAAATGAAATGAAATGAGAAGAGTCCATATGGTTTAACAACACCAGTGACCATGTAGTCAGGATGCATGCTAATGAATGTTTTGTGCAGGCAGAGTAAGTATATCAGATAACCTGTATTTGATGCAGGTACGAGAAGTCGACTATCGGTAAGAAATCACATAATTGTGATATTGTATAAGTTGGTTTAACTTGCCTTCTTAACATGTTCAATTCATTATGCTAGAAAGATGCCTTGCTATAAATAGTGCTCAAACATAACATCTATGCTAAGTGATGCTTGAAGTGAGAACTGTTAGAACATGTTTAAGATGTTAATGTTAACGATGCCTCAATGATGCCTTTTCATGATAACACCTAGTATGCCTCAATGATGCCTTTGCATGATAACACCAAGAATGATAAATGATATGTCCACATGAATGCTACTAAGAATATGTTTACATGCTTCACTCTGATTATTGCCCATGAACTGTAAACTGATGCTAGGCCCCAAATAGAAATATCACTCTAATAAATGCTTGCTTAAATGATCACCTTAAATGTTGGTTTATGCGAGTGGGTTGGATTCTGCTCGCCAGTACATAGATGATGTGCTGACCCACGTTTTGTGGGCAGGTGCTTGTGCTTGGAATGTTCTACACACGAAGTTTAGCTGGATTGGTCCCGCGGCATCGAAGATTTGTTGGGCATACAGAAGCTCTCCTTGCACAAGATGATGTCTTCTGTTTATAAAGGGCATAATGTATGGAACATTGTAATCAGTTGTACCAGTGAGATTGTAAGCCAAGTCGGTATATCGAGTTGTAATCCATTGTATCCAAATATCAAATGTAAGCTGTATAGCATTGTTCAGTTAGTTTCCAATGTAAAGTGAGATGTGCTGTAATCATTGTACTTCAATACAAGTCTTGTACTCTTCTTCAATTATCAATAAAGAGAATAAAGTTCTACATATCTCTGTGTGGCTTCAAGTTACTCTTTTTCTCCGCTGCTATAAAGAAGTGATGTACTTCTATTCCATAACAAAGATTGTCCTCATTAAATTCAATTTATCTGCTTCTGCCGCTGCGATGTGTTCCTATTTGAAGAATAATCGATTATGTACCATCTTTGCCTTGTACAAGTGCAATACCAGACTTGTACGGCATCACGCCCAAGCGAGGACGATCGATTCCAAGAGATAAAATATGTGAATAAATGACTCTATGAATCGGGGCGTGACAAATTGGTATCAGAGCACGGCTTTACGTCCTTGGTCTCTTCTTTGATTCGTTTCAAATCAAAGTTGCATCGACGATTAACCAAAGTTGCTTCCGCGATCACTCAACGTTGCTTCCGCGATTAAATCAAAGATTGCTTCCGCGATTATGTTGTTGTTGTTCTGTAATCATCATATGTTGTTCGTGTCTGAAAGATTATTGACCCTCTTGGCTGCTCACTGGATGTTCCATACAATAAGTCTATATACATTGTGATGCCCCTGAATGAATGATTGTTGTTGGTTTGGACACAAATAACCCAACAATGACTCGATGCCATAGTATGCTATATTGTGAATGCTGTTGGAAATATGGGAATATAGAAAAGTGGCTAGGTATGCTGTAACAAGTTGAGAATTGCATGTGATGCAAAAAGATTTGGGAATGAATAATTGATGAATGAGTTCAGCAGAACTAGTGAGTTGACACATATGTGCTCGCTAGTACTTTCGAGACCTAAGAATGTTGGCTTGTGATATTGAGACATCGAGATGTTGGCTAAGTGTTGTGATCATCATAGATCACGAATGTCCGGAATAGATTGAGTTGGTATTGTTTAAGGATGGCTTCGTTTCTGAGTGGTATATTGCCTCTACCACCTCAGAACGAGATGTATGTTGACCCTTTCCATAGAATAGCAATGAGACTATTTGTGGGTACTGGGTAGTGCCAAGACTTAGCTGGAAGTCATATATTGTTGCTAGATTGCTCGAGTGTCCCTTGACGGTGATGTTATATTGAGTAGCGAGATTGGAAGAAATTGTAACCAGTGGCTTGGTTAGAAATTGTTTAGTCGAGTGATGACTCGGACTAGTAAGACAGTTAGAATGCTATGGGTAAATAGACTTGGATAGAGAATATTGTGGCTTAGAACATCTGAATGTTGACTTCTATTGGTTGAATGTAAATCAAATGTGGCTAATACAAAGTTGGTTACCAAGCTGAAAGTTTGAAAATATTGTCGGTGAATCAAAGGAATATTAGAGATTTGTGCCTTGACCCTAAGGTGTAATAGATGTTAACCCATCTAGATCACCAAAGGATAGTCATTGCATAGATGCATGATGCTGAAGAATTGAATTGTACTAAAAAAATAACAAGTAGTGACTCTGAATACTGTTATTGCCTAGAGGATGGTTAAGTGATACATAAATTGTCGGATTGAATGGGATGAACTACTTGACCATTACTGCATGAGATTAAGAATGTCGTAAGATAGTTGATGATTGAGAAACAAATGGAAACGAGAAATTGCAAACATGTTGGATAATATCGATATAGGTGATTGTTGGTTGGGATATAGATTGTTGGCTTATAACTTAGTGGTATAACTTTGTTATACAGACCAAATAGTATGATCCCATAGTTATGTTAAACTATCAGAATCGATGACCCTTGAATAGTTAGCATTGGCTTATGGGTTCGTGTGGGTACAAAGGAATTTGAATAGAAATGTGGATCATTAGGAATTTACTTGATGGATTATTGGAATGATGAGAATCGTATGTCAGATTGGAAATTGACCATAATGTTGATAGATCGATCTTAGTCGATTGTTGGGTAAGTCTAGAATGAGCCTCTGTGGGAATTATTTCCTTGAGGAAGACCCTGAATAGATAGACTTGACCCTAGCGACCAGTTGTTGATTTACCAATTGCTGGCTTAGCCCAATTGGCGATTAGTTATTCAGACTGAGTTAAAACCCATAGGTTTGGGTAGAGTTCCTTAGAACTGTTGGTTGCTTGTTGGCCTTAAGAATAAGAAACTAGTATAACCCTAGTAGCCGTCCACTCTAGGGGAGTCACCTGAATGATTAGGTATAGCTGTCGGTATAGCTAACCATTGAGACTGGACCGAATAATAGATGGCCGTTGGCGACCCATAGAATGACCTTGTGGCATTGAACGAGAGATGGTGATGAGTATGATCTAAGAATGATAAGTTGTAAGTATATGCTCCAATATGAACCTTAGAGATGTTTGACCCTTGAGGATTATGTGTCGGCCTATAGCGGGAAATGGAATCGTGGGATGAGACTTGATTTGTATGTATCGAATAGTGAATTATTATATGAGATGGAATTGACTGCTCATGACGGAAATGTTGGATAAGTATCTATAGTCGGATAGCTGGGTTAACCTTGACTGTTGTATAGATTTATACCCTGACTCGGATAATCGATAGTTGGTGATGTTGGATTGTGCCTTTTAGAAAAGATGAATTGCCTCGGTGAAAAATGTTGTTGGATTTGGAAAGGAAAATGATTGTTGTTGTGAACCCTGATATGATTGGCTCTAAGTTAGACCCTTGATCGAATGTTAGAAAATGTTATGCTTGGATGGAGATTGTCCCTGATGTTAAGTGGTGGCCTGGAAAATAGTAATTGTGGCAAAGTGAATAAAGTGATAAGTCAATTGAAAGGATACTAAGTCTGATTGGGAAAGAGAATTATATTGTGGCTGATCGAATCGCACTAACATGGGAGTTGGCTGAAGTACATATATTTTGGGGATGCCTAAAATATGTGTATGGATCCAGCGAAGTGATTGGTTGCGACTGAGATAACATTATGGGAAGAAATTATCGCACTAGCGTGGACTTTGGCTGAAATGCATATATTTTGGGGACGCCTAAAACATGTGTATGGATCCAAACGAAGTGATATGTTGCGACCGAGATAGAAATACAAGGAAAATGTTGGCGAATCAATGAGAAGTTACAAGTAATTGAAAAAGAGATAGACAGATCGAATCGTTGATGGATTTAAATGGTACAGTTGGATATATATTTTGAAATGACCGAGTGGGCTGAAATGAATATTGATTTGAAGCTGAATGGGTAAACTCATGGTGATTAAGTGAATCTTGTGGAAGACTTGTTCCTTAAGTTTCGAGGACGAAACTTTTTCTGAGTGGTATATTATGTAATGCCCCGCTCCGTACGAGGCATTTGGTTGGCTTATTGGATGGGATCAGAATATTGGACCGTGACTTATGTTGGGAATGAGAAGAATTGAGACTGATGCAGTCTCTCTTAGCTGGCTAGACGGAATGGATATAGGAACGTGGCTCGCTGGAGGAGCTACGCTTAGTGGAATTTTGGGTGAGTGGAACTGTCCTTCCTCCTCCTTACTCCTTCATGCTTAATAGATGAAGTATTG
Source organism: Iris pallida (assembly GCA_029216955.1). NCBI lineage: Eukaryota > Viridiplantae > Streptophyta > Magnoliopsida > Asparagales > Iridaceae > Iris > Iris pallida. Next base: position 794,084 of record JANAVB010002794.1, read on the forward strand.
AAATGCTATGAACTGCCCCTAAATGTCCCTTATGTTAGTTGCTGAATAATAGAGATGCTTTTGTTGAGAATTATTGAAATGTATAACACATTGAACTGTTAATGTGATTCGCTGCCTGAGAATGAATTGATAACATTGCCCCTTATGCTTAACACTGCTGGAACAAGTAGACACTTGAATAATGAGATGCCTTATGAATGATAGAATAAGAAATGAACTGGCTATGCTATCGAACCAATGAACTGAATGAAACACTAGAATCATGTACTATCTGTATAACTGTTGCAAGAACATGAAATGTTGCCTGTCCCTTATAAGAAATGAAGGAATGAATAAATGTCCCTATGAAATGAATGAATGTTAAGTTCCTCTTACGAAAGGAATGATATGAGATACGTTGCAATGAAGCAATGAATGAGAAATGATAAAGCTGGGATCGTTGAGATCACCAAATGAAATGATGGTAATGATGAAAAGAATAAGTCATTGAATATGACTAATGATGCACTGTTGCCTTTACTTTCCTTAATATATTTTACCATGCGATTTTGTTCACAATCGAGTCGGACACGCATTCGCATGGTCATGGACAACTTGTATACAAGGTTTGAGTAATAATTTCCTCGAACGGTTCCTAGGGCCCTGGGGACCGATTCGGCCTAGGAGGAAATAATGATGAGTGCTATGGGAGCACGGATAAGGCGGGGTGGCATAGAGGCTCGCCACCTACTATGCTGACCGCATTATCTTAAAATGAAATGAAATGAGAAGAGTCCATATGGTTTAACAACACCAGTGACCATGTAGTCAGGATGCATGCTAATGAATGTTTTGTGCAGGCAGAGTAAGTATATCAGATAACCTGTATTTGATGCAGGTACGAGAAGTCGACTATCGGTAAGAAATCACATAATTGTGATATTGTATAAGTTGGTTTAACTTGCCTGCTTAACATGTTCAATTCATTATGCTAGAAAGATGCCTTGCTATAAATAGTGCTCAAACATAACATCTATGCTAAGTGATGCTTGAAGTGAGAACTGTTAGAACATGTTTAAGATGTTAATGTTAACGATGCCTCAATGATGCCTTTTCATGATAACACCTAGTATGCCTCAATGATGCCTTTGCATGATAACACCAAGAATGATAAATGATATGTCCACATGAATGCTACTAAGAATATGTTTACATGCTTCACTCTGATTATTGCCCATGAACTGTAAACTGATGCTAGGCCCCAAATAGAAAGATCACTCTAATAAATGCTTGCTTAAATGATCACCTTAAATGTTGGTTTATGCGAGTGGGTTGGATTCTGCTCGCCAGTACATAGATGATGTGCTGACCCACGTTTTGTGGGCAGGTGCTTGTGCTTGGAATGTTCTACACACGAAGTTTAGCTGGATTGGTCCCGCGGCATCGAAGATTTGTTGGGCATACAGAAGCTCTCCTTGCACAAGATGATGTCTTCTGTTTATAAAGGGCATAATGTATGGAACATTGTAATCAGTTGTACCAGTGAGATTGTAAGCCAAGTCAGTATATCGAGTTGTAATCCATTGTATCCAAATATCAAATGTAAGCTGTATAGCATTGTTCAGTTAGTTTCCAATGTAAAGTGAGATGTGCTGTAATCATTGTACTTCAATACAAGTCTTGTACTCTTCTTCAATTATCAATAAAGAGAATAAAGTTCTACATATCTCTGTGTGGCTTCAAGTTACTCTTTTTCTCCGCTGCTATAAAGAAGTGATGTACTTCTATTCCATAACAAAGATTGTCCTCATTAAATTCAATTTATCTGCTTCTGCCGCTGCGATGTGTTCCTATTTGAAGAATAATCGATTATGTACCATCTTTGCCTTGTACAAGTGCAATACCAGACTTGTACGGCATCACGCCCAAGCGAGGACGATCGATTCCAAGAGATAAAATATGTGAATAAATGACTCTATGAATCGGGGCGTGACATCCCCCTCTACAAAATAGACAGAATGAAGAGCATTTCAATAGCCAAATTGCTGTCCTTCTTGCCAGTGAGCCAAGAGCTAGCAATTTTCTCAGGTTTTCTCTCACTTTTGTAATCGGAGTGTCAACGGAGTAAAGGAGCAACTGTCGCTCGATCTCCATCGTCGCATTCCCCGAAATATTTTTGTACTCGGGGATCCTCAGCACAGGATCTCTCAGGCGTACTCGATTTGTGGTGCCTTGCGCTAATAAGAAAAGACAGCGTTTCTTCTTCTTATTTGTGTGTGTCCACAATTCTTAATACTAAAGATAATTTAGGAAAGTTTGACAAAAAGGCTGATGAAGGTATATTTTTAGGTTATGCGGCCAAAAGCAGAGGGTACTGAGTCTTCAATAAAAGGATTGTGATCATCGAAAAGTCAATGAACGTTACCTTTGACGAACTGAATCAACAAACAATCGACGATAATGATGAAGACATCAGTACACCGAGCACAACACCTACAGAACCTTCAAGCACAACACCTACAGATCCATCAAGCAGAGCACGTACAGAACCAGAACCCGGAACCAGCTACCTTGAGAGTCTGCCAAAAAGAATGAAGCTTTTGGATGACCATGTAACCTCCGTTAACCGATTTCTTGGATTTCAATTTTTTATTTATTTTTAAATCTAAATTTTCTGAATCTTTAAAAATCGTGCAATTCTAATATTGAGAAATATTTTCGACCATAATTGCTATCGGTGCTTATTGGTCTTTGGTTTTGTAAAAACTACCTTTTGTAAGATGTTTACGCTAATTAAAATTTTTGTTCACTTCGAGAAAAGATATAAGTTATAAATATTTATTTTCTTATAAAAGAATATTAGTAAGATTAAGTTTTGTAAATAAAAATATTTTATTACTAGTTATTTAGTTAAAGACTTTTGATATTAGTAGGTTATTCGTTTTGCCTCGTATCGGGCTAAAGCCGTATCGGGTCTAGTTTAGCCTACCAAGTCATAGGCTCGGATCATGGGCCATGACTTTGTTTCGATAGTAATTAGAAATCTTATAATCGATCGTTCCTTCTCAAACACCTAATACATATGTCTCAATATGTCCAGGTAATTTGCCAACTCTAACTTCTTATTTTTATATTTTTTTCGCTTACTATGCCTAAGTTTAATTCTTTTTATCTTCTATTGTTAGTAGGAACAATTTGTTTTATTTACTTATCCTGCACTCTATTTTATATGTTGTCTTGTTTCTGATTATTAGAATGACATACAAGCACAATCAAGATGTAGCAATAGAAAATTAGGAGAAAGAAATCCTATTTGTTTTTAGCTATAAATCACAAGAAGAAGGATCATCACCACTGATTCCCACTATAGATCAGCCAATAGTTTTTTATGTTCTAAAATATGTTTGAACTTGCAATTAAAAAAAATAAGAGGGTCACATCCACGAAATATGTTCAGCCAATAGTTTAATTTAATTTTCTGAATGTAACAAAACATGTCCACAGTTAGAGGTCGACATAAACTAACCTGTTTGAAAAAATAGGATGGTTCTTATCGACTGAGGGTAACAAGTGGTTGGTACATTTTGGTTGAGCCAGTGCCGGTGCCAGGCTATGGACAAAAATGATTGGAAGGATAATTTGTTTTTAAGAAGGGATAAGGCACAAATAGTGTGATAAAAACAGAAAGAAAGGTGACATAAGGCTTAGGTTACAAGAATATAACAGAAGATCGAAGCAAAAAAAGGCCTATAACTCCCTACATATCTGCTTTTAGCAACTAGAAAATCAAGATGACCTAAAAGATTGAAGCAAAAAAAGGACTATTCATACAATGGAGCTTGGGTGAATATTAATTTTAATTCAAAAACAAATTAAGCAGACAAAATTTCTCATCTCCACATATAACTCCCTCCCTTATTCAAGAACATTACAACAAAAATATTACAAAAAGGGAAAGCACCAATGGAAGAATGTTCCTCTTGTTTGTCTGCATGTACTAACCAAATTTAGTGATAATCACTTGGATTGCCAATTCCTTGAGACAATGGTAAACTCTACCTGGACATTCATTGCACTTCACCGACCAAAATCCTTTGCAGCTAGCAATACTAACCTTTCCACTATGTACATCAAATCTCTCATACTACTACATAAATAGAGTAAACTTGACATAGACCCGATAATATGAATGAGTTCTTAACTGCCAATTCATCTATTTAAGAACCCAATGACCTGAATAAAAATGAAATAATTAAAGTAGAAATTTCAAAAGGTAATCATGAAACATGAATTTCATCACTAATGGACAATTCAAAGATCGAAGGTACACTCACCTAAATCAGAGATGTGTCCTGCAACATAGTCGGGGTGGGGATGAAGAAAGAGTGTTTACCCAGTACTTATTATTCCATAAAAATCACTTTATATATATATATATATATATATATATATATATATATATATATATATATATATATATATATATATAACAGGTCATTTATATATGGTTGCATCTTGACAAATAGAGATACATATAACGTTAATTCAGCAGCCACGGACCCTACTGGCTTGCGTCTTCAGGTATATATTTTTATATTTTTGTTATGCTTTTTATATGATTCAATGTTCCATTCCATCTTTAATATTGCAATAACTGTAAACAAAATGACAAGTGTTATTACCAAAGGAGTTCCATTTGCTTTATTTAACAACTGCCATTTGTTTCAGTTTTAACCAGTATATTTTTATTCATCAAATGTTTCCTTAAATGTGTTTCTTCCTCTCCCCCAACATCCAAGAAAGTGCATCTGCTAGGATTGTTTCAGTTTTAACCAGTATATTTTTAATCATCAAATGTTTTCTTATTGTGTTTCTTCCTCTCCTCCAACACCCACGAAAGTCTATCTGCTAGGATTACAAGCATTGTTCTTTAGCTTGCTTTGTGCAGTATCTACTTGAGCATATTGTTCAATTGGTAATTTTTGCATATTTACTACTTTTTGGCGATAGACACCGACATGGTCCACTAGTTCCCACCTCTCTACCATTTTCTTGTAATACACAAAGTACAATATTGGTTGAATTCTTTTTGGTATTTGAATTAGAGGAAATATTGGTGTAAAGACTTTCACCATATCATTTCCTAGTCACTACTTAGGATGACTGAATTTTGAGTAACACAGAAATTTTGCTGCGAATATTTAGCAGTCATCTAAACCTTCCATTCTTTCACTAAGCTGCATATTACATGCAAATTAATTGGTTATGTTTGTCTCCTGTTCTAGTTTTTTCATCTGTTTTGAGTGGTGTCGTATTTGTAAGCTTCCAACAACCAATGAGACGACATAGTCTTTACATCTATCAGCTCATCAAAGTGGTTTGCTCAATGGTGATGATACAATAGATCAATTTTTTCATATTCTTATGGTTGTCATATTGTAGATGTAGATTCTCAATATATTGTTTAACGCTAAAGGTTTCATTTTTTCCAGGAGCTTTCCGTTGCACATTGTAGGTCAGTGTGTCCATCTCATTGTCACTTCAATCAACCCATCAATTACAACATTTATCCTTTATGATAGTTGATGGTCTTCTTGGTTCTGAAAGTACCTCGAGTAGCAGCAGCAACAACGGTAGCAACAACAATAATAGCTGGAGCAAAAATCAGAAGAATGTATTTGTAATTGTATGGAGTGAGAATTAGAAGAACTTATTTGTATTATCAATATGTTTTTGTTTATAAATTGTATAATTTTTTTTTAAATGGAAACACAATCCACAATGTTTAAAAACTGTTGTAAGATAAAATTTTAACAACTTTTCTAAACGTTGTAAACTTCATTTACAATACTTTTAAATCATTGCTGATATTACAATTACAACATAAAAATATTATTTACAACATTTGACAAACATAATTGAATAACATATACAACATTTTTAAAATGTTATATAAACTCTTTTTACACTGTTTATACACTGTTGTATAAAATTTATGCACAACTTTTACTGAACGTGGTAGATATTGCTTCTACCACAACTGTATAACGTTGTTGAAATTATTTTCACAATACTTTTAATATGTTCTAGAAAGTAATTTTACAATACTTGGAAAATGTTGTAGAATGATTTTTTGTCAGATTTTATAAAATTTAACAATATTTATAAACTGTTGTAGGAAGAACTTCTACAACGTCTTCACAACATTCAAATTAACATTGTGGAAGATGTCCCCCCCCTCCTTTTACAACCCTGGATATAACGACCTTTTATTAAACGTTGTAAAAGCACTTTTACAACGTTTAAACAACGTTGTAAAATCGATTTTTTCTTGTAGTGCCTCCGATGGACGAAGGGCAAAACACAATCATCTTAGGCAAAGGAAGGCTTCACCTTTCTACCTTAGTTGATTCCTCTAATGGAGATAAGAGACGTATCCCATACTATATCTATAATCCAAACGGCCAGAATCTCATAAAGAAGATGGGTTAAAATCTCCAAAAAGGATAAGGGTTAATTTAGAAAAGGGCATCATTTTCTATTACGAACATTTGTCCCCATGCAAAGGCAAACCACATGATTATTATACTAAAACAAGACGAGGGCTAGGTTATGTTATATCTCCTACCTCATCAGAAGAATCATCGGAGGAATCCTTACATCCACGTTCTTCAGAATTGTTTATGTGGATTCTAACGCTAGCATACATACAGTCCTTAAGAAAGTTATGTCAACAAATATGACTTATATTGTTCAATCAGATAAAGTTGTTGACCATACTCTTGAAACCTTCGAACCCGAGTCTTGGGCTCAGAAGATGGAGTCTTGATAGGAGTTGTGATTTGAACACCGAGAACCTCCGACTAAGGACGAAGTCATTCAGGTTGATCTGGGAGATGACTCACACCCGAAACCTATCTTTATCAATAAGAGTTTGTTAGAAGATAAAAAACAAGTTCTAGCGGCACTGGTTCAGAAATATATTAATGTCTTCACTTGGAGCTATGAGGACATACCTAGTTTGGACCCTTAAATAGATATGCATAGGATGAATGTTTGTCCAAATGCTAAGCTAGTAAAGCAATAGCAAAGAAGATTTTACCCCACTATTATGGAGGCAATCGAACTTGTAAGTCAAGAAGCTAATTGCTTATGGATTCATTCAAGAAGAACAATACCCCAATTGGGTAGTTAATGTCGTTCCAGTCCTAAAGAAGAATGAAAAGATCCATGTCTGCATCGACTTCCGTGATCTTAATGTCGCATGCCCAAAGGATGAATTCCTACTCCCTATAACTGATGTCAAGATTGATAATACTTGTGGCTTCCAATGAATATTTTTCATGGATGGATTCTCTGGGTACAATCAAATCATGATCTTTCCTAATGATAAAAAAACACACATCAATTCGAACACCGTTAGGGTATACTACTATATTGTGATGTCCTTCGGATTGAAAAATGCCAGTTCGATATACTAGAGAGTTATGAGCATATTTTTTTACAAAAATTTGCACAAATTTGTTGAATGTTATGTGGATGACATCGCTATCAAAAGTCACCACAAGCATGATCACTTGCAGGACTTGAGAACGGTGTTCGAAGTGATACATTTACATCATCTCAAAATGAACCAAACGAAGTCTTTTATGAGAGTCTTCGGTGGTAAGTTCTTTGAATTTGTGATTACATCCAAGAGAATCCATCTAGAACCAGATAAGGTGAATACGATATTGAACATCCAACCTCCTAAAAACCTCAAGTACTTACGAGGGTTACAAGCGAGGCTCGTTTACATCCATATATTCATATCAAATCTGTCTGGTCACTACCAACCATTCACCAAACTGATAAATAATGGTGTCTTGTTCGTGTGGGATGAAGCCTGCCAACAAGCATTTCAGGATATCAAGAAGTACCTTACCGATCTGTTGGTCTTAGTAGCCCTTGTTACAGGAAATTCGTTTATATTGTACGTTCGAGCAATGGACCATGACTTAGGTTCTCTGCAAGCATAAAATAATAACGAAAGTTGTAACGCCCTAGTCTGAAAATACGTAGGACTAGGAACGTAATATGTCAGCCGTATAATAAATATACTAAGCTATAAATGAAGTATATAGATAGCAATGGTTCACTAAATTCCATCCACAAATAAGGAAATAAAGATATTATAAATCAAAAATGAATTGCCATTGAACAAGTTGCTAGATGGAGATAAATCCACTACCAAGAATTTAATCGAGAAGAAATAAATAACAAAAAAAATTAAAAAAATGCTACAGAGGATGATCCAAGAGCAAGTCATCTTCGATAGGGAGAGAAGATCACGATCTTGGCTGAAACCCTTACGGAAAGTCATGAATACCTACACCTAGAGAGATCGCCAGGTCCTCAAAGGGACGTAACAAGATACAAAAAAATATGCTATATAACTGAATATAAACTGCTCAACAATAATTCGATGATAACATGGTCCAATACTCCATCCTTGAATTAGTGTACCATCCCCCAACCAAACAAGGACAGGAGATGGCACCCTAATCCACAATGAAGTATTTTTTTATGCCACAAATTTGATATAGTATCCGAATCACAACATGGTTCAGTATTTTATCATTGAAGCAATGAACCACACCTACAACCAAACAAGAACAAGGTGTGGCACACTAGTTCGCGACAAAATACTATTCCAAGCTGCGATAAGGTATAAGTACACAAACCAAAAAGTACATATACCTATCGGATAAAGGTTACCTAACTACTCTAGGTGTAATGCAATCGAGAATAGTGCATGGTCACATGACCTCCAAGTCAAGTCAAGATAACAAGTACTCAGTAGCGAGTCTAAATAATTTATACCATTCCTCAGTATCGAGCGAGTCGATAGCATATAGTCTACCTATCGTTCCTCAGTAGTGAGCGAGTCTACGATAGATAGGGAGGTGGTCAACGCCCAATTGTATTCTCCCCCAATGACCTAACTCTAATAACTAATAGTCTTCTAGCATGCAATCCTATTAGTAGCTATAATCTAACGCTCATCATATACGTACCAATAATCAATCGATATGCAAGTCCAAATTTCTATATGCGACTCGTGACTCGTGGCACACATGTGTCGAGGCCAATAAATACGGCACAAATAATGGTAGTTTCTTAAATCTAGGTTGAATGTGCACATAAATAAATAAGTAACAAAAAATAGAACTAAACAGTAAGTTGCATCTAAATGTGATTTAGAAGAATAATTTATATTGCAGAAAATAAATAATCAATAATTAAATGCATATAACATGATGAAGTAAAGTAAATAAAAGTAATGGCAAGGTATCTTGCCTGGTAATGGGTCTGGTATGGCGCAATGATCATGATGGCATAAAATTTACTCCAATGTTAGCACAAGATGGCCTCAAACGATGGGACAAAGTACTCTGTTAAATTCAGAATAGTCCAATTAGCTAGGGTCGATATAAGGAAGTACAAAATTTGAAAGAGATGGGGATTACGATTAGTTGCGATCAGTGATGATAATCGAAGAGAATTTGAGTAAAAATAGATAGTTATACTATTTTAGAAAATATTTTATAATATTTGAAAACTAAATTTTACTACCCCAAAATATTTTAGAAAAAAACATACTTGAAAAATAAAAATTGTTTTTAGGCTAAAACTTTAAGGGCCCTTTTGGTTATACATTATTCCTCTACATTTTCAGTTTAAACTCAACATCTTACAAAAAATACTTTTGGTAGCCCACACTCCAAGATCTGCTTTCCAAATTAGTTTTCAAAAAACACAGTTATAACTTTGCTTTCGGAGACGAGAGAAAAGTTGCTTTATCAAAAAAAAATTCTTCTTTCAGCAGTCCAAAAGCAACAGTGGCCCTTACCCTTCTCTCTCGACTCTCAGATGTTTCTCTCTCCTCTCTCATTCTCTTAAACCCCCCTCCCCCTCCGCTCTCTCCCTTTCCATACCCGCTCCCCCCTCCCTCTCCTCCCTCTCACCTCTCTCTTTCTCTCAGCTCTCTCTTTCTCGCTAAGCTCTCTCCTCTCTCTCCCTCTCCCTCTCCCTCACCGTAAACGGGTCCCTCCATCTCCTTCCTTTCCCTCTCCATCACCCTCTCCCCCTCCCTCTCCTCCCTCTCCCTTTCCCTCTCCTTCTCCGTCCAGTACGGTCGTCATCTGGGTGCTCGAGGATCACAGCGGTGGAGAAGCCGGGTGGACCTACAACGAGGAGTTGCCATGCCGGATCAATCAGGCGGTGAAGGAGCTCTGATACTCTGGGTCGTGTGGAGGGAAGGGTGGATTTATGATGGTGGTTGGCCTAGATCCGGATGCGGAGAAAGGCTCGGAGTCGAAGCGAGTCGGAGGGACCGTGATAGAGTTCGCCTGGGTCGGCCCGACGAACAGGGAGAGGGATGTCGTGTCGTTTAGATCTGGCGACTCCGTTGAAGGCGACAAGATGGGAACCGGTCGATGACAACTCTTGACGACACCAAAAATTGTGTCAGACACCAAAAATATAAAGTCGAAATGTCAGACACAAAAATTGTGTTAGTTACTAAAAATTAATATACAATCAAAATTATTTTATAAAATTTTTGTAGCAAACGGAATTTGTTTTAATCTCATAAAACTATTTTTCAGATGAAAGTAACCAAGCTCAAAGTCAAAAAATGTATATCAAAAAAACAACTTTATAACATCTTTCTGAAAATAGTTTTCAAAACAAAATTTCAGAAAATCTATCCAAACGGACCCTAAGTTTGTCAAAATGCACTCTTTAGGTCAAAAATTATATTTTGTATAGTTAGAAATAATGTAATAGTATATTTAGGGTTTCTATTCCCAAATTTTTGAAAAAATAAAAATGGCCTAAGTAAAATACTATATTTTGTTATGAGTATAACTTTTAGAAAGTATTTAATACATATTTTTATCTTGCTCCAAAATAAATACTACTAATATTAGATGACCATAATAATAACACTAATAATAGTATCAAAGAAAATAATAATAATAACAATAACAATAATCATAATCATAATAATAATAATAAGAATAATAATAATAATAATAATAATAATAAATCATTGTATTGTACTATATATACACATGTATAGCATACATATACAAATGCATATTTACCTATATCCATATGGGCCTAACCAGAATAAAAATAAAAAATAAAATAAAATCGAAAATCAGGCCTGGCCCAACCCACAAGACCCGGCCTTATATTTACTTTCTACATAGAACAGAAAAAAAAGGGTAAGTGGATCGAGAGAGAGAAAAACTGAGAGAGAGGGGAGAGGAAAGTGAGCGGAGAGAGAGGGAAAGGGGGAGAAATGAAGGGGAGGAAGAAGAAGAAGAAGGGGGAGAAGAGAGAGATTAGAGAGGTTCCAGAGGAGAGTGACATTAGAGGAAGAGAGAGGAGTAGTGCTTACCGAGAGTTCTCTCCGGTGCTCAGGATTAGGCGAGGAGGCGGTCGCCAGTAATCGGTCATGGGTGGCTTCGACGGCTTACCAGGGGTCGTCGGTGGAGGAGCGCTTGGGAATGACGCTAGCGCCAGGGAGCTTCGGGAAGGTGGAGGAGGAGGAGCGCGGTGGAGGTGCGGTGATGCTCGCGGAGGCTTTGGGTATGTCGGGGCTGCAGTAGCGGAATCGACAGTAGGCGATGTCGATCATGGTTTAGTGGAGGTGGCTAGGTGAGGTTTTTCTGGAGGGATGCGGCGGTTCTCGTGGTGGGTGAACGTGGTTACCGGGTCATGGCTGACCACGGTCGTCGTTGACTATGGCGAGGTGAGGCCACTGGTCGGGGTTGGCTTGGGGTGGCTACGATGGTGATGAAGATGATGGCCTTATGCATGGTTCGGGCGGAGAAGATGCTGGGTTGGTGTTCGGTGCTGGTGGTTGGCAGGGAGGTCGCTGGCCAAAAACGATGGTGGTGATGGAGATGTCGGGTGTTTGCGAACAGGCTGGGACAGGGCGGCCTTGGGGTGCTATGCTCCAGCGACTAGAAGGCGCCGCGGGGCATGGTGTTGGCGGCGGAGGTGGCTGTACCAATATTTAGGGTTAGGGTTTGTGTCTCTTGTCCTGCGTGACACAGACACAAAAAGGTTTTGTAGATTTTTGTCGATGTGTCTGGGGTTGTCGGACGGCGAGAAATTGTATATGTAACCGAAAAGTAGTGGAAAGATATCCGGGGTCAGACCCGAGGCCGCCACGGCTGACACGGAAAAGGTGGACATGGACAAGATGCACAGACACCTTTGGATGGAAATTTTGGGTTATGAAACTTATTTGGGTTTCTAGAAAAAAGAGAGCAAAGCGAGCTATCTTTAAATAGGAGGTGGGCTCCTAGTTTGATAAGGATTAGTAATCCTCTAAACCCCAATAGATAAATTCCACATTTAATTTAAATCAATTTAAAACTAATTTAGTAAAATCTAATCCAAATTTAAAGTCCAAATATTTAAACATTTAAAATAACTTTTTTCAAAAATTAATTTACAAATATGCATGAATTTATTATCATGTATATACTTCTCATGCAAATAATATATATTATTTATAAAGAAATTATTTTCTAATATATTACATTTATATGTATAGCAAATAAAATAGCATTTATATTAATAAAGTAAAAATAAGGTTCGACTAAAATCTGGTGTGACACATTTTATATATTCTCATAAAACAAAAATATTTACCTCATATGTATTTCGAAAAAAAATATTTATTTTCTATTTTATTAAAAACTTCAAATAAAACTTTTGTATAAAAATAATTAAATACTTCGTATATACGTATTCGTAGTCGACGTATAAATACCAAAATAAAATAAAATTTCATAGTAAAATTTTAGGGGGTTTACAAAGGTCATGAGCAAACTATTTATTATCTAAGTTGGATGATGATTGGAGCCGAGCACAAATACAATCCTATTGAGAAATAATATCTAGTACTGATGTTTGCAATCCAGAAACACATTATTATGTGATTGGTCAAGTGATTCATGTTATATCATGAGTCAATCATTTGTGCGTCCTCATGACAAATCCAAGTGCGCTGAATGTGATGACATTTATCCCTCAAAAAGCTGTGAAGGGCCAAGCACTGGAAGACTCTCGCTTCTCATGCATTTCTTAAAACTTCAAAGCTATATGAAGTCATACCATATGAGGTGTTAAAGTCCAACAAGACTTTTGGAGAGTCAATTTGGAAAATGTTTTTGACGGTACTTCAAGAACAAGACCCAAAGGTCAAATTGTTGCTGGAATGGGGGTGGTGCTAATATCCCCAGAAAATATCTGATGGAGCCTTGTTCCAACCATGGGGCCAAATATAATACATTGTTCATTGGTCTTTAGCTCTCTCGTCAATTGGGGATTGAGTATCTAGAGGCCTACGGTGATTCAAACTGATCGCCAGTCAGGTCAGAGGGGGAAATAAAGTTCGACACAAAGATTTGATACCTATAGAATCATGACAAGATCTCAATATGATCACTAGCCTCAATAACCAAAAATAAGATCACGAATCATGATACCATAAACGAGACTAGATCATGAGTCATTATACAAATAGTAAAGTAGATCACGAACTACTCTCGCTCAAGTGCACAAGCCTTTTGTGTCGTAAACATATATCAAAAACTATGAATCTAGACAAGAACAATATCATTTATCATGTAAAGGCAATCAATAACCGCAATGTACTTTCCTTGGGTTAGTTGAGGTCGACGTGTCGATACAGAAATTAGGCTCAAAAGCTGACTTTCCATATATGGTCCCCATTGATAATATTACCAGCGATCCCAAAATGTTCCAAATAGCCCATATTGATATAAGAAGTCCAGAATGTGATATTGGGGCGAAGTTCAAGATTTTAGATATTTAGGAGTCCGCAAGCGAGCCCACAAGGAGACAGAAAATAGACAAATTATTTAAATACTAGAAAAATACATGTTTTAACTAGGATAAAGGTTGATTTATTTTTTAATTTATTAGGGTTTTTCTTAATCTTAGGTTAAATATTTATTTTCTTAACTAGAGTCCATTTATAAAGTCTAATTAATTATGAAAAGCTCATTTAAGTTATTTAACTTGATCATTATTTATCTAAAGCCCATTTGATTTTATATTAAAGCCTAGTTATTTTTTAAGAGCTAAAAACCATAAATCACATCACGATCTAATCCTTAGCATGCGTCCTCCGCCTCTCCCATTTGTTATCCCACAAACCCGGATAGACAAGAAACCCTAATTTATATTTACTTGTTCACCTCCTTCCTCAAAACCCAAACCTTAATTTCTATGTTTTATGTCTCCCGTGTTCGCGCTCATGTTTGATCATGTCCAACGACGTACAGTCTCTACATACCCAAAACTCAACGTCACCACCATCTTTGTGACATGTGAATCTGAGTCGGGTCTGATTCATGTTTGTACCGTGTCTGATCCATAATTTACAATCCACTCGTTGTCTTCGTGAACGGTCAATTTTGTTGGACTCGCACCATTGAGATCAACGACCTTGGATATTGATATTTGGATTCATTTTTGCGACGATTATTTTCAAAAGGACATTGTCACCTAGATTTGCATGTCTTCGCCTTCCCGACAACGAAACTTTGTGGGAACGATTCGAAAGTTATTTTAATTCAATAATTTTTGCATTAGAATAGCTTAAAAAGAATCATACAACTTGAATTGATAAAACTAGATCAAACTTTAATATAACCTAGATTAATACGTCAATCAATAACCTAGATTACTTCGCCAACAAGAAACCTAGTTACTTAATTAACAAGTAACCCTAAAATTGATCGTGATTTTGTTTACATATCGTGATTTTAAAGGAATTGTATTGGATCAATGTGATTACTTATGTACCATATAGACATGGATAGTTTGTGGTAAACCTTGATTTCAGAGTCTTTCGTACGGTTGTTATCGGCATGCAAGTACACTTACCTAGCAAGAATTATTACAGTTATTTTATATAACAATATAATGTATCATTCATGCTTTCTAAATAATTATCGTTCGTATTGTTGACTATTTCATAATTCACACACACGATAGAGAGAGATTGATTATACTTATACCTAGTTCTTATATCATTATTGTTTTTCTAGTGTTAATATTTTTATATTACAAGTGATGGGGGGAGTACGATTATTAGGCATGTGGACTACGTAATGCTATGTCTCATGTTACATGAGAATGGATTTACCTAGTGCTTAACGTAACCTACTCAATCATGCACTCACGTATGGTTATTTCATCCTAGTTCGTTCATGTGTGTGAAAGTTGTGTCATAAATACACATGAACACCTAGATAGAGATCTTGTTGTTCCTTGAGTATCATAATTGTTATTGTTGTTGTTCATCTTGCTTCATATTTTTAGTTCATTCTTTCTTTACTTTTGATAATCGGTTACTTGACATATATTGTACCTTGTAGTTTTTCTTGCTTATACTTATATTTGCTCCCGTCTTGACTAGGCAACATAATATGGCAACTATAGACTATTTGTACTGTGAGTACTATAGTGTCACCTCCGTTTTTCGTTATATGTATTTTCAGTATACGTGTACGGAATCCCGACCCGTAGTTAGACTTGTCTTGCTTAGCTTGATCCTAGTTTAATCTTGCCTTGGTTTATTTTGGGTTCATCCTGGTTCGGCTTGGCTTGGTATATTTGGTTCGGCTCGGTTTGTTAGGACTTGGCCCAACATGCTAACCCCCCCTCTTTATAAGCCACCAACCCCTTTCTCTCTCCTCATTCACTTCTTCATTTACTTCTTCTTCTTCCTCCATTAACTCTCTCCACCTACCAAGAGGTTAGGCAAGTACAACTTGCTTCATGGAGGAACTCAAATTTTGTTGTTCCATTGTCTTCCTCACGAGATTCTAAGATACTTTAGTACTTAGCATTTTTAATTTCCATGGTTTATTTCATGTAGATCTAAGTTGTTACATTTTCAGATTTCTTGGGTTTTGACCTATCAAACCATGTTATTTTCAAGTTTTGAATGTTCCATGTTGTAGAGAATTTCGTTCTACCCCATTTTGAACTATGGAAGTTCGGATTTTGACTTTAAATGAAGGATTGATGGAGCTTGGAAGCCATGGCTTCCATGGTTCTTCTTCTCGGATCTTTGGAGAAGAAGAACAGCCTTTTGAGGCAACCCCATGTGGCTAGCCTTTTGCGGCCAGCCTTATGCGGCAATCCCATGCAGCCAGCCTTTTGCGACAACCCCATGCGGCCAGCCTTATGCGACAACCCCATGCGGCCAGCCTTTTGCGGCAATCCTATGCGGCCAGTGACAACCCCATACGGCCAGCCTTTTGCAGCAACCCATGCGACCAGCCTTTTGCGGCAACCCCATACGGCCAGCCTTATGCGACAACCCCATGCGGCCAGCCTTTTGCGGTAACCTCATGCGGCCAGCCTTATGCGGCAACCCCATGCGGCCAGCCTTATGCGGCAACCTCATGCGGCCAGCCTTATACGGCAACCCTCATGCGGTCAGCCTTTTGCGGCAACCCTATGCGGCCAGCCTTTTGCGGTAACCCCATATGGCCAGCCTTATGCGGCAACCCCATGTGGCCAGCCTTTTACGGCAACCCCATGCGGCCAGCCTTATGCGGCAACCCCATGCGACCAGCCTTTTGCGGCAACCTCATGCGGCCAGCCTTATGCGGCAACCCCATGCGGCCAGCCTTTTGCGGTAACCTCATGCGGCCAGCCTTATGCGTCAATCCTCATGCGGCCAGCCTTATGCGGCAACCCCCATGCGGCCAGCCTTATGCAACAACCCCATGCGGCCAGCCTTTTACGGCAACCCCCATGTGGCCAGCCTTTTGCGGCAACCCCCATGCGGCCAGTCTTTTGCGGCAACCCTCATGGCAGGATTATGTGTTGGACGTGACATGATTTCAATATTGGCATGACTTTCACATGAACACGACATGATAAAGTAGGGATAGAACACGATAGTGATCAGTCGTGGTGCACTCTTGACAAGTAACATGACATGATAGTGGCCCGTCGTAGCGCACTCTTGATAAGTAAACCTAACATGATATACCTCGATATGCTGTTACGACGGCTAGCACGACATGACAAGAATAAATGGCTTGGACACCGTGGGCGATTGTGTTTGTATAAATGAACCAGTATTGTCTTGCATCATGTCTAGGATAGGAACCCCTGAGTACCACGGTCAGGGGTACCTACTGGAACTGATTAAGGCTAACAACTAGAATAATCCAGTAGTCATGAAGAGATTTTCCAGCTACAGGCAATCCCGTTATCTGGGCACCCCATCATGGGATTTGTAGTCTGTCGTCGAGTAGGGTACATTTCCAGCACACTGTCATGTGTTGCACCCTTCAAGCTACTTAAGGGTACATTCGTTTCTTGGACGATATACCCATACGAACTCAACCCCTAATTGCGTCCGGATAACCTGGATGGTCGGTAGGGCTTGTGGCTGTTGGAACATCTCATTACATCTTGCTAGTAACTAGGCCTGTGATAACCCTAGTTAGTTATAGTATCAAGCCGTACTTATTGCTTGGCCGTGAATGTTGGATGGAGTCTAACCAGTCTAAGTCTTGTCTGGTTCCAGTACCTGGTTACTTCGGTAACATGATTGCTTATGCTTACCTTATCAATAACTGATTGAAATAACTTCTCATCTTCTTGATATTTATTGCCCTACTTAGATTTTATGTCTTATTTATCTTCTTATTTTATGTTCTGATATGCTGGTTTTAGTTCTTAAGTGAAGTCTCCTTTGTGGCACTTGCTCTTTCTGGGATCTGACCCAGCTGGTTTTGCATGGCCAGATACCGGAGCAACTTCAGAGGATCTCCCTACCTTCCAGCCAGATGGTGCCCACCAGGAGTAACCCTGGCAACGAGTGGGTTTTATTTTTTTGCTCTCCCACTCTATTGTAAAAGTATTCTTTTGAGGCGTTTAGCCGACGAGCACGTGTTAGCTCGATTGCACTTTACTTACTGTCTGCCTACGGGCTGTAGCAGTATTAACAAATTCTAGGGTTGATCATGTATGACTGAAACTCTTGCTAGTCTTCACATTTAGTATGACTAGCTTCATGATCATCCAAATATGTAATGTATGGGACGCCTTAGTATTGTATATTTGGTGCTATGACTTCTTGTAACTGCTATTACTTGCTTGAGATTGAGATAATAGGCTTGTTCATGACCATAAGAGACTGATGGCTTATAGTTAAACCCTCATGTATCTAGACAGCCGTGACCATATAGCGATGTGGGTTGTACTTCAATATACGTAGCTGGCTGTGTCCGCCCCCGCTCTCCAGTATTCTGGTTCTGGGGCGTGACATATAGTGCGTACAAAAGTGAGGATACGAATAAAGCGAATAATCTTGTTCATAAATCGTCTTTTGGAAATCTTAAATCTAGAGATGCAAATTTTCTATCTTATGTTAAAATTAGTTATCTTATTGCTTTAGTTACTTTTACATTGAATGGGTTTGTTACCAAGTTAGTGTGTTGATTTTCTATTGAAGACAGTTGATCTTGGACTAGTTGGATGGTTGATTTTTGGATATTTATTCCAATTGTGACTTTTTAGACATCATTCTTGTTCATTCTTTCTTGCTTGTTACTATCTGTGGATTGTGGTTCAATAAAATTGTGGATGTGATGGAATATATTATACTTCATGGTTATAGATAATGAAGTGTATATACTATGTACTCTTAGTAGGAGTTTCATAGTATGTATACGATGGGCGTACTCGTATCAAATTATTTGGAAGCGGGTTATAGCAAACTCGCTCAAGCTCATGAGTTGATGCCTCATAGTACATGCCATTTAAGCGAAAGAGACGGTAGTTCCTTGGGTTCAGCTACGAGATATGATTATACAAAACCAAAGGGGTTGTTACACTCAAATACCGAAATATGAGAAATGAAGGGATAATTAGGTTGCCTACGTACTACATAGTACACCAGCAACCGAAGTATTGTCACATTTGTATGAAAGACCATGGGGGTTAAACTACAATACAACAATTTGTACTATAGCCTACTAGTTGTTCTACATCTCAATCCGTAAACAAAAAGTAGTAAAGATAATCATAGACATGATAAGCAATAAGGTTCCCTAAATGCTATCACATAACATAATCATGAAAAAAAATACAAAAATGAGTGTGTGGGTGTGGGTGGTGGGGGGGTGTTGCACTGTGGTCCTCCGCATACGGGCCATCAAACGAAAGTGTTGATAGATCCTCAAACTCGACTACGAGATTTGGTTATACAAAACCGGAGGGGTCAACCTGTAATAGCAAGTACCACTAGGAAGCTCGAAGGCAAGCCACCCCAACAAAACATAGCATAAAGCAACGGTTGCAAAAATAACAATAAAATACATAGAAATTTAATAATAGGATATTATGGGGAGACAACGCGGTACCAATGTATGTACTCCAAAATAAGTACATGTAAGTAAATATAGTACATGAACATGAATCTAAATAAGCAGATAAGTTTGACTAGGGTCAAAATAGTATTAATACATATATCGGCACGGACTCAATATAAATATATACACACATGATAAATATAATAAGTATATCAGGAATCTTCATCCATACCGGATATTAAATTCGGCCATATGTTATGGAGGTCACGGAGTCTGTAAACCCTAAACGACGAGGTCGCACGAAACTTGGAATCCTTCCCTCCAAATGATCTAGGTAAATATACTAATTACGAAATGATATTTGGCCCAACGGTGGGGGATGACCGTGTTGGCCCATGCTCGCGTGATGGCTAGCCATTGCCCCCCTAGCACGGTCCCATCCTGGGCCAGGGGACAATGGTGGCACACCACGTGGCCGCGGGCCGGTGCGGTCACCCCCTAGCGGCGGGCAACTTAGCAGTGTTGTACTAATTATTACTCCTAATCGATTTCAGTTTCGATTCATGAGCCGTGGACACACGTCCACACGAAGGAATGACCTATATGCAATACACAATAAAGCATAGCCATACTAGACAAATTAGTGCTTGACTTCTTGGCACGATGGTTGCATAAACTTGCTCGAACCAAAGGAAATAATATATTGAAAGTATACTGTCAAGGTACTGTGAAAGGGTAAATTCAAGGTGATTCAATGCATAAATGCAGTCAATTTCCTCTATTATCTAGCAAAGACGAGCAAAAGACCTAGGCATAGTTCTATGACACTAAGAAACAACTAATAAAAATACATGATTTTGTACAGGTGACAAGTGCAGAATGTAGGTATGGTACGAGAGTCCCTACGGACTATTATACAGTACGCCCCTCCGGGTAAGCAGTTAATAATATTCAGCAAGAAGCCTGGTATGTTCTTTCAACCTTCTCAAGTTGGCAAATTCTAAGGGCACTCCAACTTTACTTGGGGACAGTCCTTACTTCAGGACAGCCCAATTTGGTGAAACTTTTATTCAGTACAGTCCCAAATTTTCTTTGGGGCTGTCCAACCCCCAATTTCTTCTCTCCTCCCAAACTCTCCAGCGGCGAATGTCGGCGAGGGCGCAGGGTTGCGGAGGCGCGAAAGCTAGCTGGTGTGCGGACGCCGGTGGGGCACGAACGCCGACGGGGGCGCGGAGGCGTGGAGCTCGCAGGGGCGAGGACGCCCGTGGGGGCACGGGGGAGCGGATGCTGGCAGGGGCGCGGGGGCGTGGACGCCCTCGAGGGTATGAGGGCACAGATGAGCGGACACCGGCGAGGGCGCGGGAGTACGAGAGAGCGAACACCCGCAGGATCGCGCACGACAAACAGATAGGATTGCCAACTTTGTTGGCAGTCCTATCTAAACTCTCTGTTTGGACATAGAACTGCCAACAAGTTTGACAGTTCTGAAAGAATTTGGACTAGTCTCAAGTAACAAAAGAGAGTGACAAACTTGTAAAAAAAAATTGAACTACGCCAAGTAAAACTTGAAGTGCCTTTAGAATTAGCCCTCAAGTTTAATGCTCTTGAAAATTTTCTTATTTAATTTGTCTAGGTATATTAGACCAGGATTATATAGACAATATAGGCTGCCGACATAGAAAGATACAGATTGAAGTTTGGAAATTTCGTTTCTATCCAAAGGAATTTATATGGATAGTAATTAGTTTTGTGACCTGTCTTGGGTCTTCATCAAAACAAAAGCAAAAGTGTTGAGAGTCAATAAGGGACTTTTAGTCCCACATCGGAATATGTAGTATGTAGAGGAGCTAGACTCCCTATAAGTAGTGAAGTAGTCCATCAATAAAATATACAACCATTATTTTCTACATGGTATCAGAGCCATAACCCTCTCTCTCTCTACAAAAAAAATGGCGTATTTCGAATAGAGACGGCTGTCAAATCTTTATTTGCACCAACTCTGTTCCGTGCTTACGCCGTTTGGAACTAACAAATGCTTTATTTGTTATTCCTTCTTCACATCGGGATCTATGCAGAGACTGATCATGTCTTCTCTGGTGTTCTGACGTATTCACTTTACATGTGCGCGCCGGTGCTGGCCAAGTTAGTAGCGCATTAGTAAAGTCTCTGGCGTTGAAGAAGACGACGTCGACGACGACGACGACGAAGACGACGACGTTGGGTCAGTTGCAGACTCTGACGACGACGAAGAAGACGAAGAATTGAGTTCACAGTTGAAGACGCCATGGATTCGATCAGTGGCAAACTGACGGCCGAAGAGATGAAGGCTTGGTTGATGATATCTTATCCAAGAGATTAACCGAGGTAACCCCACGTGTGATCCATACTGATGTGGATCCGTCGCCTTACAAAATGGGGAAGCTGGAGACAAAGTTGGAAGGCACTTCCAACTACTTGAAGTGGTCGCGGCAGGCGATACGGACACTGAAGGGACGTGGCTTGGTTGGCTATGTCACTGGCCAAGCCAAGGCGCCAGCTGATCACTCCACCAAGGAGTTTGCTGTGTAGGAGATTGTCAACAACGTCGTGGCTGGGTGGTTGACTGCCTCTTTAACCGACCAGGTGTCGAGCAATGTCGAGGCTATGGAGGCTGCTGCTGATATATGGCAAACTCTCAAAGATATATACTTCGGCTCCGGCAACCCTATGCGAGTCTTTCAACTGCAAGATGAACTCGATAGGGTGGCCCAAGACGACCGTACCATCTCTGAGTACGCGGCCATGTTGAAGAAGTATTGGTCTGATCTGGATCATTATGATCCTCTTGGGATGGAAGATGCACAAGTCGAACCAGTCTTCGCAAAGTACTTTCAGACGTTCCTGGCTTATATTTCCCGACAGCGTATGATGAAATTCCTGAAGGGACTACACCCTGTATTTGAGCAGCGACGGAATATCCTCCTATCCCAACCCACGCTTCCGACCTTAGAAGAAGCTATAGCTGTTATGACACAGGAAGAAGCTCGACTGAAGTTGATGCCCAACAAGGGCTCCTCCCAGGGGGAGCCAGCCGCGGTTGAAAAGTCTGCCCTTGCTGCCTTCAATCAATCTCCATCTACGTGTGGTGTTTGTCACAATTGTGGTGACTCCGGACATTACATCCGATTTTGTCCAAAATCCTTGCACAATCAGTCTACTGATCGAGGACGGAGTCGTGGAGGCCGGCGTGGTGGTAGAGGAGGATATGCCGGTAGAAGGGGCGGACACAAAGCAAATCTGGTGGAGGAAGGGGAAGAGAATCAACTGGCTGAAATAACCCCGCTTAAGCGGGAGTTCCTTGAGAAGTTGCGAGGCACAAAGCTGGGTTCGGTCGACTGTCCTGGGGCGTCTTCAACCTCGGGAGATTACCTCACTTGCTTTGCCCAAACCAGCACCGATGATTCTGCACGTGCTCTTGCCTCTATCCATCAGTCAGGATGGATTATGGACTCTGGGGTATCTCGCCATGTCACGGGGTTCCGTGATGCGTTTCAGGGATATACTCACCTACCATAGCCGGAGAGTATTCAGACCGCTGATGGTACATCCCGCCATGTCATGGGTAAAGGCACTGTCGCATGCACCCCCTCCATCACTCTAACAAATATCCTACATCACTACAACAAAAAGACCTATTAATGACACTTTTTTACGGCACTTTGTAAATAAGTGCCGTTAATTTGATGTACTGAGGACACTTTATTAAAAGGTGTCGTTGTAATTAAGTATTTATCATAGTCTACGACACCTTTTAAAAAATGTCGTAAATATAAATTAAACGACATATTTTAGGACACTTAATAATGTCGTAAATAATTATATATTAACTACAACACTTTTAAAAATGTTGTATATAATTATTTATAAAATACCACATTTTTAAAGTGTTGTCTAAACTTTTATTTCCTACAAAAAAATTGAACTTTGGCGCTGTAGCCAAAATATTGGCGGTATAGCCAAAATATTGGCCATCTAAAATTTTCCTTTCAGAATTCCTTTCATAGTCTCTTTCCAGAATTCCTTAGGTCAGAAACTCTCCGGAGCGCCTCTCCATCGAAGTAGTTCGGAGCGCCTCTCCATCGAAGAGGTCGGAGCGCCTCTCCGGAGCGCCTCTCCATCGAAGAGGTCGGAGCGCCTCTCCATCGAAGCTCCTCTTCATCAAAGGGCTCGGAACTCCTCTGCGAACTCCTCTCCATCGAAGAGGTCATAACTCCTCTTCGATAGAACTCCTCTCCATTAAAGGGCTCGAAACTCCTCTCCATCGAAGAGGTCAGAATGTTTCTCCTTCCCTTCTCTTTTTTCCTTTGTTGTCTTCGATTCCTATGCTGTAACTGTTGCTTTTTTCCTTTGCTGACTTCGATCCAGAACTCCTCTCCCGTCACCACCGTCGGCACCGTCATCTAGGTCACGTCGTCACCACCGTTGATGCCGTCGTCTAGGTATGATCCTTCATCTCCGCCCTTTATTTTTTACGAGTTTTATTTTTTTGATTTATGATAAAAACAATATGGATCATTATCAAAATAGAATGGATCATTATCTAGATTTTTCTTTCATCTCGATACTGGATTATTAGGGGTTTAGTGGAAGAAATTAGGGTTTTTGTAATATTAAGGGTTTAATAATTAGGGTTTTTGTAATTTGTAATAATTTGTCTCTATTCCCACATTTGTAATATTTTTCTCTTAATCAAGCTTTAGTGGAAGAAATCAATATCTAGGGTTTCTCTTTTTGGAACAATTCATATTCATGTTTTGGTGCTTTTTATGCAATTTGAACTTGATTACGTTTTTTTCCAATGTCTAGAAGTCCGATTAGTGTTTATGCACAATGATTTATTCTAAAATAGATGAAGATGAAGGATGTGGAAGTAATTTAGTTCTATATGCAAATGTGCCATTTTTATTATTTTGTATTTGGGGATCTTGATCAATCCTCACACGAATTTAAATGTTTTGACTATGTATCGGTATGAGTCGTATCGTATCGATATCGATCAATACTACAAACTATTTTAATACAACTTTGAGTGTGGGCGCACAAGTTGTGGAGGAAAGTTTTCTCCAAGTAATAAGATTTTTTTCCTCATCATCTTCTTCATTACTCGAGACGTATTTTCTAAAACTTTTGCCAAATGCAGAATTGTAACATGTACTGAATAGCTTACATCACATAAGATTCACATTGTGAAATTTGAATTTCAAAAATTAGTGTGTATATGGAAACACACACGACTAGTTGTTTTTGTCATCTGAAAAGTTGAACATATCCTCAGAACCAGGGTTAATTTAAAACAAGTCAAATGGTAACACAGCTATGTAGTGACTAACTTCAAATTTGTCCATAGGCATGGGATGGGAGCATTTTACAAGGACAAAAGAATGTAACTGCTCATGTTTATTACATTAAAATGTTAGAGACATAAACATCTAGAGTTTTTCTATGGTTCCTGATTATGATTATATAGTGAAAGTGACGAGCTTCAAGTATTTTGCTAGAAAATAGAACAATGAGATAGGGAAATGATGAAAGAACTCATGAGATAAGGAAATATATGGATGAAATTTAAAGTAACAGAATACTTAATTTGCTTAACTTCAATACATTGGCTTAGTTTAGTATGTCCTAAGACTGGCCGAGAAGTAAACAGAAAAATACAAGTGCCTGCAGGAAAAAAAAAACTAGTTTAGGGCCAGATGTTACCAGAATATGATTTGGCAGCTTCTCCTGATACCAACACCAGCATCCTGCAGAGGTCTGTTGCATCGTCATTTTGGACAATGTCAGCCAGAGGGGACCTTCAGGATGAACAGTAAAACTTAGCTTTTAGAGTAGTAAATAGAAAATGCTGCATGATCCAAATTTGAGCTTGGATTAAAAAAAGAGAGTATAGACTTAATATAAAATATATTAGAAGATAGATCTCAACCTGTATGTGAATCTAGAAAACCCCAGTGGAACATAATTAATAGCATGGCCAACAGGAAGGAAAACAAAAGCAGTGTGTCCGTGAGGCTTCAGATGACTAGACTGATAAGCAAAGAGATTGTCAGATAGAATTTGCATTTTTTCTCAAGCACATAAGAAATGGTAATAATTGGATATAGTAATGTGTATGAAGGGACTGTAGAAAATTATGATAAAATGACCGCATAGGAACTCAAAAGACCAATAGTGTGCAATAATTAATTTTAATTTCCAAACATAAAATCAGTTTGAAATTTCTAAGGTGCAAGATCTTACTTGGTTAAACTGGAGGATGTGGGTCCGAGTCATGGAATCAACCTCCATATATATAGTGATAAGGCTGCATACATCTTGACCCTCCTCAAAGCCTGCATAAGAGTAAGCCTCATGACACTGAGACACCATGTTTGATCAGAATATTAGTTAAACTGCAAACTGTGAGAAGTTTGAAAGGGCACTTCATTTGACATCAAAATTTTGCAAGCACTTTCCTTCACAGTTTATTACACTGCAAACTGTGCAAAGTTTGAAAGGGCACTTCACTTGACATTTTGCAGTTTGCGAGCACTTTCATCAATTTTTTCTGTGTAACTATCATGAGTTTTAAGACACGTCCATTAAATGTTAATGTTTTTATGTTATTAAATACCGGTAATCATATAACTGTTACACGTGTAAGGATACATAACACAATAATATTACATTAGTGTACTATCTGCATATATTGTTTACTACCCTCATTGGTGGATAATTTTACTTGTAACTTATTTTTGGAGGAGACAAAAGGGCCAGTTTTACTGCTCCCCTGGCTTTTGAACCCAAGTCCTTCCTCTACAAAAGGCCTCAACCATGGGTCACCCATATTAATTATACTGCCCTTGTGATATTGTAGTTGTTATGCTTTAGTGATTTTACTAGTGATATCACATACTAGCTATTGTATAGTTGGAGACTTTGTATTGCTTGGCTTAGAGCCCTAATCAACGAAATCATTGCCAATATACTCTCAATTTTTATAGTTTGGTATTTTACTCGTGACTTTATAAACATTATTCTTCGGCGTACACTTTTTTTTTTACATCCAACGGGAACACTATGCCAACTAACCATGTCTCATCTAATTCTACACACTGCTTTTCTCACAACAGTCTGTTCCTACTGGGTATCTGTTGTGACTATATGCACATCCAAGTTTCATCTATGGCTTCGAATTCAGCATTATTATCAGAATTTGAATATTACTTCCAAAAGTAGTGATAGATATCATCTTGCCATGGCTTAAATGCCAATTCTTGTAATCTTTATAATTGGCATACAAGTTTTGTTATTGTTGCTAACTTCATGTGCTTGACAGACAAATCCAATTTTTTTATTCCGTTCCATGTTTTTGTCTCGTGCAAAAGTTCACATCTATAAAGTATAAATGCATGATTCGCTTATAGTTTGTCATAAAAACTGATTGCTTTCTGGTGTGTAGCAAGCTGCAAAATGCCTCTCTGAGTTAGATCAGTCACCATCACCTCAAATGTTAAACTCTATGAAACCATGTCTTGACGCTGACATCACTGGGACATCTTTCTCGTATCTGAATTTTCATCTTTCTCGTATCTGCATGCACTAGCTACATGTTTACATGTCTGAAATCAATTTCTTGTAGTGTATCTTGGTCTTTGTTTCTGAAAGAGGATATATGTTTGTCATTTTAATTTTAGCCCTTATCTTGATCTCCTAGAAATCAATTTGTCATTTTAGATGTCATAAGAATCATAACTGTGTTTGGAGTCCTACTAGAATGTGTGGGAAGTCCAGTCAAGTTGAATAATACAAAATACCTTCACATACCACTTCAAGGAAAAAAAAGAGACACATTAACCTTGTGCTTTGGAGAACATGAATTCTTCACCAGCATAAACATCTCTTTGATACATTCAATAGCATAAACATCTCTTTGATACCTGGTAGGATTAGAGACGAACTCCTTTTAATTTTGTACTTACCATCAATTATTCCTATTTTGATCTTGATACACTAAAATTTTTTATCCAAACAACTTGATACCATATTTATATGCTAACTTTCATTTTTGATGTCCATGATAGGTCATTTTGTTTCGGGATTGTAGTTGTGGTGAGCAGCCAACAAAGTTACTAAATTTGGTTGTTAAGGATGGATAAAACCTGGATTAGTTATCCAAGGTCCTTCTATTTTTTTTTATATTTATTTACTTTTAAGCTATTAGATATATGAATAATAACATAAATCATAGCTTTCTTTTTCTATTTGTAGGACCAGTGATGAGTCCCTAGAAGGAGTGAGAAAATTTATAGCAAATGCTAAGAAGTATGCTAGGAATCCTGATAGGATTGTATGTCCTTGTAAAGGTTGCAAAGTTGAAAAGTCACACGAAAATGATTTAGTATATGAACACTTGGTCCGATTTGGTTTTGATCCTTCATATCAGCTTTGGGTTCTCCACGGGGAACATTCAAGTTGTTTTGAACAAAATGAGGATTTTCAGTTGCCGAATGCTCATAGAATGTACCATGATGCATACATTCCTTTTGGTGGAGATGCAGAGGCTACTGATGGAGTAAATATGAGTGCATATGAGGTTTTTAGAAAAAAGTTGGAAGAGGCTGAGGCTCCATTGTATCCAAGTTGTACTAAGTATACAAAGATATCAGCAATCACTACTCTTTACAAGCATAAGGCTACTAATGGACTGTTAGATAAAGCATTTAATGAACTTCTTGAGATTTTGCAGGATATGTTACCAGAGGAAAACAATATTTCAGATTCTTTATACACGGTAAAGAAGTTTCTAAAAGAGTTTGATTTAGGATATGAGAAGATACATGCTTGTGTCAATAATTGTTGCTTGTTTAGAAAAGAGAAAGAGCATTTGGAGATATGTCCCACATGTGGTTCTTCACGATGGAAAGTAAACACACGCACAAGCAAGATCAGGAAGGGAGTGCCTGCTAAGGTTTTGCGATATTTTCTAATAATACCAAGATTGAAAAGGATGTTTATGTCAAAAGATAAGGCAGAACAATTAACTTGGCACTCCACCCATCACAGTCAAGATGGAACGATACGTCATCCAGTAGACTCGGTCGTATGGGATTCTATTGATAGAAAATGGCTCAATTTTTCTTCAGATCCAAGAAATCTTAGGCTTGGACTATCATCAGATGGTTTTAATCCTTACAAAAATCTTAGTACCCAATACAGTATGTGGCCAGTCTTGTTGTGTATATGCAACCTGCCCCCCAATGTGTGCATGTCGCAAGAAAATTT
Source organism: Iris pallida (assembly GCA_029216955.1). Taxonomy (NCBI): domain Eukaryota; kingdom Viridiplantae; phylum Streptophyta; class Magnoliopsida; order Asparagales; family Iridaceae; genus Iris; species Iris pallida. The sequence continues at coordinate 822,805 of JANAVB010002794.1, forward strand.
GATGTTGACTTTACTTATACCTGGCAAAGATGAACCTGGAAATGACATTGATGTATATCTTGAACCACTTATTGATGACTTGAAGGAGCTTTGGTCCAATGGCGTGGAGGCATATGACGCATTCACCAAGTCTGCATTTAATCTGAAAGCTATTTTGATGTGGACAATCAAGGATTTTCCAGCTTATGGTAATTTGGCGGGTTGTACAACAAAAGGAAAGCTTGCATGTCCTGTATGTGGTCCTAATACATGTTTACGATATTTAAAGAAGTCACATAAAACTGTATACATGTCTCACAGGCGATTTCTTCCACCTAATCACTTGTGGCGTGATAAGGCCAGGTGGTTTGACGGAAGTAAGGAAAAAGGACTCCCACCAAGACCATTGACTAACAATGAAATATTATGTGCCGTAAATGAAGTTCAAAATGTCTGGGGAAAGAGCAAGAAAAAGAAAAGAAAGAAGAACGATCCTCCAAAAATGTGGAAAAAGAAGTCAATTTTTTTCCAATTGCCATATTGGAAGGTAAATTATTTTTTTACTACAATAGTCATTTTTTAATTAGTTATATTATAAGAGATTAATATTTATTACGAACTTAGTGCAATTTTTTGATTGCATCACAGGGTATGTTGTTGCGTCACAACTTGGATGTGATGCATATTGAGAAGAATGTTTGTCAAAGCTTCTTAGGAACACTATTGAATATCAAAGGACATACGAAAGATGGATTACAGTCTCGTGGAGATTTAGCAGACATGAATATTAGGTCTGACTTATATGTAGAACCAAGAGGGCAAAGATTTTTCCTTCCTCCAGCACCTTACACACTATCAAAAGATGAAAAACAAATCTTTTGTAAGCGATTGTCTAATTTGAAGTTACCTGATGGTTATAGTTCAAATATTAGCAATTGTGTCAAGTTGGAAGAATGCAAGATTATTGGTCTCAAGTCCCATGATTATCATGTTTTAATGCAACAATTGTTGTCGGTTGCTTTAAAAGGACTTCTTCCTGAGGGACCAAGGAAGGCAATCTTTCGTTTGTGTTCGTTTTTTAATGAACTCTGTCAAAGAGTGATTGACAAAAATAAATTGGAAGTATTAGAGGATGAAATTATGGAGACAATATGCATGTTGGAAAGGTACTTTCCTCCAGCTTTTTTTGATATCATGGTTCATCTGACAATACATTTAGGACGAGAGGCTAGATTATGCGGGCCGGTGCATTATCGATGGATGTACCCTTTTGAGAGGTATGCAATAGAACTTTGTTATAATTTTAGAATTTATAGTTTATACAATAAATTCCTAAATCAGGTCATTGACCATTTATATTTTTCTCTCCTTGTTTGAATCTCCAAAGATTTTTGAAGTATCTTAAGGGATTTGTTAGAAATCGTGCTCGACCTGAAGGATGCATAGCAGAATGCTATCTTGTGGATGAATGTGTGAGATTCTGTAGCGAATACATGCCACAAGCAGCAACTTTGGGTATAAAATTAAATCGAAATGAAGACTTTGAGGATGACGCAATTATAGAGGGGTGCCCAATTTCAAAAGGAGAAGTAATTACCTTGTCAAGTGAAATATTGAAGGCTGCTCATCTTTATGTTCTTCTAAATAGTGCAGAAGTTGAACCATATATTCCGTGAGTATACTACCAACACATTTCAATAGTAGAAGTTGCATTGAGGTTATTTAGCTATATATATATATATATATTACTAACTATATAAACTTTGATGTCTGTATTAGATTACACATGGAAGATTTAAAACGTGCTGATCGGCGTTTGTTACGGGATAATACTTTGTTGCAGAAGAGACATTTAGAAACATTTATATCGTGGATGTCAGAGAAGGTCAGACACACATACACACACACACGTATATATATAGAAGGGGCAAATTTTAATGCTAGTTATGCTTTTACAGGTTAATCTTGAAAGTCCAACGAGCACAATATCGGATACACTTAGATGGCTCGTGCAAGGGCCTAGACGTGTCGCAACATCGTACTTGGGTTATGTGATCAATGGAAAACGCTTTCATACAACAGAAATTGAGAGATCCACTCAAAATTATGGTGTTTATATAGAGGCTGAGACTATATGTAGATCCAGTGTCAGGGACACAACGCAAGTTGTTGCAAATGTTTCTTACTATGGAGTTATAAGGGATATTTTGTTGTTGGACTTTAACACATTTCGAATTCCTATTTTTCGATGTGATTGGGCCAACATTGTTGGTGGTATAAAGAAAGAGGATGGATTCACCTTAGTTAATCTTCATGAAGGATCAAGTAAAATAGGAAGAGATCCATTCATTCTTGCATCACAAGCAAAGCAAGTATTTTACTCTAGAGAAAATGAAAGATCAAATTGGCATGTAGTATTAAAGGCACCACCAAGAGGCTTTCATGACTTGGCTACCTTTGATGAAAGTATTTATACGTCATATGCTCCACAAGATGTTTATGCGCTTGTGATAGACCATAGGGATGGTGATGAGCAGTACAAGAGGAGGGATTGTGAAGGTCTTCTTGTGTCACTATAGTAGATGGGGGTGTAATAGAGATACTCTTTTTGAGTAATCTGTTTTTTTTCTATTTTGGACAAATGTGTCATCTAACTTTTATGTTTATTTGTTAAAATTTGGATGGGAGTCAATGTTTTATCTTTGCCATATGTCTGTTGATTTCCAAACTTGTGCAATGAGTTGTTAAAATTGTATGTTTATCTGTTAAAATTGATTGTGAATTGCTCTTCGTGAGATGTCAGGTGTTCTTTTTCCCTCTTGTATGCATCATTTTGTCATTGACTAAAAATTCATCTTCATTTACTTGGTTGTGTAGCATTCAAACAGCAAGTCATTCCATAACTCCGAAAAATGTCGAAAGGCTCAGACAAGCAAAAGAAGGCAACGGAGTGCAGGTTTGATTGTTCGTCTTTCCTTAGCATAAAGAGTGATTAACAAATCCCTTGTGGGATATCAGCCAATCTAAATTTCCTTAATATCTGCTGCTATCAAGCTATTGTTTTTCATTGATTTTCATGTTGTTTTTCATGTTGTTTCTCCTAAATGATGAAATCAAATTCATTATCAAGGACCATTTCTCAACTCAGTAAAACCCAAGGACCTTTTCTCAACTCAGTCCGACTGTATAAAGGTTTAAACTTTCTTGTTTACTTAAGTTTATAGATATAGTTCTCTTTTTTTTTTTTCTGCAATGCATGCATCGTCTGTCCCTATGCAATTTCTCCACTTTATGCTCTCTATCCCTCCATTCACACGAGTCCACATGTTTGCAGACAGTCGAACACATACACAATCGTACGCACAATGGATATCATTAGGTTGTTTATTTGTGAGTTTTACATGGCTCTGTTCTTCATGTATTTTGTCTGTTGAACTTAGTGGAGGGCTTAGGGCTATATCTTTTCTAATTAATTGTCTAGATTAACATTTACTATAATATGGTAGATTATTGTCTATTTGTGCCAAGTACATAATTCTATTAAATATTTCTTTCATTTTGTATGCTGTTCCTGAGTTCCTTATTTGCTTTTTGAAGTTATTATGCTGTTCCTGAGTTCCTGATTTTCAGATACTACCCAGATTATTGTCTATTTGTCTGTTGAACTTAGTGGAGGGCTTAGGGCTATATCTTTTCTGATTAATTGTCTAGATTAACATTTACTATAATATGGTAGATTATTGTCTATTTGTGCCAAGTACATAATTCTATTAAATATTTCTTTCATTTTGTATGCTGTTCCTGAGTTCTCAGAATATGATTTGTGCCAAGTACATAATTGTCTAGCTCATAACATGTTCTTCATGTATTTTGTGCCAAGTACATAATTCTTCATGTATTTTGTGCCAAGTACATAATTCTATTTTTGATTTTCAGATACTACCCAGATACTACTTCCAGGATCAAGAAATTGTGATCCCCCCAAATTCATATATTCGAGAACTTTGGAGATCCGCATGATGATGAGAAGCCTCATCCTTGTTACATCCCCCTGGTTCATCCACAGAAATTGCACATGGCCTAAGTGCACCTACATAACAGTATATATAATCCATAAAATGTTTCTCCATCAGCCCATAATTTTTTGATATTTCCATTTCCTATTTACTTACAAATGATGGGTTTTGAAGCTGTGGTTACCTTTGCTGATCAACATTAGCCTAAAATGGACAAATAAGAAAAATGTGTACAGGGAATAGGAAATAGATCAATCCCAAGGTCAATCAAATCCTCACCCGATACCAACCCAAGGTACAATGTTCAAAGAGCCTATTCCTATATCTATGTTCTGATACCTCTTAGATTCCTTTACAGCTTTAAGGCAATAAAGATTGGAGAATAAGCAACAACAGTAGTAGTAGCAATAATACCTACTGCTGTGTTAGTCTAAGGTGCCAGATTAAGGTGCTGGTTTGGAAAGGATGTGGGTTCAATCCCATTATCAATCACTTACATCCCAGAATCAGAGAAGAGGTACATCTATTCACAAAGATTTCTCTGTCAACCATCCTCCCGTACACAGGTTCTGCCACAAGGAAACACTTGTGCTCTGGTATCCTCATATTCTTACTGTCGCACATTAACCCCTAGACTTCTAACCTGTCCGTGCATCATCCTACTACTTACTAACTCACAGGAATTCCTCCTTGCTGCTACAAATACCCTGCCCAGGTCTGATACAGAGGCAAATTAGGATACTCTAATATCCGATTATCCTAAAGTGTCAAGTGTTTGTCCTTATGCTCAATGAGTCATGAGAGGTACCAATTCCCCTAGTACAGTAGGGTATGGGGGTGTCTCCCCCTCCTCAATAAGGTTCTGCTATTATTCTAAATGTTAAAAGATTGTAAGTATCTACTGCCTCATCCTACCGGTAGGTATACTCTTATCTATAGCAGAGGCAAACAACCAGTATGATACCTCCTAGACATCTATGTAGGTCTCTGCTCTTATACCCAATCCTATTGACCATGTAGGCTGTAGGTAATGAATGCACTCCTAGGTCGCCTGTTGGTCATAACTTTGCTATGTCAACCTTTTGGTCATCTGATACTCAGGTCTGTACCCAAAATGTCACCTATCTAATATGTACCCTCATGTAGGTTCAGTCTCTCATCTATGAGGCTGCAGGTACTTCCTATAAATGTACCTAGAGTTGAAACTAGGGTACTCTGCAAGTATCCCACACCTTATAATTTATTGGTTACAAAACAGATACAAAATGTCACCTATCTAATATGTACCCTCATTTTCTTTCATTTGTTGATATGTGTTCATATAACTGATGGATTCATATATAATGGCTAAATGGAATATTGCCAACTTAATAAACAAGTTGAAAAAGAAGACTCAAACATATGACCTGGAGTAACTAACAGGTTACTAACAGGTTGCTGAGAATTCAAATAGAATTTCTGTTGCAGAGGTAGGTAATGTTATACTTACAGATGACATGATGACATGATGACACTTACAGATGACATGATGTAATGTTATACTTAGTCTATTTGTTGCAGAGGTAGGTAATGTTATACTTAGTCTATTTGTTGTATAGTTGTAATGTTATACTTACAGATGACATGATGACACTTTTAGAACAAACGTTTTAATTAGCAACTCTGAATGGATTCAATATTTATACTAATTTAATTTATTTTTCTCAATTACAGAGATATGGCGAGGAAATTACCACGTGTCATTTATGATAGTCCACCTTTCTCTAGGCTACCCCATGATAGTTCTGATGAAAATACTGATTCTGCGCCAGAAGAAAATACTAGTGCTGGTGGTAAAGAAAAGAGAACCAGAGGAAAAACAAAAGTCCCTGTTATTGCAGTTGGTAAGAAGAACCGTATAATGATTGAGTGGAATGAATATGGACAACCCGTGGGAAAAAAATCAGTTGGGAAAAAATCAGTTAGTTTCAGTACGACTGTTGGGTGTATTGTTCGAGAGAATGTTCCAATAAATATAAATACATGGCACAACGTAGATAAGAGAATCAAAGAAAAATTATGGGGTTTGACGATGGTATGTACTATATTTATGTATTTTATTTTTGTTCCTTGTAAGACATTTAGTCAAATTACTTATCCTTGATTTTACTTGTAAATGTAGCAAAACTATGTTATTGAGGATTGTTACAAGAAGTTCATCCTGCGTTTGATGGGGAAGTCGTGACGAAATTGGAAATCCTCTCTACCTAGAAGCATAAGAACAGTTGTAGATGCTGGTGTGGATGTATCTCGGCGTATTACCTTCCTCAAACCGGAGGAACCTACAGACCGTGAGTGGGATGAATTTGTAAAGATTCGCACCTCAGATAAATTTAAGGTAAATTTCAAAACTAAGTTGTCACGTCCCGCTTCCCATATTTGAAACGGTGACGCCATAACACATCTCCAGGCTACGCGCCGAAACCGCGATTGTCGCCTGTAATCATCAGCAAGAATGGAAAAATACAAGGAGTTTACATGGTATTAAATATAGTGAAGTTATTATACAGGGAACTTTTCCAACAATGCTTTTACAAGTTTATTACAAAAGTAATTTACAAGATTACTATGATAGTGCTGGTCATAACTGTAGGTAGTCCAGACAGTTTACTCCTCGTTGTAGTGCGGCGATATTTCGGCGCGGGCGTCTTCTTCTTCACCTAGTGAACAAATACTAGGTCGTTTAGAATACGACAAGCAAGTCCTCGACCAAGAACGGTGAAAGTTAAACAAAACAAGAAATATGTAGTTTAGAAAAAGATGAAACAGAGTATGCCAATTTGCACTGTTATACATATATATATCTGCTTTAATAAAACATAAATGAAATCAACGTCCTACTCCATGAATGATAAGATTTCCGAGCTTCCCTTGAGCTTTTAATAGGAATTGCTTCCCTTGAGCAATTAAGGACACTGCCTACTCATAATAGGCAGCGTTGTTTCTGGAGTAAGATTTGAAATTTAATGAGATGCAGTTTTGAGAACAATACTTCGAATAATCCTCTAAATATTTCCCGTGAACAATCCCGTTAACCTGGGATCAGGTTGTGATTTCCGAGCCTCCCTTAGGCTAAAGAGACATCTATTGATGTTATTGTCAAATAGATGAAATTGATTCACGAGCCTCCCTTGGGCTAGTACACCCTAGTCGCAACTAGATGTACTGATTCACGAGATTCATGAAATACTGATCAGCTTTTGTTATTTATGTTACGGGATATTTAGGGATATTCAGTTGTTCTCCCCTCCCAGATGCTCTTTTAGATAAGAAATTTTCTAAAAATCTCCGAAAGTCGAAAATTTGTCTATCTCCTAAATTTCTCAAAAATTTCGATAGAGTCTCCTTTGTATTTAGGAGCCCCGAAAATTTACAAAAACATATATATGACAAAAGAGAAATATGGGCTCGCCGACCCCTTCGGTGGAGCAACTCTCAACACCGGAACCACGCAAGTAATAATTGGGCTCGCCGACCCCTTCGGTGGAGCAACTCTCAACACCAGAACCACGCAGTTATAAAAGAACAGAAGGAACTTGAGACTTTTACCTGAGCAAGCAATGAATACCCTTCCTTTAGCAATTAGTCGGGCCGCGGCTTGCTAATTGGATTGCAGTTTATCAAAATAAAGCCAATGTCTATCCAACTATACTAGTAAATATGCAAGACTTTATAACATATATCTATATATGTATATGTATATATATATTATGTAGATAGGATAAAGAAAATTAAATCAAAACTCTTTCATAGCCAATGTTTATCCAACTATACTAGTAAATATGCAAGACTTTATAACATATATCTATATATGTATATGTATATATATATATATATATTATGTAGATAGGATAAGGAAAATTAAATCAAACACAACTCTTCCATAGTAATAAGTGCATGAAGCAAGAAAAGGAAAAATAAATGGAAATTATTTCTAACTATGGACACACACAAGATTGAGTAAATATTTAGTGAGTAGAGAAACGCAGGGTCCTTGTACTTTTACCTTCCCGACGTGCGGTCCAGTTGTTCAGTTCCAATGTTTATGACAGACTTACCATTGGAGAGTCCCATGTTCATGTATGTTTATGTGTTCATGGAAATTCAAGTCCAAATAATTCAGTCCACAATCAGTTCCCGTGATATGTCACAAATACTAGTTCCAGTGCCAATTTTAATTCCTTCACCTATGTCTATCAAAATTGAACATTTAGTAGAAATCAAAATTGCAACATTTTAAAATATCTCAAATTGGGTTAAATGTTATTAAAATTTCAGAATTTAATTAAACCATGATTAGGGATATTTCCTTAACTTTTATTCCAAACTAAAATATTATGAGATGAAGAAATTAATATGTAACATGAAATTCAGATTTTAAAGGATTAACCTATACAATTTTAAATTCCTAGTATTACCAAAACTTGACAAAATTTGTGTAATCATAACAAAATTTTAGGATCTAATATAATTTATAATAATTCCTATTAACCTAGATGGAAAAAGATTAGAGAAGAAGAAGAGGAGAGGAGGACTTGCTTTCTTACCTTAGCAAGCAGATAAGCAAGCAACAATTTATTTTGGTTACCGCAATTTGCTATATCTAAATGCTATCCAAGTTCAAGAAAACACAATTATTAGCAATGTAATGATACCCAAAATCTAACTTCCAAACGTCGTTACGTACCAAATAATTTTTTTTTTATGCTTTACAATATTGTCTTGATATTCACTACATACAAAATTAAACCGAAGTATTCAATTTAACTCATACTTGCACTTCTCACATATAACAATTTTATGAAATCAAACTATAATTTCTAATGTAACCAAAATAATGATGGAAAGAAAATTTTGAAAGGAAAGTAAGGGTGAGGACTTGCCTTGGGGAAACCGATTTGGGATCGGAATTAGGGTTTTGAGCCTTCTTCCAATTTCTTCTTCGAGCTTCCTCTTCTTCCAATTTCTTCTTCGAGCTTCTTCCCCCCCCCCCCCCCCCCCCCCCCCCCCCCCCCCCCCTTTTTTTGAAGACTAAGGGGTTAGGGTTTGGTGATGGTAGTGGTGATGATGGAGATGGAGATGATGGTGGAGATGGAAATGAAGATGGTGGTGTGGGAAGTGTTGATGGAGGAAGGAGAGGAGGGTGAGGAGGTGGTTGGCCGGAGAGGGGGTGGCCGACGGCAGGCGGGCGGCGGCGCAGGCGGGCGGCGGCGGCGCAGGCGGGCGACGGCGTAGGCGGGCGGCGGCGTAGCAACAGCAGCAGCGCAGTAACAGTAGCAGCCGTAGCAATAGAAGGGAAGGAGGAGAAGAAGAGTGAGAGAGAGATATGGAGAGAGGAAAAATCGAGAGAGAGAGAGGGAGTGTTCGAGAGAGAGAGAGAGAGAGAAGAGATGAGCTGTTGGGGGGGAAAGGGTTAGATATAAGAATAATAATAATAATAATAATAATGATAATGATAATAAAAATAATAGTAACAATAGTAGTAATGATATGAATAAAATTCACCCTCTTAATATCAATAAAATTTTAATAATACCCAAATTTAAATTTCCCAAAAATACAGTCAACCTAAAATAAATTAGGGATTTGACATAAGTGCATTTGAATCATATGTATTGTATTGAAGTTGTAATACAACTTCTTTTGTGTAGGAAATAAGTAAAACGAAGCAGGCTGCAAGGGCAAAACAGATGATACCTTACACTCTGAGCCGTAAAGGTTATGCAAGATATGAGCATGATTGGGTACTTGTTTTTAATTTTGATATCTTTAAAATTCTCTTGCATGCAATAAACTTGCTATATTTTAATTAATGTTTTAATTTAATTTTTGTTAGAAAATTGAGAATACGGGCAAATCTATATCGAGGGTAGACTTATGGATCGAAGGACATAAGAAAAGGAAGGGAGAGAAGAGGGGAGAACCAATCAACGATGCTGCAGAGAAGGCAATTGTATGTAATTAAAACTTATTTGTCTCAAATTTGTTATTATATTGTATTTTTAATATTTTCTTAGTATGCTAATACCCTTTACTTTTTAGTTTGAAATGCAAAAATATAAAGAGCTTCAAGACAGCGAGAATTTGACCTCCATAAATGAGGATCCAGTAAGCAAGTATTTTGGTCCAGAACGCTCAGGTTCTGTAAGAGGGCTTGGATTTGGAGTTACCCCATCTAGGATAGAAGCCCAATTACAAAATAAATCATGGATGCAATCTGTTATGAATGAGTTAAATGAGGTTCGCAAAACTCAATATCTTACACAAAAAGTTTTAAGAGAGCTTAGACCTGACATGGTAAGTTGTGATAATTTAATATTCAACTCTATTGTTTTTCTAAAAATTATGCAATCTTGAGGATCATAGAACTCAAGTAATGATATTATTTTACAGTTTCTAGAAGAGCCTAGTAATGAAAGAGTGTTGCCATCTCTCTCAAGCCGACAGGTATATTTTGTGGTAATTCTATTGATATTACACAATAGAATATTAAATTTACTTTTAGCTTCTTGTTTCATTGTAGTCCCAACAAGGGAGCGCGAATGCTAGTGATGATAGAAATCTTGTGGGCGCTAAATGCAAACTGTTAAATTGGACCGCCACAGGGCAGGTGGTGGCAAAGGCTGAAATTGCTTCCACAGATTCTACTTCAATGGTACATCATGTTATACTTAGGCCAGATTGCTACAAAGTTTGGGTTAAGGAAATTTTGGTTCCAAATGTTACTTTGTTCCGAGCCTCAAGAGAATTTTTTACCCTTGATGATGCTATAGGAAGTACAATTGCTTGGCCACACAAGTATATTACTATTGAAGAGATTCAGGTAATTATATTACTTAACGGGTTATAGCGTACAATGTCCAAGTTAAAACTATATGAGCTTATTTAGTTTGTCCTCTTTTTTTCTATAAGATTATGCCTGTTTCCTTTGATTGTGAATAAACCAAATGTGGTATTGTTTCTTCCTACTATACTTTACTTTGTTATCTTTTTTTTCTTCATCGCATAGTAATGATTATTCATGGATTCTTAAAGCTTCATGTGTGGATTTAGCTTCTTTTAATTGCTCAGTTTTTTCTTGTGTGTATGTTTAAAATAGCATGCCTTGCAAACCAATTGTCCTCTTTCTTTAAGATTGGGATGTCAGTCAACCTAATAATGGTGTTCCTAGTGCAACAGATCCAAACTTTATTTAGAGATGGGTTATGTACATTTAATTGACAAATTAACGCAAGTTATAATCTTAATATTCTCATGACATCAACATAACCCCATGTTTTTTTATTAGGGTTTAGTTTTAGTTCGTTTGATGTTATCCAACTCTTCACAAGTTCTGTATTTAGCAACCTGACACTCAAAACCTTCAAGAAATGTTAGAATCCCAGCAAGAGAATTTTAATTCACAACTATAGGCAAAATTATATCAAGCACAAAAATATAAAATATAAGGAACCTGAGCACAAATGTTAAATCATCAGAAGCAATGTAGAATATCATGTGTTATGCTTGTAAAAAGATTATTGTCATGAAATATAAATTGGCTAACTAAAAACTATAACAAATTACCAATGGTGAACATATAAAAGCATCAAATTTAGTTTACATTTAAAGAATAGAATGAAACATCTACAGAAGGATTTTCACAATAACCTGCACAAAGAATGGTAACATGTCATTTCAACCAACCTCTTCCAAAATAACAACTGCAGTGTTAGTTACCAGCACCAAAAGATTGTTTAGTACAGTTTTATACACGATCTCTTAAAAAAATTGAATCACAGGCAATTAGTCTGGATCTCATGGATAAAAGGCACAACACATTGCTGACACAAAGAGCAAATTACTAAAATCCATCAATTAAAATAATTTTTGAACCTTGTCTCAGGTCAATTCCACTTGGTTTGACTTCAGTTTAGCTCTATGACTCAGCCAATACAAAATATTAAACTTAAGCAACATCAATACAGTGACCAAGGAAG